>OY986050.1:17783815-18297292 GCA_963920205.1 Stenodema calcarata | reverse complement strand
GACAGGGATCAGGAAACATTGACGGTGGAGGTTAGGGGTAGGAGGATCAGGTTTCTATATGCATACTCAACAGCGAGGTGCGATAGCACCGAGCATCCTATATATGTGGCTGGCGGGCAAAATGGATATCATTCCTTTTGCGGCTGAGGTTTTTTGGCGGGCCAGTTTTTACAACGGAGTTGTTTTGGGGGGATATCACATCTTTTTGCATGGCTAGTTTTCGAGTGGTACTTATACAATACGGTTCAACAACTTATACAATACAAAAGTACCTACGAGGTAACTAGTAAATGTTTTCCTAAATGAAGTTTTATCCTAGTCAAAATTTAGTAAAAAACTCTGCAAATTCTTGACACAACGGTTCATTATCTTCTTTGTACAGATCACCCTTCTGTCTAGATCACTAGGTCTAAATGTCTAGATCCTAAATGTTACATTAATTATTATTATAAATTATCACTAATAACAATTTTATCAAGTACCCAGTGAAAATTATTATAATATATTGTTAGGTATTAATAATTCGTATTTATTATTAATAATTATATTATTAATTACTATTAATTAATACGATATAATTCTGGGGTTTTTAATACTACGTCGGTAATAATTTTTCTATAAACGAAGTACCTACCAACAAACATTCGAAATTACCTTCATTTCCGTAGCACGAAACGCACCTCAGAACAACAAACTCGACATAACTTAAGCCATATGATGTTCCAAAGAGCTTGTTAGTATGAAAATGGACCTGTATTTCAACAGTTTGATTCACGATCGTGTTGTGAGGCACAATCTTTGAGCCGTCATTGTGAACGAACGGCTGGTCGTACAAAGCTGCGGATGGTCTTAAAACATTCTACGGAACAAACTCTATCTAAATATGAAATAAAAAACATACCGTTCCATATGAATTTTTCGAGATATGAAATTTTCAAAATTTCAAAATTCGTTTTGAACCCCTTCCCCTTGACCTAGGGTTATGAAAAGTTTCGAGGACCATTGTGGGGTTGGTCGAAACCCATAAAAAAAATTTCGTAATTTTAACTCAACGCTAACTGGGCAAAGTGGCGCGGACGGCGTACGGCGGACGGCGTACGGCGGACGGACGGATTTTGGTTTATTATCTTCGATAATGAACCATTGGAATCGCCCAAAGAAAAAAAAATTTTAACCCCCCCTCAAAATTTGTTGGTTTACGTTTCAAGATACGTAGATTCAGAAAATCGAATAAAAAAAAATCCGTCCGTCCGCCGTACGCCGTACGCCGTACGCCGTCCGCCGTCCGCGCCACTTTGCCCAGTTAACGTTGAGCTAAAATTACGAAATTTGGTTTCTGGGTTTGGACCAGCCCCACAATGATCCTCGAAACTTTTCATAACCCTAGGTCAAGGGGAAGGGGTTCAAAACAAATTTTGAAAATTTGAAAATCTCATATCTCGAAAAATTCATATAGAACGGTATGTTTTTTATTTCATATTTAGATAGAGTTTGTTCCGTAGAATTTTTTAAGACCATCCGCAGCTTTGTACGACCAGCCGTTCGTTCACAATGACGGCTCAAAGATTGTGCCTCACAACACGATCGTGACTCAAACTGTTGAAATACAGGTCCATTTTCATACTAACAAGCTCTTTGGAACATCATATGGCTTAAGTGATGTCGAGTTTGTTGTTCTGAGGTGCGTTTCGTGCTACTGAAATGAAGGTAATTTCGAATGTTTGTTGGTAGGTACTTCTTTTATAGAAAAATTATTACCGACGTAGTATTAAAAACCCCAGAATTATATCGTATTAATTGATCATAATTAATAATAATTATTATTAATAATAAATACGAATTATTAATACCTAACAATAAATTATAATAATTTTCACTAGGTACTTGATAAAATTGTTAATAATTAGTGATAATTGATAATTATAATTAATCTAACATTTAGGATCTAGACATTTAGACCTAGTGATCTAGACAGAAGAGCGATCTGTACAAAGAAGATAATGAACCGTTGTGTCAAGAATTTGCAGAGTTTTTTTTATTCGATTTTCTGAATCTACGTATCTTGAAACGTAAACCAACAAATTTTGAGGGGGGGTTAAAAAAAATTTTTCTTTGGGCGATTCCAATGGTTCATTATCGAAGATAATAAACCAAAATCCGTCCGTCCGCCGTACGCCGTCCGCCGTACGCCGTACGCCGTCCGCGCCACTTTGCCCAGTTAGCGTTGAGTTAAAATTACGAAATTTTTTTTATGGGTTTCGACCAACCCCACAATGGTCCTCGAAACTTTTCATAACCCTAGGTCAAGGGGAAGGGGTTCAAAACGAATTTTGAAAATTTGAAAATCTCATATCTCGAAAAATTCATATAGAACTTTATGCTTTTTATTTCATATTTAGATAGAGTTTGTTCCGTAGAATTTTTTAAGACCATCCGCAGCTTTGTACGACCAGCCGTTCGTTCACAATGACGGCTCAAAGATTGTGCCTCACAACACGATCGTGACTCAAACTGTTGAAATAAGGGTCCATTTCAGTAGCGGTGCGTGGGCTCTGAAAATGGTGGGCCACCAAATTCGGAACACAAATTAAGAGCTTTTTCTACAAAATACCTGTAAATGTTTCCCAACAGGAGTCTTCTTATGAGAAATGGGTGTATTTTAATCAACCGCAGCTCTTAGCAAGTCAGAATGTGAGCTCTGTGTTCACAGCAGTTCTGACCAGTACCTACCCGGGATTACCAGAAGCTATAGCTTCATACGAGGAGGTGGCGGCGGGGCAATTGAAATCAGAAAAACTCTGCAAATTCTTGACACAACGGTTTATTATCTTCCTTGTGCAGATCACCCTTCTGTCTATACCAGACTGTATTGCAAATCGGCACCATACCATATTCTCACCGTACTCATACCATACCATACGAATTTCTTTCCTATCATACCATACTGTATTATACCAAATCATACATACAATAATATACCATACCATACTCATACCATGTCATACAAACCGAGTGAATATTGAAATGTCATCCATTTCTGACCTATATTTAAAATTTTAAGTATGTAGCTCATCGTCAACATTTAATTTGTTTAAACAAATAGGTATTATTTAAACAATTTTACAGACAAGAAACCGAGTGAATATTGCATTGTGATCCAGTTCTGACCTATTTTTAAAATTTCAAGTCCATAGCTCATCATCAAAATTTAATTTGTATTATTACAAAAAGGTATTATTTAAACAATTTTACAGATGAGAAACCGAGTGAATATTGCAATGTGGTCTATCCCCGACTCACGGTTAAAATTTCTAGACTGTAGTTTACCGGGAAGATGTAAAAAGGTAGTTTTATTCTGGGCGTCTGGTGGTTGGGTCACATAACGGCCGTTTTCGACGCGAAAGTTTAGTGTTTTTCCTAAAACTTTGCGCGGTCACTGTGAACGAACGGCTGGTCGCACAAAAATCCAATTGGTCTTAAAAGATTCGTAATTTTTCAGGTCATTCGAAGGTGAACTAAAATTTACACGGTTCAGTTAAATATTTGGAGATAAGACATCGTCGAAATTTTAAATTTCGTTTTGAATCCCTTCCCCTTGACCTAGGGTTATGAAAAGTTTCGAGGATCATTGTGGGGCTGGTCCAAACCCAGAAACCAAATTTTGTAATTTTAGCTCAACGCTAACTGGGCAAAACGGCGTGGACGGCGGACGGCGGACGGCGTACGGGGGACGGCGTACGGGGGACGGCGTACGGCGTACGGCGGACGGACGGATTTTTTTTTATTCGATTTTCTGAATCTACGTATCTTGAAACGTAAACCAACAAATTTTGAGGGGGGGTTAAAAAAATTTTTTCTTTGGGCGATTCCAATGGTTCATTATCGAAGATAATAAACCAAAATTAGTACGCCTACTAATTTGCCTTTTTGTTTCTGGTTTTTGTGACAAGAATAATTATTTTTTGGAAATTATTGTTTATCTGAAATGTGTTTGAAAAATAAGTAGTTTTAAAATTTTTGCGAATTGGTTAAATATTAGTTTTAAAATTTTCGATTAATTAAAACAATCAACAATTTAAAAACAATTATTAAAATTTAATACAATTATTCTTATTAAATTTAAAAAAATAGAAAGAATTAGAAATTTGAATAAATTTGAATTAGAAATTTTTTGAAAATTGGTTGCACTTTTTCTTGGGGATTGTGCAAATTTTTGTTGTTGAGAATCATTACAATAATTGTAATTATTGGTGTCGAAGAGAAAGAGGAAAGAGAAAGTTTGCAACTGGTAAAACGCACGTTTTTATACCAAAAATCGCGAATAACTCGAGAACCGTTGGGAAAAGTGCCAAAGTGCGCTACCCTCATTCGAAAGCCCATAAAATTTCCTATCGATCCTTAAACAGGCGCCACTCTACGACAATTTTTCTGACCACCGTTCAACTTTGATGTTTTCGGAAATTAGCCAAATCAGTAGATGTGGAATTTATTCACGTATTTTTGACTGAGGATTAGTCAAATCGATTGAGATTTAGTTCAAAATTATTGAGCATATTCTAGACAACCTAGCAGACATTTTAAGACCAACCGCACCAATTTTCATCAATATTTGCGGCAGTTGTTGTTGAAAATAGAAAAATCACCATAACTCCTTTATTTTCCCCCTTAGGAAGCATTTTTTGATCTCAAATTAAACGGTTTGAAAAGCTGAACACAACTAAAAAAGAAAATCTGAAAAAGCTTCAATTTTGAAGGAGTTATGACCATTTGAAATTCCTAAAAAACACTATTTCCCCCCTAATTGGGGGGGAAATGGGGGGAGGGAGAAAAAATGGTCAAAAGGCACTCCCTTGGAGCATAACAAACGTGTGTGCAAAATTTCAGCTCGATCCGATTTGTCTGCTGGGCTGTAGCCCCGTCAATGAACAACAACAACAACGAGAAGAAGAAGAAGAAGAAGAACACGAAAAACGTGAAAAATAGTGGTTTTAAAATTGTTATACCCCCGACACCTGATGTTCCCGAGAGCTGAATTTTGGTTTACGTCCTCACGTGCCCCTGGAGAGTTGGTGTACAAAAAATCAACTCTCGAGACACTCAGGGGACCGAGCTACGGGATGGTGAAAACCCGAACTTGTTCCGTCGCGTAATCAGTGTCTCAGTCGCTTCGGTTTTCAGGGCTTCGGTTTTCTTGGCGGGCGGGACGCTCCCGCGTCCCTAGATCATTGTAACAGCAGAATGCTAACGATCTCGCGTTTGATTTATGTTATATTTTGCATATTTAATTTATACAGCTACTCTCAGGTTAATGACCTCCGACCTATAATTTGACTCAAGGGTGGGCAAATTACGTCGTATATAATATATTATATAAATTATTATAAATAGTGGAGGTTGTTGTGACTAGGAAACAGTAGATTTCGGGTAAGGATGACCAACACTAGTCGTTGTTATCATTCGGGTTTATTACGACGTTTCGATCGTGGAACACGATCCTAATCATGTATCCTACAAACTAAAATATGGGAGAGTTATTTATGAATTGAATAAAGGGTTAAATAGAGATGGTGACTTACAGACTAGTTATAAACTTACATGATAATTAAACTTACAATCGGACAATTATCATGTAAGTTTATAACTAGTCTGTAAGTCACCATCTCTATTCAACCCTTTATTCAATTCATAAATAACTCTCCCATATTTTTGTTTGTAGGATACATGATTAGGATCGTGTTCCACGATCGAAACGTCGTAATAAACCCGAATGATAACAACGACTAGTGTTGGTCATCCTTACCCGAAATCTAAATTATTATATCTTATATAAATATATTATATAATATATTAAATTACGTCGTATATAGTATATTATACGATAATGATAAGATTTATCATCTTTGGCACTAATCCAGAAAATAAAGGCCGCATATTCTTCAACAAGTTTTCTTCATATCCTGTATTAACCTTGTGTTTGGAGCACAATGGCCTGGTCAGGTGGAACAACCCGGATCCTGTATGATACCTCAATTAGCACATACTCCGTTCGTGGTTGGTACTTGGATGATAGTATGACCCGCGTAGGTATTGGGCGAACTCCTCTCTACTAGAAGAGGTTAAGCAATGAATAGCCAAAAGCGAAATGATCGAAACTAATTCTGAACCCCATTATATCAGATAATCCTTCTGTCTATGACCATTTTGCAAGACGGCGGACAATTCGTGTCACCGAGCCGAATCTTTGAGTCTCCAGACCAAGTTTCTAAAATTATTGGCTCTATCAACCCTCATCACAGGTTTTTCAAGTTTCGAGAATATTTTCGAATTATAGTGTTAAGGATGGCCCGATAGTCATTTCTGTCATCTCTGGTAGGAAAGACACCTTCATGCATCAACAAATTTTGCTTATCCACAGAACGTTTCCAAGTTTCTCATAGACCAACAGTATTCCCTATTTTCCTTCTCCCTAATCCTACAAAAAGTGGGAGGTGGAAAAAATGATCCAAATTTTTACTAGACCTATAAGGGTTGTCCCCAGAGAATTTAAATATGTGGGAGCCCGTTGTGTTGTTTCGCCTTTCAGTGAGTAAATACGACACTCAAGAGCTCTGCTTCGCTAAATACCCACAGTGATCGTTCTGCTACTGTGGCGAAACTTTGCAGATGAGTTAATCATGTTATTTTTCCATCTAGTAAGTGGTAATGAGCGCCAAATTGATGCATAACTTTATTTGTCGTCATTCCTATCACTTACTGTTTGGGTTTGTTTATTAGCAAATAGGTAGAGATTTTCTCGGGTGGGAACATGACGTGGGTCTCCAAACCTTTGTAAACAAACAACATGGCTGCCTACATTTTGATGAAGGGCAAAACATCATTTCTGTCACAGTCATTCCTGTCACGTGAGAGGAGCTGAAGTACGAACCTACTCGTAGATGAATAGTTTTTAGGCTTTGCCTATTTTAGGTATTTAATACTACCTAATTATGTTCTTCGATAAAAACTACTGTGACTGATTAGATCCAAATAATACCTGTGCAATGCCTTAACAGACTAGTCACTGCTAATGTTCGAACTAATGAAAATATTTTCATTTTCGCTGTAAAACAAAATGCTTCATTTCTTTCTCGTAATGAAATAGAAAACAATCGACTTTGAAAAAATTTCATTAAGCGTGTACATTTGTAGCATTACGCTTCTGAATGAAAACCTACAACTATAAAATCAAAATTTGATTTTATAGTTTAAATTTGAAAACATTTAATGTTTTCCAAGATAATGAAAACCGTGTGACAGGAATGAGCCGTGGCTCAGGCTGCTTAAGGTTCCAGTAGATTAAAAAAATGCTTAATATGAAAATTCAGCTCGGCCGCTTCAGGGGTCGGTACTTGAAGGTTTGCTTTAGTGCAAAAAATGTTTCACGTTAATTTTCATGACACCGACTTCGCAAATTTTTCAAGAGTGAAATCATCCGCCGTCTTGCAAAATGGCCATATATCATTTTCTGTGATAATATCCTCCCGTAGGTAACGCCCGTAACTATACAAAATAATTAATTAATTTGAGCAATGAGATTAATTACTGGTTGAGGAGTATTCGGTAGCCTAGTGGCAGATAATCGTTTATTATTACTTGGACTTACCATCACCGATAGTCTCTAACAAGGGTAGTCTCTCTTTCTATTAGCACCTAAGAACTTCTTTCAATACTTAAAAATGCTCGCAGTATAGAATAAACTCGATAGATAATCTCTTCTGCAATCTTCTCTTCTTACTCCGATTCCATTGAGGCAAATGACGATCTACTATTCAAAAATAAAAATGTGGAAAATGACGTTATCAAGGTATTCTACCAACCTAAAATTGACGCGAAAAAATTACTTCATCCCCTCTTGACAACCCCTTCTTGTTCCCTTCCCAAAATAAAGTTCCTCGATATATTTAATAAAAATGGGTACTTTATATGTAAGTATGCAAACAAAATACTTACTCGTCTTATTTCATTTTATTATCAAATTGCGTGAAATCGAAATGTCACTATTGAAAGATTGGATCTTCTACCGCAGCCAACTCAGTCCTTGTGGTTCCCATAGTAAGGAGTCCCTTCCTCAACTTCCTCAATATCACTTCACCGCAAAGTTTTTGAATAAATCTTGTCTCATAACTTTGGGCAACTTACTGAGGTTAAATCAAATAGGAAGTTAATTTCATTTCCCAGCTAAGGAGACTGCAGGCTCTAACTTGAAATTCAATAACGCCGGATTATATTATTGATATCACTTTTGACTCAGTGAATTGATATTTTCTGTTCAGGCATAACCACAAATATGAAATACCCTCTGAAAATGCAATATTCCGACTGTAGGAATAGAAGTGAGCTGGTGAAGTAGGTACAGTAGGTCGAACATTTATGTGTATTAAAAACAGTACTAATTAAATGCATAAATTTGAATATAGAGTAGAATGCATTCTACCCACATCTATCATTATCTTCCACAGGTTGCTAAGAAAGAATAAATTAGCGCGTAAGTATATACAGTAAAAACTTCTGTGAAAATCGAAAATCCCTGTGGCAGCTCTAGAGTGTTCACGAGTCTCCATTCGTGGACGGAAAATCTCATTAAAACTCTTCAGCGATTAAATAAAGACCAAACCTTTTCTTTCTCTAGTGTATACCGAACTTCAGACCGTGCAGTTGGGGGTAACGATAATTTAAACTTTGGCTGCCACTCATTACGGCAAGTTCTTGTTTTTTTCAATTTATTATGTCACAAAATAATTTCCCCGTGCATCACTGAGATAATAGAGAAGACGATAATACTTGAAACTAAAATATTTCAATTGCTGAGGCAGGGTTGACAAAAAATACGTTTGACAAAAAAAAAAAAAAGAAAAAAGTTTAATTTGTTTAAAACAGTTTTTTTATACAGACCATTATTAGTTTTTAATACTTGAATGTTTTAAACTTTTTTAAACAGTTTATGGAATCCTTCAATTGGATTTTTCACCTTCCGAATCTGAAATATACCAGTTACCAGTACCAGTGTACCAGTAACTAATTTTACTTACATATAATATATATCATATTATTTACATATACTATTATTTATTAAAGCAAACTCCTATAAGTTCATGGCATGTAGTGAGTCTCAGACAGTGGAAATAATATTACCTAATCGTTCGCAGAAAGTTGGAAAATAAATGTGTATCTCATGTGTACCTCTTTGTATCTCATTTCCTGCTTGTGTTTTTCACACACCAGCTAACCAGTAACACCATTAATATGCTGGTGTTGCTATAATAGTCGTCCTTCTTTTCTATTCCTACGCAGTACGATTAGGCATTAGGCACAGTTCTTTTTTTTTTCTTCTTCAAATTTTGAATAGGTATGTATTGTTCTTTCGAAATAAAACGACATAATATGATAAGACGACTGTGTTACTGTTTATCTGGTGTGTGTAAAACACAAGCGGGAAATGAGATACAAAGAGGTACACATGAGATACACATTTATTTTCGGACTTTCTACGAACGATTAGGTAAAAAACGTTTAATTAAGTTGAATGTTTGAAGCAGCTAGTGTTCGCTGCTTACAGCCAGTGTACTCTAAGGTTAGGGCCGGCCATTCTTCAATTTTCGGAATTAGTCGATAGCTGAATGCTCAATTTCAATCCCTCGAAAATTTAAAGTGGGTTCCAGAGAGAGAGTGAATGAACAAACCACACTATAGTATAGACTATATAGATACCTTTTCAATTCCCCGCAAATAAAAGAAGTTTGGAAAATAAACCAGTTTTTTTCTTTCTTTTTTTCTTGATGTTGCAAACGTTTAAAACAGCGGTTTAAAACATTTGGTTTAAACATTGCCACCCCTGCACTGAGGTGAACCATCTCAAGTGCAACCCTTCTCAAGCGAGTGATGATCAGTTTTTCGCAGATAGGTTTGTCGCATGAGAGTCTCATGATGAGACCAACAGATATTTAAAAAATCCACAGTCTTGCAGCATGGCTATAAGAGCGAATTTTTGAAGAAATAATTTGTTTTATGTAAAGTGTCTCTATTATGTCTATGAAGAACATCTCAAGTATCAACCACGTTTCTTCATCTTCTAAGTCCTCCAGTTTGAGAGCGGAATTCTGCAATTCTTGCAATTCTGACTTCACCATCTTATTCAGCATGTAAAAACCTTTAAAATGAGGTGTCACTTGAATGGCCGTTTCATTTTTGGAATTTATGGGTTCATCTACGAACTTAGCCTTGTTTTGTGTTACCTATTGAGTTTTTCGTTCTGAGATTCTGAAGTCTTTCTTATTTTTATTTTCATAGGGATTGTTGACGTAGGTAGGTAGATAATTTATGTATCAATATTGAAATCTAGGGATGGCTTCCCAAAATGGATTTAAATAACAACCATTTTTTCAAATCCACGTACCTACTTGAAACAACTTCAGGTAGCGTTACCTCTTTTTAAATTTGCCGACAGTTGCCTTGTATGGATCCCTTTCTCACGCCTGTATAAAATAACAACCAATATTACATGTCAGATGAAAAAAAATATATATATAATGCTTGGAGTGCTCATAAACTTGTCTCTTCATAAGAAACATACTTATCTACAGCCCATCAACCCACAAAACGATGAAGTCCTCGAGGCGGCACAGGCCAAGGGTTTGACAAAGTTAACGGATCAACATGACAGCTAAGTCAAACACTGTTTTCAACTTGGTAAAAGAGATGTGAGAGGTTGCGCTCCATGCTTCGGATCAATACATATTCATCTTTCCTCTCGTAAATATCTCCCCAACCCTTCATATTTTTCCGTTTATAGCTTATATTTATTAGGTCGTCAAGTCCAAGGAATACCCCTCCAGCATCGGATTAATCCATACCGGTATGTAGTTACAATGTATCTCTCTAATGTCATGTATCTCTCTGATGGTGGCTGAAGAGAATTGGATACTAAGTGATGTACCTTAATTTATCCATTAATCAGGCGATCTAATCGAGTTTCTATAAAATTATACATCCCACTAAAACCCTGTGGCTAGTGTATTTGCCATGGAATTCGGGACTTGAACCTTGGACATTGGTAACCTGGTTTGATAAAGCTGATTCAAGTTGGTTGAAGCCTAGTCGGTTCCTGTTCAATACTGTATGGAAATATAAAGCAAACAGGTAAGTCGTTCGAAAAACAAATAGGGTACTAAAGGCGAATTCTTGCGAACCAAGCAGATGAAACTAGCAAGATAAGCATGCTCCTGATAAGCATGCCACAAGTTACCGCAGCAAACCAGCTTACAAATCTGCGTCCATCAGCTATTTTTCAAACATAGGTACTATCAAATTTTCAGAAGCAAGCAACAACTGGAATGAAATACACCGCTATCAAAGTACTACGTTCAGATTAGGAATATCAATCATTAGCTTCCCCATAACGAGATTGTTTCTATATTTTAGCTTCCCTTACAATTAGTTTTATCGATCAAGGAAGGCCATGAAATATTGTGTTTAATGCTTGGGTAGTATATCAATCAATTCATTTCTTTTAGGGAAAATGAAAAGGAAGAGCCGTTACTTAGGGTGACAGAATGGAGAACTTCGGAGATGTGTGTCTTTTCAGTTTTGTGCTATTTTAATACAACGTTATGAAAACGAGGTACTTAGGCAGATTTGCGAAGATACTGTTGTTGAAGTGAGGGAAGGACAGCAGTAAAAATCATGTCATCCAATTGTTGAGAAGGTAGGGAACTGGAAACCAGGACGATAAGACACCTTCAACCGTAATGGGAAACAGCGAGACGGGGTGATGAGGGAATGCGGTGGAAAGAGAACCTCTAAATACAATTTAGGTGGCGTTTCTTGAGGATTTGGCGAGGAGAGGAGCTCATTTTCTACCCTGCAGGATCTCATACAGCCTGAGTATTTGATTTGAAGGATGATACCCGCGAGTAGAGAGGGTTTAATACTTTGAGACAATGTAGTGACTTGGTGGGTAATATTAGCGGCGTATCTCAGGAACCACTCTTACCCTGTGCTTCTCACTACATCCCTCCCACACTTCTCTCAACCCCCCCCCCCCCCCGCCATCCGTTCAACAATTACGTCCTCGCCAGACGGCTTCTACATCTTCCCCGGCAGGAATCCTCCCTTTCCCGGGGTTCCAATAATGGAGTTGAGGTTTTGAATGCGTGAGAGTGTCGGGGCTTTTAGGGAATTCAAGTAGACGTCACTGCTGGGAGGGACGATACACGAAGAGCTGTGCATCTCATTGTTCCAGGACACATTTACGAAAGTATCTCAATCCTAACTCCTCATCTAGCGGTAATCCTTGGATCCATGGACTAATCCGCTGGTGAGGGTGTTCGTTCTATTGGTGGGTCCAATATACATCGTTTATATAAGTTGTGATTCATTGGATAATAACGTCGAGCATAATATGTTTGTAGTTGTTCCCGATGACATACTGATCTTGGGTGATATTGATACGGTCGCAAAAGAGCGAATTAAGCAAACTCAGACTATACAAGGTTTATTATCAAGGACTATCCAGGAATTATGTGGGTCAAAACAATTCCAAAAACCAAAAATAAGTGGTGTAATAATAATCTTTTCAGTATTCTCAAATGTGAATAGCCGGATCCATCAGAATGTATTCACATTTTACATCAATCAACATCATTTTTGAAAATCCAGTCATGCAGCTTGGCTATATGAGCGAATTTTCGAAGAAATAACTGGTTTTATGTAAAATGTCTCAATTTTACTGGTTGTATTACTAACTAGCCCTTACCCGTGCGTTGCACGGGTCCACATGCATTATCTGCCGGCCACACACGTGCAGGTTTGCCTGTAGACGTACCTGAACAGGTATACCTGTGCAGGTAAACCGGAGTCTCTAGATTTATAAAATTCGTATTTATAAAATCGAAAAAATGATACCTGGCAGTAACGATAGTTCGTGTATGTTTACATTTTGGATCATTGGTTTTCAGATGTGGTACAGTTCAACAGAGAAAGATGCAAGTAACAGCTCCTTCCTATGCTATGACACATACGTTTCTATTAAAATAAAATTCCAATGTATAAATGAGTTATGGATACATCCTCCCAGTAAAAAGTGCACATAGATTGAATGTTCACCTTGAGAAATGTATCAAGGCTAGATGATAGCTTGATACGGACAGCTGGTAGAACCATATGCCCAACGCTATGTAAACTAAGAACGGCTCTCTGCAGATGACGTAATCAGATAATTTGTTAAAGGCAGACTTTGATAAGTAATGATCCGCTTGTCTTCGGACGTCCGTCGACTCCAGGCCCAGTTGCAGAGCCACTTTGGCAAGATGCTTCCAGTCCACTTCATTACAATACTTCTCTTATTTTCTTCGGTCGAAATCTTAATGACGGAGCTAGATGTCACCAAAAAGGCGGAAATTGTGTTGAAACGTTTGAAAAACCGAAGATCAGCTACTGTTCGTCTCGTAGGAGGAAGGACTCCTGGAGAGGGTGAGCTCGTTAACACTTTTAAATTGTTGATTACCCATTGAATATTCTATGTCAATCCTGGAGAAACCCCATATCCTATACATTCTACAATTGAGAAATTCAATTAGAAGCAATAAAACTGTAATACAGTAGGTCAATGGTAGTTTGAGTCGGTCACTTCGAAAATTCGCTCATTAAAGATCGGCCATGTTGCTTATTCAAGGAACTTCCTTTTTTGTAACGCCCATTTGGTGTTGTTACAGTTTTTACTTCATATTGATGATTTATAAGTAACAGTGTAATATTCAACTATTCCTCTGTACGTGATTTCACTCATAGTCATTCAAAAATGCGTTTAGATATAGGTATCTATATGTAATTAATGTGAACCAAAGAAATTCGTGTGCACCAGCTTTTCTTTCGATCGGTAATTTTAAATTAGTTGGGTACTTGAGTTAGTTATATCACTATTGCAATTAGGAGCAACTGCTTAAACGGATTTTATGAGTTCCTCATTTGCCCATCCTCGTACTAAATCAGTATTACTTGTTTCACCCAAACCAAAAAAGTTCCGTAAATTGGAAATCAACTCAGTCCAAAGTTCAGAGACGAATTTAAGTGTTAACTAATCATTTACTTATGCTCAACAAATCTATAGAAGTTCCCCATGTTCAATACGATATAATTGATAGTAACACGTGTATAATTCAATGAGTTAATTTTCTGGCCATGCTCTTCACCTTTTCTCCCAAGCTTCATTAGGAGAAGTTTTCATATGATCCAAACCAACAGGGTGGAGGTGGGCCGACACACGACGAGTTTTGAGTTGTTATAAATAACTTATGAAAGTAGTTTGTCAAATTATTGTTATGAAAATATTAATAATTAATGAATTAATAATAAATTAATAAAATAATTGTCTAAACGCAATAATTATTATCACGTTTAGACAATTCAACCAAATTTTTGCTAGAAAAAGAAAAAACAACCGCCCTGGAGAATTTTCGACTATTTACACTTTGAAGAAAAGGTTTTAAACATAACTTCATAACCCTTGAAGAACTGAAGGAAATGAATAACACAAGTTTGACACGTAGAATTTCAAATGATATCGTCTACAGATTCAAATAAATCAAACTGCATACCGTTCTTTATTTACATCTTGCCCCAACACAGCAAGCTAAGTGCATGGCAGAGACAGCACAGAGACATGTACCCTAGTCTTTACCTTTTACCTTGGTGTAGGCGAACTTCAGCTGGGGCGGACAGACGCCAATCAATGGAAAATGTTGTTGGATTCCTTTCAACGCAATTTAGATCATATGTGTGTAGATGCAAAATTTGCATCTATTTATTTAATAACCAAAAGAATCATGTATATATAAGCAATATGCCATACCTACTATATAATGTATTATTTTAAATTCCATCATAATGTATTGATTTATTTATTTACTTCAGTCGTACCACTAATAGGTTGCATACAACTTCACAAAGTAGGTCAAACTAATTGGTGCCTGACGAGCATTGCTAGAATGGCAGTTCTGTCTGCGGGGAGGGGGAGGGATTGTTTCCAGAATCTCAAACGGTTCGTTAGAGGGTCAGTGAACCACCAATTCAATTCGAATCTCATTGTGACCTGACTCTCAATTACTGCTATTAGATACACCTCACAGTAATGCTATTGAACCCAAAATTGAACAATAAGATTCCTCTGAAGTAACACGATTTAGTACAATTTATATAATGAAGAATCAGCCTCATTATTCTTGGCTACCATTGTGTACGTACCTACTCTGTCCACTACTGATTGTTGTGGTCATTAGTGCATTGCATCTTCTTTTCCTATGGACAACGTAATGAATTCTGAAATGAATGAAAGATTTTGGCCAATCTATGAAGTTCCCTGAACCCCAGAGCTTCGAGCACCTGGAGTTGTATCATGTTTTAACCCTATAATTCGTCGTAGTCGAATCGAATTGGCGCGTCTCATTTTTTCCGACGTTTCAGGAATGGAAAAAAATAATAATATTTTAGGTTTCTCAGTATAATTTATACCCATAAATGTAAAACCTCGTATAATTTATAATTTATACCCATAAATGTACACAATTTCAGTCTATTAGGATTTTATCAAAGCTGGTGTTTCCATGAGATCCGCGACGAAATTATATATAAATTTCTACAGAGTAGGTACCTACCTAGTTTTCATTTTATCGTCCATATAAATAACACCTAATAGGTATATTGTTTTGTCCATAATCCGTGTACCGTTTATCAATATAACTTCGTATGCCACTGTTTGTCCATTGTACAAGAGTGATGCTCCGAGTTTAGTGGGGGAAACAAGTTCTCAAAGATTTCACATTACCCCAGTGCCCAAGTACGAACTATATTCTCAATAACAGGAACAATTACCTAATGTGTTTTATTGTGTCTTAGTGTTTACTTCCATTGCAAATCGACGAAAATCATTATGAGCATCGCCTGCTACAATACCGTGCAACGCTCAGTGTTGAATATTGTACCTCCCGTTTTAGGTATTGCAAATATACCAAAACTGTGAACTTGGTGTAGCCATTAATAGCAGCCATGACTCATAAAAAATGAGAATTGTGTCTTACAGGATTTTATTATGCCGCATCATTATATTTTCGTTGTCCTGTTATGGGAGTTCATAATGCTAATCCGTTTCCTTTACATGAACTGTATTTATTTATTTTTTATTCGTTTATTTTTTTCATAGCGCGGGATGAAAAGCTATTGTATATGTCCAGGGAATGTTGAAATCATTCACGGCGGGATATGGGGAAGCGTTTGTGATGACGAATGGGACTATTATGATGGGAACGTGGTTTGCCGACAACTGGGCTTCCACTCTGCACACCGGGTAACTCACAACTCGCAGTTCGGTAACCCAATTGGTGAGTTCTCATTTGATTTGTTTTAAACTTTTTATTCGATTACAAAAATAAAACTGAAACCCCACCTGTAACGCTATCCGTAGTTCCTGGTAATATGTGATCATTGATATGGGAACCAAATAGCCGATGTACTCGTAAATAATGAAAAGTCCTTCAGGTAGATATATTATATATGTTTATTATTTATATTACGTGTCGGTTCTACGAATTAAGCGTAAGCATTGGAAATCACATCTTCACTATAAAATCCACCGTATACGTAGAATACATACGTATACATAGAAGCATTTTCCGAAGGGGTGATAACCAACTTGGTAGTAGTACATTCTCTTCAAAGGGTTGTCATAGTAACAAAGGATATCGATCAATCCACCTGGCATCACAAACATTATTTACCAGTGGAACAAGGTGGCATGGTGCTTAGTCTAATTATTACGAGTTTTTGCTTCCAAGAATCACATCATCACCTTCTTGGATTTAGCCTTCAATGACTATACGTTTCTCAGCACATGATATCTAGAGAAAGACGCCATTTGAAAAGTGTGGTAAGTAAGTATACCTTCTATTTGCCGGAATGTTTAATATTCTGTATTAGTTGTTTTTTTTTTTTTTTTTGTTTTTTTGCCACGCCTGAAACATAGTATTTGTTTCTACCTACGACAATAGAACAAATTCAAGATTATACAAGGTTTCACACATGAATTATGTACGAGTATCAAGCACAGTGGAAGAACTTGTAAGTACCGGGAAAGGCATCCAGGAGTAGCAACCACATAATATCATTTTCCGCGTGTATTTGTATTAAATAAGTATGAATTTGATGTTGTGCGAGAAAATCTTTTTCCCGTTAATAAGTTTCATTATAGGGTTCTTGGTCGGGCTCTAAAAGCTATATTGTTAGAGTGAAGAGGTCACAATCATTTCCATCATTCATTTCTTTAAAATAAAGGCGGCCAACTTCTGATAAGATAGATCCTTTAATAAAGCATTAAAGATAATACATAGGTAAGTATCTTTGGAGTCACCAACAACGTGAACTGTCTAGTTATTTGAAAGAAATATTTTTACACATACAGTAATGGACATGCATACAGCTAACATCGTGTTAGATGGGCGCTACTATAATAATTATTAATTTACGATAATTATTATCTAAATGTCTTCAATTGTTATGTGTGATTTGACTATTAATAATATTTAGTTTCGCAGGGAAATATTGGATGGATAACGTTTACTGTGATGGGTCTGAAAGTGGTCTGGCCAAATGTAGATTTGATGGGTGGGGCAGTAACGACTGTGGCCCCGATGAAGCAGCAGGCGTAATCTGTATTAAGAAGACTGAGAAGAACTTTGAAAATGTCACACAGTACAGCTTGGCTCAGTTGGATGATACTTCACCCTCTAAGCCTTCAGCAGTAAGTAGATGTTCCCTTTATGAGTTATAAATAAGTAGTAAAATGCCCTCGCGTTCATTCGCACTGATGATTATAACCATAAATGGTATTGAATAGTGTTATTGGCGATGTTGTGGTAGTAATGGAGGGGATTAATACGTATCCTGCTTAATTGAGTAATGATTGAACGTTTCCATGACTCTGCTTACAATAAAATAAAATAAATTAGATAAAAAAAAGAAAAATCTGTTCATTATCTTCTGTACAGTTCACTCAAATGTTAATGTAATCCTGGCATTTTTCTTGTACCTATGTTGCCAATAATTTATAACGGAACCTCAGAGCCTCAGAACCTCAGAAGAAAAACTCGATTCCTCAAAACCTGTTTGACTCAGCTGTTCCTCGGCTCCTCAGTATGAAAGCATTTCCTTAAAATATTCGCACAAAAAAATTATGAAAAGAAGAATTAGTAGGTAACATGTCCCAAGTTTTGTGGGTAGCACATGTAGGTACGAATCGTTCACTAAAGTAACTGAAATGAACTAGGTAAATGAAACTATTTGAAATTAAATTATTGCCATCTATAAGGTTGGCAAACTAACATTGCAACGGCTTCTGAACTTTCAGGAAATCCCTGCTTTGCTGAACTTCCGAATACGTTTGGCCGGAGGAAGGGAGGCACGCGAAGGCAGGGTAGAAGTGCTCTCCAGCAGTAACGGTGAGGATTGCATTCCTCATATACCTACCCATTTCCTATAGTTACATGATTCAGTCTCAAAATTCAAAACTGAAAAATCCAAACATTAATATGTTGTTAGGTGTCCATAAATATAATATATTATTGCCATACTATGGCACTGATAAAATGGGGAATATTTTGCAAATGAAGTTGCTTCATATCTGGCCCCAGAGTTCAAAAAATCAAACCACCAGTTATCAATAAACATTATACATCAATATTTCCATTGTAGTAGGTATGACATGATGAACTGTTCTATTTTCATTTTTGACCGTTGAATGCGAGATTTTATCTGAATTTTTGGCATTGGTGACAATTGAAGGAATTTTACCGAGAGGTACTTGACTCGAGTTTCGGACGTACTGACGTCATAAACTTGTGAAGATTCAGCTACAAGGATGTCAAGAAAACGACGTCCGGAAGAAGACAAAATTGAGTGCGATAGGCGTTTCAAAACAAGGCTGGCCAAGTTCGCTCATGAGTTTGAAATGGATTTGTATCAGGTTCCTAAAGAGGTAGTTGCAAAACCGGAGGAACTCTTTCCAGAAAAGCCTTGGCCGGGTCGAAAGCAGAAGAAGAGGTCTTCTTTAGAAGGTAAAAGAAAAGAAGAAGAAAAGACAAAGAGTTATCTCAAGTTGCGTAGAGAAAGAGAACAATTCAGAAAGCGGCTAGTTGAAATTATTGTGAACAAAGACCTAGCGACAGAAGGTGTGGATAAACCGCCAACTGAGCACGAGCGTCAAATCCTAAGGTACCAATACTACATCAAATACGGGGTTGACACGGAACATGTGTCCCCGATTGATTACCGTTGGATAGGGAAGATTCTAGGAATGATACCTAATCACCTAAAAACGAACGAGGACCATTTGACGGAAATGTTTCACGAGATGGAGGAAAACTATTTGCATACTGTCAAGAAATCCGTTGTCGATTTCGTACTTCAGGACCCTGCAGATGTGATAGTGCCGCCTAAACAGCAAAGGTCTTCTATAGAGAAAGAGGGTCTTCATCCGAAAAAAATGAAACAAAACTACGTGACAAGTGCCGACAAAATGACTAGGAATCTCTTCATCTTGAACCAACTTTTGATCGAAATTTGGAATATGTGGTGGAGGGAATACTCCTCGTTGAGGATCATCGATCCGAAAGTTCTCCTCGAAAAAAGAAATCAGAATCTAAGATGGGAGCAGAGAGATAAGGAAAGAGAAGGGCTGTTGCCTGCGAAAACTCCGCCCTTCGAGCTTGAACAATTTTATCGGATGTGCAAAGAAGAAATCAGCTTCACAAAAAATAAACTTCTTACTGAATGGATCCCAGGTATTCAAGACATTCTTTTACTTGGAGCAAAAATGAATCTTATTCCAGATGCTAGGAAAAACCAATTGGCTTCGTTTTATAATTGTGTTGCAAGTTTGATGTGTTTACTCTTACAACAACTTATATTGAATTCTTTAGAGGATTTTACCTCATTTTTGAATGACGTTGATATGGGAATGAATCCAGGGTTCTTTTTGAATCTTACACTCAGAAATAAAGCAATGGTTTATGAGCCAGAGTCCAAACAATTCAGAAATATTCTAGTCAACGTACTCGACAAAATGGTCGAAGGAGTAGCTGAAATCCCGCGAATCGAGTTCAACTTATATCTGGAGATGGAGGATTCTGTAAAATTTTTGAACCCAGTCATCCTACCAGAAACAATAGACAAGCATAGAAAATCTATACTGAACTTGCTCGAGCATCAGGACATCGGACCTCAACTGAGAGTCCATGATTTTGATTGTTACATTGACTTGTTGAATGGAGATGCACAAGCAGAAGTTGAAGATTTCTTGCGGAATGAACACTCTCTCGAAGATTTCAAGCCGATGGTCAAGAAGTACGATAACCTTGTCAAAGAAATTCCTTGTGAACTGGCGTTCGAGGTAGCAATGGGGATGTTCACGATGAAAAGACACGATATCATCGACTATTTGACCAAAAGTGCCCAAAATCTGAAAGAAATGCTCACAAAACGATTAATTGCAGATTATTCGGAGGAGTGTAAGAAATTGGGAGAGGAATACGAAGGGATCGCTTTCAAACTTCTTACTGAGCCTATAAATACAGCTGAACTGATGAATTTAATTCAATACAAAGAGGAAGTGGAAAGTACGATCCTGCGGGAGATGGAAAAAGGCCTTCAGCGAGTTATGTCTTATATACTCTTCCTCTCCGATTACGTACCACTTACCCCTCCCGAAATGAAGCAGAATACTAATACTTTTATTTGGTACACAAAAATGCCTGATATTTTGCAACAAAATCAAAAATTGATTGGGCGGAAAACTATCGATTTCCAGGAATATTTGAAGGATAGGATTAAGGGCTTTGTCGCCGACCTAGATCGGTGGATGAGGCAAGTTGAAAAGTTTGAAAGTTACGGTAACGTTGAAGATTTGGACCGATATCAAGGTTTGGCATCGGCTCTCGATGAAAAGTTAGTTGAAGCGATCACAACGATAGATCAGTTCAATGAGGAAGAAAGAAGCTTCAAGTGGGAAGAGTCGTTCTATCCTTTGAGGAAACAGATAGCAGACAGATTGGCTCCTTTCAAGAAACTGTACGACAATGCCACAGAGTTTATAAATAGGCACCGACAATGGACAACATCTCGCATTGGCACACATGATCCTGAGATCATAGAATCTGAAACTGCTACTTACTACCGTAATATTTACAAAATTGAAAAACAGTTCACTGATTTACCCGAACCAAGGAAACTCGCTCAAGCTGTGAGAGAAAAAATAGAAGTTTTCAAGGAACATTTGCCCATAGTCATGACACTAGGTAACCCAGGGTTGAAAGACAGACATTGGGAAATGATTTCTGAAATTGTCGGTTTTCCTATGTCAGGTGATGAACTTACTCTTGAGAAAGTATTTGAATACGGGATTGAGGAGTTTAATGCCAGGTTCGAAACCATAAGCGATGCTGCAACAAAAGAAAATAACTTGGAAAAAGCATTGAATAAAATGGTTAAAGAATGGGAACCCATGCAGTTTACTGTACACCCATACAGAGATAGCGGGACACACATTATATCTGGCGTTGATGAAATTCAACTTCTTCTTGACGATCACATCGTGAAAACTCAAACGATGAAGAATTCGCCCTACATCAAACCTTTTGAAGAAACCATTCTAGCTTGGGAAGCAAAACTACAGCTGCTTCAAGAGATACTTGATGAGTGGTTAAAAGTTCAAATCACATGGCTTTACTTGGAACCCATTTTTTCATCCCCTGATATTCAACAGCAAATGCCTGAAGAAGGCAGAAAATTCAGCGCTGTCGATAAGATATGGAAAGATATTATGAAGACAGTTCTTATAGACACTCACGTAATGACGGTAGTGGAAATTGAGAAAATGCTCGAAAGATTGAAAAAGTCGAATGCTCTCCTTGAAATAATTCAACGGGGGTTGAATGATTATTTGGAAAAGAAGAGATTGTACTTCCCGAGATTCTTCTTTCTTTCGAACGACGAACTCCTTGAAATCTTATCGGAAACTAAGGATCCCACAAGGGTGAATCCCCACATGAAGAAGTGTTTTGAAGCAGTAAAGAAACTGCATTTCACTGATAACCTAGAAGTGACCACTATGATTTCCTCTGAGGACGAAGAAGTGGTTCTAGCTGACATAATTGACACGACCCTTGCACGAGGACAAGTTGAAAAATGGTTACTTCTTTTCGAACATGATATGAAAAAAACTATGCACAGAAAAGTTGCTGAAAGTATGATCGCATATCCTGCTAAAGCAAGAAGTGAATGGGTATTTGATTGGCCAGGCCAATGTGTTCTTTGCGTCTCTCAAACCTTTTGGACCACCGAAGTTCACGAAGCCATCCAGAAGAAACCAAGCGGACTCACTAAATATCGGCAGTATTGTACCTCTGAAATAGAAAAGTTGGTTGAACTAGTAAGAGGTAAGCTAAGCACTAACAACAGGTTGACATTAAATGCTCTAATTACCATTGACGTCCACGCCCGAGATGTTGTAGCTGGTCTAGAGAAAGGGAAAGTAAACAATGATAATGACTTTCAATGGCTCAGCCAATTACGTTACTATTGGATAGAGAACAATATGGTAGCTTGTATGATAAATTCCAGTCTCAAGTACGGTTATGAATATTTAGGTAATTCCGAACGTCTTGTCATCACCCCATTGACGGACAGATGCTACCGTACCCTTATTGGTGCACTCAATCTACACTTAGGTGGAGCTCCTGAAGGTCCAGCTGGTACAGGAAAAACTGAAACGACTAAAGATCTTGCGAAAGCTGTGGCTAAACATTGTGTCGTTTACAACTGCTCAGATGGTTTAGATTACATTGCTCTTGGGAAATTTTTCAAAGGTCTTGCAGCTTGTGGTTCTTGGGCATGTTTTGATGAATTCAATAGAATTGATCTTGAAGTACTTTCTGTTGTTGCTCAACAGATTTTGACAATCCAAAGAGGCATCATATCAGGCAACCCGAAACTATTATTTGAAGGCACTGAACTTGATTTAGATCCCTCGTGCGCTGTTTTCATCACCATGAATCCCGGTTATGCAGGTAGATCCGAGCTTCCAGACAACTTAAAAGCACTATTCCGCTCTGTTGCTATGATGGTTCCTGATTATGCTCTAATTTCTGAAATCACATTGTACTCAAAAGGTTTCCTGAATGCTCGACCTTTGGCTGTGAAAATTGTTGCCACCTATAAATTGTGTTCTGAGCAGCTCTCATCACAACACCATTATGACTACGGTATGAGGGCTGTAAAATCAGTTCTTGTGGCAGCTGGAAATCTTAAACTAAAGTATCCAAATGAGGACGAAGATATTGTTATGCTTCGATCAATCAAAGATGTAAACATTCCAAAATTTCTTGAACATGACTTACCCCTTTTCCAAGGAATTACGTCCGATTTGTTCCCCGGTGTTGCACTTCCGGACCCAGATTATAGTATAATAAACAAAAATGCAATACAAGCCTGTAAATCTGCTAATTTACAATGTACACCGTTTTTCTTGGAAAAAATCCAACAAATTTACGAAATGATGTTGGTTCGACACGGATTCATGATAGTTGGTTTTCCGTTCAGCGGAAAAACCAGTGCCTACCGTATGTTAGCCGCTGCTCTTGAACTAATTGAAGAACAGGGTGAAATGAATGAGCATAAGGTCGAGATAATCGTCATAAATCCGAAAGCAATCACAATGGGTCAGCTATACGGAGAATATGATGAGGTTTCTCACGAATGGTCCGATGGTATACTGGCTGTTAGTTATAGAGGTTTTTCTGCATCAACGAATACTAATAGGAAATGGTTAATTTTCGATGGGCCTGTGGATGCTATTTGGATTGAAAATATGAATACTGTCTTGGATGACAACAAAAAACTGTGCCTTATGTCTAGTGAAATCATTCCACTGAATGCTAAGACAACAAATTTAGTGTTTGAGCCGATGGATTTGGAAGTGGCATCCCCTGCAACAGTATCTCGTTGTGGAATGATTTATATGGAGCCTTCGTCATTGGGATGGGAATGTTTAATTACGTCGTGGCTAAATACTCTGCCAAATGCCATAAATTCGACCAACAGAAAAATGATTAATCAGTTATTCATGAGATTCTGTCCGTTGTTGTTTTATTTTATCCATCGATGCAATTTGGTTCAGTTATTTCCAAGCTCAGAATCCAATATCATAAAAGGCATAACGAATTTGTTCGACTGTTTCTTGGATGACTACCATGATGATAAGTATGTTGAAGGCTTATCCGATCTAGACATTCGAGCTCAAATGGAAGGTGTTTTCTTCTTTTGTTGCATTTGGGGATCTGGTGCTACTCTCAACCCACCTAGCAGAGAAAAATTCAGTGTTGTGTTCCAAGGCTTACTCAAGAAGGAGTTCCCTTCAGAACTTAAACTGCAGTATGAATTTCCTCACAATCTCGTGGAAGACCCTAAGAAACCATACATCTTCTTGATGCCTACTACTGGATTAGTGTTTGACTACAGGTACATTAAAGAAGGAAAGGGGAAATGGAAACCATGGTCCGATGATTTAGTTGCCGCGCCTCCTATACCCCGTGATATTCCGGTGAACCAAATCATCGTTCCAACGATTGAAACCATTCGAACGACTGCACTATTAGGATTTCTAGTTCGCCACCAAAAACATACCATGTTGGTGGGCCCAACAGGTACAGGTAAATCGGTATATGTTATTGATTTCTTGCTTAAAAAAATTGAGACTGATATTTATAAGCCGCTGTTCATTAATTTCTCCGCTCAAACTACAGCTAATCAAACTCAAGACATAATCATGAATAAGCTTGATAAGAGGAGAAAGGGCGTATATGGACCTCCGGTAGGGAAGAAATGTGTAGTATTTGTTGACGATGTCAATATGCCGTTGAATGAAGTGTATGGTGCTCAGCCTCCTATTGAAATTTTGAGACAGTGGCTCGATCACTGGACATGGTATGACAGGAAAGAAGTCGTTCCCATAAAACTAGTTGATATACAACTAGTGACCGCCATGGACCCACCAAGTGGAGGCAAGACTGTGACCCCAAGATTCTGGCGACACTTCAACATATTTGTTGTTAACGAATTTAATGACGACACAATGGTCACTATATTCAGCAAAATTATGCTGTGGCATTTGGACACGAGAGGATTCAGTAAAGAGTTTGATCCATGTATTGAACAAATTGTAGGAGCTACATTGTCAATTTACAAAAAGAGTTTACAATTTCTTCTTCCAACCCCAGCAAAATCGCATTATACTTTCAATCTCCGAGATTTTTCAAGGGTCATTCAAGGGGTTTTATTGTCTGTTCCGGAGGCAATGGAAAATTTGAAAGCCATGAAAAGATTGTGGGTTCATGAGATTCTTCGAGTGTACTACGATAGATTGGTCGATGATATTGATAGAGACTGGTTATTTGCGACTCTCCACACTGTGTGTACTGAAAGTCTTGATGAAGACATGGATAAATTATTCGCTCATCTTTGTGAACCAGAAGTAGCCGTTGTTGGAGAAACTGAGATGAGAAAACTCATGTATTGCGATTTCGCTAACCCAAAAGCAGATCAGCGACACTACATAGAAGTAACGGACATGAACGGTTTGAGATCAATTGTTGAAGGATATCTTCTCGAATACAACAATATGAGTAAGAAACCAATGCATTTAGTAATGTTTGGCTTCGCTATCGAACATTTATCTCGAGTATGTCGCATTTTGAAGCAACCTCGGAGCCATGCGCTTCTGGTTGGAGTTGGCGGATCTGGAAGGCAATCTCTAACTCGTTTGGCTAGTCACATCGCAGAGTATGATATTTTCCAAGTTGAACTGACTAAGACATACGGAAAGAACGACTGGTACGAAGACATTAAGTCGACCTTGAAAAAATCTAGTGCCACCGATCAGCATGTAGTATTTTTATTCACGGACTCGCAAATCAAGGAAGAGTCGTTTGTTGAAGACATCAATAATTTATTGAATTCTGGGGAAGTTCCAAATATATTCCCCATGGACGAGAAAGTGGAGCTATGTGAAAAGATGAGAACAATTGATAGGCAGAGAGACAAGACACTGCAAACCGATGGAAGCCCAGTTGCTTTGTTCAACTTCTTTGTGCAAGTAGTTAGAGAACAGCTTCATATTGTACTGGCTTTCAGCCCTATAGGAAACAGCTTCAGAGTCCGATTGCGGAAATTTCCAGCCATTGTCAACTGTTGTACAATTGATTGGTTTCAGTCGTGGCCCCAAGACGCGTTGCACTCAGTAGCAACACGATTTTTGTCAACAGTTGAACTTACAGACAAAGAAAGGAATGCTTGCATCGATATGTGTCAAAGTTTCCACATTTCAACCCAACAGTTGGCAACACAGTTCTTGAACCAAACTGGACGTCGAACCTATGTGACTCCAACATCGTACCTTGAATTAATCAACACATTCAAGTTTTTACTCGACAAGAAAAGGGAAGAAGTAACATTGGGGAAGAAAAGATACGAAGGTGGTCTCGGAAGGCTGGCAAATGCTGCCGCTCAAGTTGCCATCATGGAAAAGGAGTTGAAAGCCCTTCAACCCGCTATTCAAGAAGCAGCTGCTCAAGTCAAAGTTATAATGGAAAGGGTTGAAGCCGAAGCTGAAGATGTGGCCAAAATTGAAACTCTCGTAAAAGCGGATGAAGAAGTGGCTGGCGAACAAGCTAAAGCAGCTCAAGCTATCAAGGATGAATGTGACGAAAACTTAGCTGAAGCAATGCCAATCATGGATGCCGCATTAGCAGCCCTCAATACACTCACGACAGCAGACATCACTGTAGTTAAAGCCATGAAGAATCCTCCGAAAGGAGTGAAAATGGTTATGGAAGCCATTTGTGTAATGAAAGATGTGAAACCCGACCGAATTCCTGATCCTGATGGTACTGGAAAAATGGTTGAAGACTATTGGGGACCATCAAAGAGAGTTTTAGGGGACATGAAATTCTTAGATGGCCTGATAAACTTTGATAAAGATAATATACCAGCAAGAGTAATAAAAAATATCCAAGATAGATTTCTAAACAACCCAGAGTTCGACCCTGACAAAGTTAAAGCAGCTTCCACTGCAGCCGAAGGTTTGTGCAAGTGGATTATAGCCATCAGTAAATATGATAAGGTTGCAAAAGTTGTTGCACCCAAAAAGATAGCACTTGCCAAAGCTGAAGACGAGTATAATACCGCAATGGGTGCATTAGATGTTAAAAGAACCGAGCTTAGAAAAGTCCAGGATGAGTTTGCTAAGCTTCAACAGACCTTGGAAGATAACAACAGTCGTTTTATGAGACTTCAGAATGAAGCAGATTTGTGCTCTAAGAAGTTGCAAAGAGCCGACGAGCTAATCAAAGGATTGGGAGGAGAACAAACAAGATGGTCAGCAACCGCTAAAGAATTAGGAGAGCGATACTTCACATTGACGGGCGACATTCTCATTGCTTCTGGAGTCATAGCATACCTGGGGCCATTCACACAGAGTTTTAGAAATCAACAAATCCGTGAATGGGTTGCTCAAGTAAAATCATACAATATTGTTTGTGCGGACGATTTCTCGCTGGCAGCTATAATGGGAGAGCCAGTTGAAATAAGAGCCTGGATCATTTTTGGGCTACCCAGTGATTCATTCTCAGTTGAAAATGCTATTATTGTGAGAAACTCCCGGAGATACCCTCTAATGATTGATCCACAAGGTCAAGCGAACAAATGGGTGAAAAATATGGAGAAACATAATAATTTAAATGTTATACGTATGACTCAACATGATTACCCCCGAATACTTGAAAATTCAATTCAGCTTGGTTTACCAGTATTGTTGGAGAATATTGGGGAAGAAATGGACGCTTTACTTGAGCCACTGTTACTGAAGCAAATATTTAAGGCTGGTGGAAGTATGTGCTTGAAGCTCGGTGAAACCGTTGTGGAATACAATCCAAAGTTCACCTTTTATATCACAACCAAATTGAGAAATCCACACTTCCTACCGGAAACAGCAGTAAAAGTCACTCTGATCAATTTCATGATAACTCAAACTGGTCTTGAAGATCAGTTGCTTGGTATAGTGGTTGCTAAAGATCGACCGGATTTGGAAGCAGAAAAAAATCAATTAATTGTACAAGGGGCTCAAAATAAGAAAGACCTGAAGGATTTGGAGGATAGAATACTCCAAACACTATCTTCTTCAGAGGGAAATATTCTTGAAGATGAGCAAGCTGTAAATGATTTGAGCTCTTCCAAAATACTTTCCAATGAAATACAAGAGAAACAAGCAAGTGCAGAAATTACAGAGAGAGCTATTGATGCAGCTAGGCTGGAGTACGTTCCTATAGCAGTCCATTCTACAGTCCTTTTCTTCAGCATTTCTAATCTAGCCAATATCGACCCCATGTACCAGTATTCCCTGACATGGTTCATGAACTTGTACAAAGCTGCAATTGATAACGTCGATAAAGCTGAAAATGTTCCCGATCGTATAAATGATCTCAAGGACTACTTCACCTACTCTCTTTACGTCAATATTTGCAGGAGTCTCTTTGAAAAAGACAAATTGTTATTTTCGTTGCTTTTAACGGTCAACCTAATGTTCCAAAGAAACGAACTTGATCGAGACGAATGGATGTTTCTACTGACTGGTGGGATGGGATTGGATAATCCTCACCCTAATCCTAGTTCATGGATCCCAAGTCAAGCATGGGATGAGTTTTGTCGTGTCAACGATCTACCAGCTTTTGTTGGCATAAGAGACCATGTGAGGAAAAATTTGGATGCCTGGAAAGAGGTTTTCGATTCCCTTGAACCCCATAATGCAACTCTTCCAAAACCATATTGTGACACGTTTAATAGTTTTCAAAAACTGATTGTACTGCGTTGCATCAGAATTGATAAAGTCATCCCGGGTGTCCAGCACCTGGTTGAATCACAACTTGGAGCAAGATTCATCGAGCCCCCTCCATTTGATTTACAGAAAGCATTTTATGATTCTCATTCTTGTATCCCGCTCATCTTCATTCTGACCCCAGGTGCTGATCCTACAGCAATGTTACTGAAATTTGCAGAAGACCTAGGTTTTGGGGGAAGCAGACTGAACTCATTATCCTTAGGACAAGGACAAGGGCCGATTGCCATGAAACTTATTGATGATGCAACTAAAAATGGCAGTTGGGTGGTACTTCAGAATTGTCATTTGGCCAAGAGTTGGATGCCTACGCTTGAAAAAGTATGTGAAGAAATGAACCCCGAATCAACACACACAGATTTCCGATTGTGGTTAACGTCTTATCCCGCAGAACATTTCCCTGTTCTTGTACTTCAGAATGGTGTGAAAATGACAAATGAGCCGCCAAAGGGATTGCGCGCCAATATTATGAGGTCGTTGAGCAGTGATCCCATCAGCAATCCAGAATTTTTCGATGGCAACAAACAACCGGAATCATTCAAACGCCTCATATTTGGCCTTTGCTTTTTCCATGCTTTGATTCAAGAAAGACGAAAGTTTGGGCCCCTTGGGTGGAACATTCCATATGAGTTCAACGAAACTGATTTGAGGATAAGCGTACTACAACTCAACATATTTTTGAATGGATATGAAGACGTACAATTCCCAGCGATAAAGTACCTCACGGGCGAGTGTAATTATGGTGGAAGAGTTACGGATGACTGGGATAGGAGAACCCTGAATACCATTTTATCAAAGTTTTACTGCCCACAACTAGTCCAAGAAGACCCTGTATATTTCTTTGATCCTTCACAACTGTACTACTGCCCTAATGAGTCAACCCTAGAAAAAATGCTGGAATACGTAAGAGATCTGCCTTTGATTACTAAGCCCGGTATTTTTGGAATGAATGACAACGCTGATATTACAAAGGATAGGAACGAAACACTTCAGCTTTTTAATGGAACACTACTAACGCAAGAAACGTCAACTGTTGGATCTTCAGCTGCAAGCACTGACACTGTTGTATTTGATGCAGCTAAAGACATCCTCGGGAAGCTGCCACCCAATTTCGACCTGGTTGTGGCCATGGAGAAATACCCGACAATGTACAGTCAGTCGATGAACACAGTTCTTGTCCAAGAAATGGGACGATTCAATCATTTGTTGACGGTAATCAGAAATAGCCTGAAGAACCTGCAGAAAGCCATCAAAGGGGAAGTTGTCATGTCTGCGGACCTTGAAACAATTTATCATAGCGTGTTTCTTCGAAGAATTCCTGCAATGTGGTTGAGGAACTCATATCCCTCCCTCAAACCGCTAGGAAGTTACGTACATGACTTCATCACACGTCTGGAGTTCCTTCAAAAATGGTTCATGGAAGGTCCTCCCACTGTATTCTGGATGGCAGGCTTCTTCTTCACGCAAGCTTTCTTGACCGGGGCACAGCAAAATTATGCTCGAAAATATAAAATTCCGATCGATCTGCTCTCTTTCGATTTCCAAGTTGTTCTGTCACCGGTTAAATCACCTCCTGAGGACGGCGTTTACACGGATGGGCTATTTGTAGATGGAGCACGATACAATCGTGAAATGCAATCACTCGACGAGTCCTTGCCCAAAGTCTTATATGACGTGATGCCTTACCTCTGGTTGAAGCCTATCAAGAAATCTGATCTTCAAGTCGGCTCGAGGTACAATTCTCCCGTTTACAAAACCGCTGAAAGGCGTGGCATTTTGTCCACCACGGGCCATTCCACGAATTTTGTCATTGCCATGCTAATTCCATCAAAAAAACCTCCAGAACATTGGATAATGCGCGGCGTGGCGCTACTGTGTCAATTATCACAATAAACTTTGTTCCATAGTTATGTTTGGTAATTTCTTGCTATCGTAACTGTGATACCTTGGCGTATAATATATATTTATCATCTTTTTCGACTATTGAAGATTAGAAATAATCAAATGAATAAATTTATTTACTCGCACCGGCACAATATATGAAAATGTGGAATCTCCATTTTATTTGAAATATATTATTATAGAGAATAACTCACGCACGAAATGAAATCAATATTTTTTGAGTTTAGAATGGGGATTAATTTGTGGTGATGGCTGGTCACTTCTTGAGGCCAATGTAGTTTGCCGTTTCATGGGTCTTGGATATGCTTTGGCAGCAACTCGGTACCACTTCACTAAAGGTAAGTTTTAATTCACATCCATCAGTGGCGGATTCAGGGGAGGGGGGAGGAGAGGCACGGGGGATCATGACCCTCCACCCGAGAGCCATAAATCGACAATGTTATAGTAGTTGTCTGGCGTAGCACAGCCTTATAATAAGGTGTCATTATCTTGAAAATCGAGATATCCTGCCGAAAAGTCAGTGGCCATTGGGCAATTATTGACACTCCCAATTAATGACACCTCCCAAAATTTCAAGATAATGACACCTCCAAAAAAAAACTAGCAAACCCGCTAAAAAAAGACAAAAAATAAAAAATAAAAACATTGATTCGGCCATGTACAAGTAGGAATTAGGTAGAATATGCATAGAAAGAATTAAATTTGTTTGTAAAATTCAGTCCATACAAGTTAGGTTACATTATGAACCTCCTGACCCCCTCCACCAAGATCAAAGTCTGGATCCGCCCCTGACATTCATATAGTATATACCTTCATTATAGTAGTTCGATTGTCACTGGGCATTATAATACTTTTTATGAAATCATTAAATGGATGTAGTGACCTTACCTTCAACTGGAAATAAAATAAAATTCTTTATAATTAATTTTTTCGTGTTGATTGAATAAGTCGTAATTGAATACCTAACTATTAAAACCTAAAACCGAATCTAATAGTATTCACCACCGTACTTGTTACCTACCTATATAATCCTATCTACAAATCGTTTGAGATCATCAACCAATGCAGAAATATCTATAAAAAGGTTAAAAGTAAGATCTTGTATTGTTTACCTACTCCTCGACAGGTGCCGAAAGAATGAGTCATATTTTGAGTAACGTCGCGTGTTACGGGAACGAGACGTCGTTGGGTCAATGCCGAGCCGCCGCCAACGATCCCTGTCATAACCACGATGATGTGGCCGGCGCCATATGCACTCCTCGTAAGTCTATCACGTAGGTACTTATGAAACATAATTCAAATTTTACGTGGATAATCCATGTCGATCACAAGATTACTACTAGGTAATGCTAGTTGCCCCCACAGAGATGTTATACAGTGAACAATAAAACTGAAAGTTTAGCACTTTTTCAACCGTGTAGGTACCATAATACATCTACGATTTGAACAGATGGAGGCCAGAAATTTTCAAGATAGAGAACAACGAGAAAATCGTTTACTGTTTTAATCTGTATAATATAATATATTATACAGATAAAAACCGTACAATATAATATAATATTATTATATTGGCTGAATTAGATTCAAACGTCTCGAAAAACTAAAATAATTTTTAAAATTTTGAAGACTTTGCATTCCCTTCAAAAATATGCTTATAGCTGTAACAAAGGTGCATTTAGTAAATGTACCTATGTAATATAACAATTCCTACTATTGTGCATTTAGTAACTGTATGTAGTATAACAATTCCTACTACCAGTAACTGACTTTAAACAACGACTAATTTACAAGTAAACAGTGACTTTCTCTTCTAGAGTTGGCCGATTTGGTCATCGACATTCACACAATACAAGGAACAGCTTATTTGGAAGACAGACAAATGTTTTTTCTTCAGTGCGCCATGGAGGAGAATTGTGTTGCGAGTTCCGGATACCAGAGAAGGACGGAGAATCCAGGAGCATGGCATCTCGATACCAGAAGGTTGTTAAGATTCACAGCAAGCTCCACAAATATTGGGACGGCCGCCTTCAGACCTTTCATTCCCAAACATCTCTGGCAATTCCATCTTTGTCACATGTAAATTACTCTATCACAAGACAGTGCATGGCGCTTCAGGTACATACCCACATAAATATGATCCTACGACCATATTTGTTTAAGCTATATATAATAAATTAAATTCCAGGCATTATCATTCAATGGAAGTGTTTGCAACTTTTGACGTGTTCAATGGCAAAGAAAGAGTAGCAGAAGGTCACAAAGCATCGTTCTGCTTGGAGGATAACCAGTGTCACGGAGGAGCTACCCCGGTATTCTCGTGTGCCAACTACGGTGATCAGGGAATATCCGTCAACTGTTCGGACATATATAAACACAATATTGACTGCCAATGGGTGGATATCACTGATCTCTTGCCTGGACAATACGTATTCAAGGTACATTCTTGAAGTCATGAAATGGCCCGGTGGTAATAATAATCACAGTTTGACTAACCCAAACCATTTAGAAAAGTGATTGGACAACTACTACTCCTTCTACGCCGTTCAGCTGATGGGCTATGGCATCGATCATAATAATTAACTCCTACGGTTAAAATCAGAAATTATTTCTGGTTTTAACTCGTAGTCAATACAAACGTTTAACTCTTCCTTTCAACCATGGCCAATAATTAAGGATTGTCATAGATATACTCAAACATGCCGCATCCCAAGTATTACAGCATAAATTCCGTGGAATTAAACATGTCAGGATTGCACATTCAATTTAATAAGGATGAATTCAGATGACTGCATTGCCGTTAGAATGAAGAACGCCTCACCTCAAAATTTTCGATTTTGGTTTATTATCTTCGATAATGAACCATTGGAATCGCCCAAAGAAAAAATTTTTTTAACCCCCCCTCAAAATTTGTTGGTTTACGTTTGTTGAAAAAACGAGCTGAGGTGTTTCTTGTTCAAACTGTCGGCTTCATTCTAACGGCAGTGCAGGAAATGTAGGGCGTACTCAAATTACTTGTTGCTTTCATACGCTTTCATCTTCTTTTTCTTTAGTCTGAAATGAAATACTTTTCCCAGGTCTCAATTAACCCGGAATTCAAAGTTCCAGAGATGAGTTTCGACAACAACGCCGCCGTTTGTCAAATGGCATACACTGGGACCGAGGCCCACTTGTATGATTGTCAACTTGTCAGACCTTGAATTTCTGGAACTACGATGACAAATCACCTCTCTGTGCCGAGATAATTAATATTGTAAGTATCCTATACATAGGCTTAGGCTTACATTCTGTCACCTACAATATTTGAAGTACCTACTTATTAATGCTTTCCAAATTCTTCAAGTTGACATGTACTGGTTTTATGTGATTCGAGATGTGCCTATGTGAGCTGAAAACGTTTGTGATAATCGCTTGTAATGTGTCAATAAACCTAGAATTTCTTTAATATCTGTCTTGTCTAATTTACATGTATCGTACTGTAAATTTGAATGGGCGGGGCAATTTGAACAATTTTGATTTATTATTTTCGATAATGAACAATTGGAATAATCGCCAACAAGAAATGTCTTGACGCACGGGTAATCGGCTAGAGGATACATATTATTGGATACATACATTTGATTTGATTTTCATTGCATACCCATCAAGTTCAGTTTTATACCTATCTAACGTCTTGAAATCAGTGGTAAATATGCACTCCACAGTCGTGATTGCTCATGCATTCTATTCTATACATTTCCTTTGTACTGCAGATAATGCAGAACTTTAAAGATAATGAATAATACCCTAGAGGGTGTACGACGTCGCTCTGAAGATAATTAGATTAACTTTTACTAACACCCTGTAGGGTATTATGTTATATTATTTAATTATGTTATATTATATCTGCGTTTATGTACATGAATAATTTAATTCATGAATATGAAAAATAACTTACAGTTGTTCCTGTTCTTTATCAGCGATCGCAGGATGCGTAAACCCAAGCATAAATTTGGCTGTTTACTATAATTGTTATTTATTTTGACGTTTAAGCCCCCTATAAGTAATTTTAAAAGTATAGCTTCTTAATCCATCAAAAGGCTTGCCGGATTAACAAATTCCGTAAGATACCTAAGTACTCTTCGGGATTTAGTCACTCATATCGAATTGAGTAAGATACCCGCGCTTCCCTATCGCAGGAAAGATTCGCATGTCTAGAGGTCATTATCAACACGTACAGTCAAATAAATACTGTGCTACCTATATTAATTCCAAAACAATTCTTCTCCTTCAACAGATTCTCATACCCAAGCTGTAGTACCAAGCTGTGCTACATTCTTTTCATATATACCTTTTGAATTATCGAGACCATAATTTTAGGGATGGTTTCGGTGCAAGCGAACCCCAACTCACCCCGGCTTGGCCTGTTATAAATCAGCGGCATCTGGCCCCAACATGTACACAAATGAAATTCTCATTCCCCTGCTTGCTTACCCAATTTTTCGCTCATGAAAAATTCATTATACGGCGAGAAATGTTTAACCTATTCCACAAACCTGCGAATCCTGATATCCGCTCAGTCTTCGCTGTGAATAAATTCGTGGAAACGTTAGCTGAAGGATATTAGTTTTTAGTAAGAAGAGGTTCTGAAAGTTCCACTCTCGCCACAAAGTTCCAATCACTAAAATGAACAAAATATGAAAAAATTAGAATTCATGTACCAAAAAATTTGAAAACACTGCCAAGCAGTCTTCAGAAATGTGCTAAAAGTAGGAAAAAACTTGAAAGCTAAATTTGAAAGCAAAACAGAAGATTCGAATGTCCTTACCATAAAGACACGAGTTGTGTTTTAGCACACTTTCAGCCAATTTAAGTTCGTCATTGTGCGTTAAAGGAAATTAGACTAATCCCCATAATCATGGCATTGAATAGAAATGGTTATTCATTGAAAGATATCCAACTTCACACCTTCACCTCTCTCGAATTTGAAGTCAAAATAAATTGCAAAAGTCAAACTTATATGGATCGAGTTCAGAAGAATATACAAAATATTTTTTGTAGTATGTTCGATGTATTTTTAACACTCCAATAGTACAAATTATCAGTTAAGCATCCGTACAAATTTAAGTACACAGAACTACATACAAATGTGAACTGAATGACTAGTTCTTTTCTTCAATCATGACACCATTCTTTTCGAATACACCTCGACGTAAATTCAAGAATCGAATACCTTTGATAGCGAGAAGAGCGAAGGACAGTACATTATCTCAAATTATTAGCCTTATCATCAAACGATTCATGTATCGACTCTGCCATTAGGTACCTTTTGTCAATAGAGAGTGTGATTTTATAACAAACAACTCAATCCACCTAATCTTTGATGTAAAAAAATAAAAATAAAATAAAAAAAAGTCTAGACATCAAGACACCTTTATATTGTTATCAAATCTCAACAGGTTGGAGATTCTAGGTGACCTGACGAGGCGTGCAATCAGTTTTGTAAGCGTTTTGTTTGCTGCCAAAATGGAATCTTTGAAGTATTAGAGTTGATAATCACAGTAGATTAGCCTTGTAAATCATGATCATTGTTTAGAAAGGTCTGATTCAACGTTAGGAATAGGAGAAGGTAGAGAATTTGGGACGTTTTAGAATATTGCAATCGTACTGTATGGAATAACCACGTTTTTTGTTCAATGACCGTGTTTCACGGTTTGATCAATCTAGTCAGTCTCAATAATTCTTATCAATGGATTATTATGAAATCCCTTATTTCTCTCTGCTTGAACTGAGGGGGTTCCTTGTTCTGAAGTAACCTCTGTTTCGCACAGAGCCGATCACCCATTCCGGAAAATCATGCAATAAACTCGCCACTCTACAGAGAGAGTACTCTACAGAGAGAGAGAGAGAGAGTAGGTAAGTAAAAACCAAGAGTGGTAACATGCTAAACGTTACAAGATGCGTCAGAGAACCCCTTCAGAGGTACGTTGATAATGTTATTGTTATTCGTAGTATATCCATTAGCAATTACTGAGTGTTGAAGACTAGGCCTGCCGTCTTCTTCATTTAACGGGGCTTTGAGGGCACCTCGTAACTTTTCCCAGAACACTTTTTGCTTGATAGGATCAGAGTTCCATTGCAAATAAATCCTCGTTCTGATCAAATACCTCAATGTTGGAGTCATGTGTTTCTCCATTATTTCTCCTATTTTGATTATAATCAACGGCCCATGATGATCGTCCTTGAAGAACAGCCGTTTGTGCTGGGCCAAGTTCATCTCCCATTGGCACCAAGTGGATCTGGCAAAGGAGTCACTCAATACGAGTATTGTTCTCCTAGATTTGGATAAACAGTCTACAACGTTATCTGTTATCACTCCCCCTACGTTGAAATCCCGCTCATAAACACAAAGGCTGAAATGAGGAGAGTGAGATTCCAGCATCGATACCAACCGCACAACAAATCCTCTATCTTCGTTGCTGTACGACACAAAAGCATCGTACGTATATTTGCCTTCGGGCTCTGAATGTTTTTTCTTAGGGAAAATATAACAAGACATTGCTTGCCTGAGGAGGAATAACCAGTATTTTATATGCCACCTCAAAAAGTAAATGGTTGGGACGCTAACTATAACAAATAGTCCAATGGCTAGTACGGCAATTTTTAGGACCAGCATAGTTTCATTGTGCGAAATGCATTCCTCTTCGGTTCGCATATCGTTTATGTATTGCATGAAAGGAGTAAATCTGTAGGATTCAGGAGATGAACAAATAGCTGTGGAGGTGAATAAGGCATCCATCAACGCTGTTTTATTCACATGTCCTGTAGAATTCAAGTAAGAAAAAAGATTGGAAACGTCACTGCAAATACAAGAAAGGGAATTTTCACTCACATCCAGCGAGTCCAAACCTTCTAAATCTTTTAACATGGCAGACGAGAATGCCGAAATCTGGTTGTAACTGAGATCAACAAACTTCAAGTTAGGGTTACCCTGGAATATCCGTTCGTTCCAATTTTGGAAAGCATTCTGGCTCAAATCAAGAAAATTCAATTCTTTCAAAGGAGTAAGTATCGAATGGTGCAATTCCAAAAATGTGTTCTGCTTCAATGTCAACACTTCAAGAAGCGGCGTATACTGAAAAGTGTTTGAATCTTCTAGACAAGTAAGACCACACTGATCTAAATGTAGAGTTCTTAAATTGTCAAGGCCTATAAAAGTCATATTGTTGATTTCTGTGTTGCGGGACAGGATATTATTACTCAAATCCAGGATTTCTAGCTCGTGTAAATCAGAAAACGCCCCAATTTCTATATGCTGAATAGAAGCATAAGACAATGTCAACTCTTTCATTTTAAACATCCCTTTGAATAAGTAAGTTGTGACACAATAAATTGAATTACTGGTGAGTTTCAAAGTTTCCAGATTGGCCCCGTCATTCAACAAACTTCTTCCAGTTTCTAGGAACGATGTACATCCAATAACATGACAATTGTCAGATAGATCAAGAACTTTGAGCTTTGGTAGGTTTATGTTGAAATATCTGTCCAGTAAGCGATTGTGAGCTAAAAACAGGTACTCTACATTAGGCAATTTTTCAGTAGTGAAATACCCATCTTCGAAATTCATCGCCAAAGTGCCGGAAAAGTCCAGGTATCTTATTGAAGGTGAAGGTGGAATAAACAAAGGGTTCAGAGTGAATATGTGACTGTTGCTTATATCAACAATACTGATGTTTGTAGTAGCAATAGAGTTCAAAATTATGTTAGGGTCACTGAAGTAATTTGAGCCAATGTGGACTTCGGTAAAATTTGATGAACTTCTAGCTAAATTTACAATTAATGTCTGCACGGTCTCGGTTTTCAGGTTATTGTTATCTATGTGCAATGCTGACAGGTTTGGTATCATACTAAAGGCATCACTGTCGATAGCATCTAGACCGCAATGCGAAAGCCTCAACGTTTGTATTGAGCTACCATTCAAGTGATAAACATCAAAGTAATTGATTGAGCCCAGAGAATTTTCGGAAATATCCAAGTGCAGAAGCTGCGGGAGTACAGAAGGTCTAGCTGCTTGCGACACGGGATAAAAATTTGAGAGGCCATTTTTAAGTAGACGAAGATTTTTCAGATTTGTTAGACCCCTAAACACGTTTGGATCCAAATACTGAAGTATCATATTGTCACTGATGTCCAGATATAGAAGATTTACCATCCCCTCAAATGCACCAGGGATAATGAAATGGAGTTGACCATTCATATTAATCGTCAAGAATCTCAGGTGAGAGTAGTTTTTGAAGGCTCCTGAATCAAGTTGTATCAACCGAGTTAATTTTATTACGAGCTTGCTCCCATTAATTGAATAATTTCTGGGTAAATCGTGGCAGTCAGGTCCTAGGAAGGTGACCTCATTGGCACTGTCATTTCTAATTACCTGAAACAAGAAGTGAACGAACTGAATCAACTACAATACGGCCACAAAGAATTTCAGTTGTATCTAATATTTATTTACATAGATACATAGGTGCCTACTTGAATGCGAAGGTTCCATGGCTGCAGAAATTGCCTTATCGTGATGCCATAATATGTCATGGCGTCTTGATCGATTCTTCCCATGGTTAGGGAATATAATTATACTGTACTTGGGAAAAAAGTAGTGCAATAGGCATCTTTCATTGTTATACAGCGATGAAATTATTATCAAACTATTTATTTTAAGCTCTTCGATAATTAATGCAACTCTTATTCAAGACAATCAAATACATTTTTACTATTGTACGTACTAACTTTGCAGTTGGTTTCTGGGTCTGTAGGGAGATCGGTTAAGACTTGACGTCTTCGGACGTGGTCTGGAACGGCGAACTCGAAGAAGAAGGTCACAAGGATAATCTCCCATAGTAATGTAGACGGAATAATCATGATACAACATGCTCCCTGTAAAAAAAGTGATGCTCAGCTCAAAAGTTGATCATATTGAACATTTTCTCTAATCGCCACTGAAAGCATTCCTTAGTTTCAATAGTAATTTTATTTTTAATGTCATTCCGGTAGGTATAATAGTCGTTTTTTCTTCATAATTCTGTTACATGTATAGGTACTTAGGTAATCATTCTGTTCAATAATTCATACCTAATTCTGTTAGTATGTATACTTTATATTCTATTATTGAAGAAATTGTAATTGGGCTTGCCCGTATTTATGACAAATAAACAAATATTTAATATCGGTCCACCTCCATAACGTTCTATGTATTCATTTGAGTAGTAATCACAACGGGTTTTCATTGAAAATAATAAAGTGGTTTTTCAGAGGAAAGTCCGGGTTTCATCAATCACTGACTCATCAGGTAAAAAATAAGTTTTTTCTAGTAAAAATGAGTATTTTTCTAGTAAAATCTTTCTTATTATCAAAATTCCTATTGTAGGTGTTCGAAATGTCCGTTTGTCTTTGAACAGTTCTTCTGAACAGAACTCCTATCAATGAGCGATTGAAGTTTGTGCACGGAGGAGTCAGTACAGGAATCGAATATCTTTTCACTAGTGTTAATAGGTCCCGACAAGCACGCTGCGAATTGTACACAACGGTTAATTCCATGATGATGTTTATCAGTCACATAAAATAATTCTTAAAGTACCTAATAATACCTCTGAATTTTTTTAATACAGATGAACTGAACCCCGCATTGTGAGTAACAACTGACAGACACACAGCACAGCATTCACGATCGAAATTTATTAGAATGATACTTCATACCTGAGGAAATACGTTTTTATTGGGGACCCGCCTGTGGGAATCGCCGCTGTTATTCACTCACAGCTTCTCTAGCGTTCTGGTTTGTAAGCCATAAACAAGCATCATATCTGCATATTCAAGGTTGCTTAATGATACCGGCAAGGTGTGGAAGCGAACAACGAAAACCAACTAATTATCACGAAGATATTTTTCCGAACAGTTCGACGGACAGGTCCACAGTAGGTCTACTCCTCTGTGCACAAACTTGCATCGCTCATTGTTAAAGCGGGTCACAGTTCAAAGGCAAACGGACATTTCGAACACCTACAAACAGAATTTTGATAATAAAAAAGATTTTACTAGAAGAATATCATGAAATCCGATTTCAAACTCATTTTTTACCTGGCGATGGTGAAAACCAGACTTTCCTCTGAAAAACCACGTTTTTCTTGATTCAAACGTCATTTTCTACCTCAAAACTGCATTGTGATGTTTTATACCATTGAAAAGCAAAATTTAGGACTACAGGCTAAAATTATCGTGCCGGAATGGGGGTCTACGAGCGTTTGAAAAAAGTGGCAATTTCTACGATTTGACAAATTTTCGTTTTCAAGTAGATTTTTCACCCGTTTTCGCGAATCAATAATAATTATTGATTCGCGAAAACGGGTGAAAAAATTATTTTTGTTTTTCATTAGAGGGATGAAAAATTTTATGTTCTTTCCAACGGAGTAATTAGATTTGAATTTCCATGTAAATTGAGGGAGTTATAGCCATTTTAGTGTGATAAAGTCGAAAACACGAAAAAATCTTAAAATTGAAAAAACTCCATTTTTTAGCTGAGTAAAAAAAAATTGTTACAGGACATTGTCGACCTGAAATTAGCTGTAGAGTCGATTCCTAGTCTGTGACCGTCACGAAATGAAACACCCTGTTATTAATTATATTATAATATAATATAAATGCGATTTTCATCACTTTTTCAATCCCCACTTTACTTTGTGCTACTAAGAGAGGTAGATGGAGGGAAAAGAGCTCTGGTTAGAGAGTGAGATCGACATCACTATCTCAATGGAGATGAAGATACAGTGATGTCGATCTCTCTTTCAAAACCATAGACAAGCGCGGAGCTTTCAGCTGAAAACGGAACATTTCTGATAACTAGATGATGGGTTGAAAACCTACTGCTTATCACTAGTATGTTCAAATAAATAATACTCAGCAGAACGAATTTTGAAGACAACTCACCTTGCTATAGAATCCTCAACTCGACAAGAGCGGTTGAACCACAGCGCAGTTGAAACATTTCATTGTACGTGCACATACGAACACATCATTTCAAGAACAAGCAGCCAATACTAAAACAACTGATCCCTACTACGACTGGTAAAACATGAAATGACTCACTTTTCGCGTGAGGAGACTGAATGGAAACTACGACTACCCGGCGCCGCTAAACTTGACGGGCCTCTTGAGTCATGGGGAGGGGCGTCATTCACGTGCGATAACGATTAAACTATTCATATCTTCACAAACGAACCGAGGGGTTGCTTGACCACGAGCGGATATGCAGACAGTTCTGTTAGTGCAACGCTGTCAATCGACATGCCAACGAAGAATAGAAGTGCATAGACGCTAAAACAGGGTCATACTTATTGTAAGTGAAGCTTTCAAACGCGTGTTTCAAAATGCAGCTAGGAAGAAGAAGCAGTTCAATGTACCTACTGATTTTTGAAAAGGTTTTTTGCATTCAGCAATCCCCCCCACCCCCCAAATAGATTTCAAACACAAGTATACACTCGTGTCAAAACCATAGGTGTGTATGTAATTAATGCATTTTGAAATTTTTATAACACTCACATTTTGTTCGCATTTTTCTCGGGCACTCAGCAACCCGTAGCCAGATTTTCAAGTGACAAAACTCAATATTGTGGTGGGGCACGATTCTCGTCTTATCAACCGCCCCCAACTTGAGTGGCACTTGAAAAGCTGGTTTTCTTGGAGGTGAATGGGCGTCTGTTCTGCAGCGGCAGGTTCAATCTTGAGCACAACTTCCTTTTGAGGGTGCCAAGGTAACTTCACAAATACCTGCTGAACAATGGTCAGCAACATCACTTCGATCAATACCTTCACCAACTGAAATTCATTTCCGAGCTGAATTCATTTGATTATTAGCTACATTTATTTATTATTGTAGTTTTAAAGTTTATTCTGTCGCTCTGCTTGGCTCTCATAATAATATTATTATTAATTGGGAGCTTCAGTATTTACAAAGAGTAACTTTATCCTTTCAGAAACAAGTTAATGCGCTTATTCGTATCGTTATGTCCACGATATACTCCTAACGATGTGATTATCTTCATTCCACTCCATGTTTGTGTGTTGTTCTTTACTTGGGTTTAGGACATGGAAATTCTAATGAAGCGGCCAATGTTAAAGTGTAAGTATTTTCCTACCACTTTGAAACAGCATAATTTATAATATCCTATCCAGATATCTACTAATGACAGTATTCATGTAGTTACAATGGTAATGCTGCCTAAATGGAGGTGCACGATGACAAAATGGTGGTTCCTTTCTGATAAATCAAAGGCCTAAATTAACTTTGTCAATAACTCACCATAGCCCAAGATTCTTCACTGCAAGTATCAAATTGTGGCATTACAATAAATGTACTTAACAACTTTTTTGGGTAAAGCCTTTATTATGTGGCATATCATGTTATCTCTATCTATAATATAGATGTTCAACAACCATAATATAACTATGCCTTCTGCTTGTGAGGTCGTACTAAAATCACAATCTGATTGGCATTAATTTCACTCCTATCCTATTCATTGGGTTCACTGACTACACCACCAGTGTAAACCATTAGAAATATTCCTCTTGCTGAAATGATTCCCTCGTATAAAATTAATGTATTCTCGCCAAACAATTTTTTCGTCCCCAAGTTCACCATTTCTTGCCACTTCGGCGTTATTGTCCCATTTTTTTTTGTCTTTTTGGTCTCCACTGGGAAACTCGGATATTGGAATCGCGTTGAACGAGGCGGGAATATCGCATCAACGAAACTTTATTTACAGTGTCCCGATATATCCTTTCCTCAGAAATTGAAACAAGTCGCAGTGGCGTCCTCTAAACTCTGTCACGTTGTTCACCGATATTGAATTTGCGGAGGCACAGCGGGTAATGTAGGTGCAAGCCGTGGCCGTCTCATAAAGTCAATACTCAACTTCACCTCTGCCAAGTTCTGATGAAATAAATCCGCCTCAGTAACTTTATTTTCGAGACACGAGTGAATTTAAAAGATCAATAACCAGTCTTACTCACTAATTACCATCAAATACGTACTCGACCGTTGTTAGTGAGGTGCTGATGTGGGAGAGCAAGGGAGATAAAATAATTTCATTTTAGTATGTATATTGAAATTATAACATACAGCATGGAAGAATGAAGAAATAAACAAGGTAATTTCGCGAAGCCCGAGGTGTTTGTTGCTGTTGGGAGTTTTCGTAATTGTAGTAGATACCTATTGGGTAAATTATAAAATTGGATATTTGTCTATTTGGAGGGTTGTAGGAGGTTGTAAAGAAAACGGAGGAGAAGTTTTTCCGAGCTTTCGGCTTTAATCAGCCATCTTCAGGGCTGTAACATATAACGGCAATCTGCTATAGGCTTGGCCGTTGTCGGTATCACCAACTTACAATTCTAAATAATTGAATAATACAGTTACTGACTTACGTAGGTATATAAATACCAACGTAAATGTGTACATACCTACGTAAGTCAGTAACTGTATTATTAAATTATTTAGGATTGTAAGTTGGTGATACCGACAACGGTCAAGCCTATAGCAGATTGTCGTTATATGTTACAGCCCTGAAGATGGCTTATTAAAGCCGAAAGCTCGGAAAAACTTCTCCTCCGTTTTCTTTACAACCTCCTACAACCCTCCAAATAGACAAAGGTTTTTCAACCAAGGAGGAAATGAACAAAACAACAACATTGGATATTTAAAATTTATTAGAACAACTTTAAAATCGAACAATGTCTTGAATTTTTGTTTGTCTTAGCTCTTAGCGAGGCTCTTAGCCATGTTTCTATGTGTTATTGTCTACAATTGGTGACGACTGCATGTGGAGTCGAGGGTTGATTACAGTTGTTTGGTGATTCTGTTCAAGTGTTTGTGGTAAAAAATTAGTAAATTCATACAGAATAACTTTGTTTTTATTATTGGCTTCCGTGCCATAATTTATTTTGAATGAAGTGCATGTTCCCTTGTTAGAGCAGGCAGATTAAATTAACGTGATATTTATTATTTTGTGGCACGTAAAACAGAAAGGACCGTCATTCCAAGAAGTTTTCCGTAGCCATTAATGAAACAATTTTATTCTATGCACACCCTCCTCTCTATGAATTCCACAATTATAAGTACTATTATAGGTACCATAATTATTAGTGAACCAAAACCATGGGGATATACTTCGTATGCTTTTTACTCAAAGGCATACGAACCCAACATGACCGTTTGGGAAATCGAAGGCCTTGTGCTCTATGGCCTAAATCAGGCAATAAATGGTAGGCAAATGGATGGAGTGTTACCAGTATGATACCAGTATTTAGAATATTATTCTGTCACTGGAATAGACATTGCCAGTTAGTTAAAACTGGATCATCCTCTTAAAAGAAATGGAGTCTTTTATCACCCTCGTTGGCGAAGGAATTTTCGGTCTGATTTGAAGTACTGTATAAAAACGATAGGTAGGTACCTACCTAGAAGAAAAATTGGCGCAAAGAAAATTTAATACCATTTCTTCGAATTTATTTCAATTTCAGCGTTGGCATTTGTACTAAACCTGTACATTGTTACCGGAACAATAGTATACATTGATCTCTAATAATTATTGATTCTGGCTCATGAGCCTAATGCGGATTGAACTTCATTACTATTAGGCTTATTCCCCACGAGCGGTTAGAGGCGCAGCGGGTATGAATATTAAGACACGTGACGTTACCCACGAGCACCTATGGCATCGATCGTTTATTGTTTGGAATTGAGGCAGACGTCTGAGAGGCGAACTAATGCAGATCCGATTGCTCGCGCCCACCTGTGGCGCTTCAATAACGTAATGTGTTCATAATAATCATTTCAGTTCAAAAATTTGATTGGTCGGCGGATGTTTGTCATATCACTAATGCATGGTCCACAGTTGAATCTCAACACACCATCAACAATCAAAGGTATCGACTATACAATTATACTGCCCGGGAAGCACGGTAGGTACGAGTTTTCAGTTATAGATACTTCTCTGACCTACGTGAAAAAGGACATTTTGGATATTTTATGGATGGAATTCTTCTTAATTTAGAATGATATTGCTACTTGGTGTTGTGAGTATAACGCAAATACCGCTAAACAGAAAACAAACGGTAATCTAGACAACAAATGATAACTTGCAACGGTTCTGCTCAATGGTTCCGTGAATTTTTTGCAGAGACATGACAATGATTATTTCGACAGAATCGTATCGTTCCCGTTAGCTAAGCTTCATAAAATAAACCAAAATAGTGTTATAACACTCAACTATAGGTGTTATAAGAACTCAATAGCAGAATGTACAAAAGTATGTATATTGAAGGGACTAATAAGGGACTCTCGAATGGAACGGGGAAGTAAAATCAATAAGATTAGCAAAAGAACGTAAAATTACAGTCTTTTAACAACTCATTAACATTCTTTAACATCTTTTTTTTTCTTTTTTTTATGTTACAGTCTTTTACACGTATTACTGCATAAAACCTAAAGCCGCTGTAATGGAGAGGAAAATCTAGATCTATTAATTTTCTGTATTGTTCATAATCTCCTTTGGTTGAAAAACCTTTGTCAGTTTGGAGGGTTGTAGGAGGCGGTAAGAAAAGAAGAAGTTTTTTCGAGCTTTCGGCTTTAATAAGCCATCTTCAGGGCTGCAACATATATTGACATCTGCTATAGGTTTGTCTGCTATAGGTTCCGACAACGGTCAAACCTATAGCAGATGTCAATATATGTTGCAGCCCTGAAGATGGCTTATTAAAGCCGAAAGCTCGAAAAAACTTCTTCTTTTCTTACCGCCTCCTACAACCCTCCAAACTGACAAAGATCTATTAATGGTAATTTCACATTGGGTACCGCCCACGTACGTATTTCTTTACATTTTGGTTCTCTTCCCAGATCATCTTGATGTTCTGTAGGTCCTTCAAGTTTTGAAGGGCTTGTCGGTAAATCTTTCCTTCAGGGAGAACTTGAGGCTCGTGCTTTAGGAAAAATATCACTCTCTCTAGATATCCTCCAGACTCCTGTAATAGTTATCAAATAATGTCCAGTCAGTAATATCTAGCAGTAATCAGTTTGGTACATAATAATATTATAATATACTACATATTATGTAGTATATTATACTCTCCAAGTAGAACAAGCGCTAATAAATCAAGTTGGAGTTTTGACATGGATATACCTTATGGCTAGGGGTCATTCCAATACTTGCGTGATACAATATTCTATGCTTCACTCTGTAAGAATCGATTCTTAGATAGATTCATAAATTGGGGAGAGCGAGAAACTAGCAAGAATTACATTCCAACCCAAATATTTTGACCATTTGCAATTCTCTGACAATTCATTTGAGTGGTGATTTTTCCAGAATGAAATGAATAAGCAAAATGGAACGGTGTTTGAATAACTCACTAGCAACTGCGCTTGAAGCACAAAAGAGTTGGATGTCTTTTTGTCAGCTTGGCGCCTTGCCAGTTCCGCGACTGCAGCGTGTAATTCGAAGAATAACACGCCCCTCATTCTATTCTCAGCTGAAACAAACGAAAATGAACGCAGATGGTCTTGAAGTATCAATTTATTATTACAAATATTTTCATATTTAATTAGCACCTACAATGATTATTGAACGTAATTATAGCGAGCAATCAAAACTAGGAAGTTCGATTCAACACAGGATATTAAATTTTGTCCTCTTGTTATGGGTCAAGTTTGTCCCTTCACGAGGGTGAATAAATTTAATCTTGTGTAGAGGGCTTATCTGAAGGTCACCTCGGAAAATGACGTCAGCTAGGGAAATGAGCTGCCTGCAAAGCGTCTCCTTCTTGGATAGCAGACCATCTTCGACATCTGCCAACCCTTTAGAGCTGGATTGCCCAACCATCTGCGCCAGGGTTAGCTTCGTTTCCACCAGCTGACAGTAGTTCTCGCCAACTAGATTTTTGACTCTATTAAGTGAATTCAAGTATGACTCGACATTTCCTTCCTGAACTTCGGAAAGTTCTTGAGCTACCTGAAAAATGAGCAGAGGCTTCATATAATGAAAAACCCGATCAAACAGACAATTTACCCAAGACGATATCAGGTTTTTATGAAACTGTGTAACACCATCTTAAATCTTATTCTGTAAGGACAAGCAGAACCCGCGAAGCGATCAAGCAAGGTATGTTGTTGCTAGGTATATCTTTACCTTTGAGAATACACCAGACGCTTGTTTCGCAGTCACCTTGTGCTTACATTTTATACACCTCCAAATTTCAAAGTCTTTTATGAAACAATCCGGCAGAACCATTCCGTCGCAGTGCCTGTAATCAAAATTTTCCGCCAATGAACATGTCGATCGAATGGTTATGTGTTCATAGTAAACTTCCCTTCTTCATTTTCATTAGATCCTATCATAGGATTGGTTCATTTGGGGAGGTAATGCCGACCTCGTTAATGGCAGACCACTAGTCCGCCATGTGGCTTAGCGGTTCCGTATTATTGGACTTGCTTGGCGTAATTAAGTCTCCGGAATATCATCGGGGAAGCTGATTGGGAACGTGGGCAGAACGGGGTGGTCGGTCAGAGAAAGGACTATAAAATGGAGAAAGGGTAGCGGCGAATTCAATCAGGAAGCTTCGTTTATGTTACGCCGCACAGTGGTCCAAACAGGGAAAAAACCCCGAAAATGAAAGTTACCCAAACCTAATTTTTTCTTTGTTTTTGAATATTCAGATACTTGTGGAACAACGGAACGGAAGGTATTTTTTCACAAAATCACAATTTTAATTATTGCATACCATTAAAGTAGTAGTTTCCAAAAGATTGCGGAAAGTAGCGTGTTCTCACCAGCCTAAAAAAATATTTCTACTTGGTGTAAATTAACAGTAAAAAAATTTTTCAGACCTTAGATATGTTTTATGTGTATGTGTGAGTTTAAGAAGTAAAAGTATTTCCATTTCATCAATAATTAAGGAAGAAAATGAATTTCGAAAACTATGCCCCAAAAACCATAGTTTCTGTACATTTGTTGGTCTGTAAAAAAGAAGCGTTATGATGCGTTACGTCCGCAACGGGTTTATATTGAAGTGTAGAAGGTAAAGACACTGTGGTATAAATTTCATCGCCGGAAACGGCCGGATCTGGTATTTAGAAGATCAAGAGTGCGGAGGTTGATGGCAGGTCAGACTGAGGTATAGGAGAAAGGTAAACAGAAGGTTTGTTCAAACGTGATTTCATTATCCTGGCCGATCGCGCGTTCATTCCTATCTTAGTTCACTGTTAACAGCCACTCAGAAACGTGAGAAAAAATGAATAGTTTAGCGATTCCATATCGTGTGTTGTGCGAAATGTACTTCCTTCCAATGACTGAACGGTCTCAGTGGTTACAAACCCGGTTTCCAGAGTTACATGGGGAGAAGTTGACACAACTTAATGATGAACTGCGAAGAAGATTCCAATCTAACGTTGATAATAAGATGAGAGAGGTAACCCACAATAAGGCACGTTTTTAAAAAAAAATAGCGATTGGTTACAAAGGGAGTTTCATGTTAATTTTTCAGAACCTCAGCCAACAACTCCTATGGAAGTTGACCGTGGTGGTAGGCCTATGAAAAGCTTTGGTGAGTGTGGGAAGAAGGCTAAACAGTATAAGATACAGTATAAGAACTTCAAGATTGTTACCGTCAAGATTTAATAAATGCGGTATCCTCACATACTGAGGAACAGAAGAACTTCTAGGAAGATGTCTCGCGTTGCTACAAATGAAGATGTATTTCACCTTATCCTAGTTACTAGTGACCCATTTATCACTCACCTTCGGCCGGTGTATAAATACAAAAAGAAACGGGAGTTGACAAAATTTCATTTAATGAAGTTTCTAATTTACTTGTGAATATAGACAGTACTTAGGACAAACTTATCTATGTGACAAAATACAATTATTGTAATATTAATAAATCTGTTTTTTCTTGGGCCTCATTGCGCTGATTTTGATTTCATTCGATTAAGTACCTCAAAAAACATAGACACGAGAGATTTCATGCCGCTGACACAATATCTTAATTAGTTATTAGGTTTTTTCCCATTTTTGGCCTTTCCAGACCACTGTGCGCCGGACGATGTAGGTGGATTGATAAATCGGACTAGGAAGATACTATAAAGAAGATTGAACAGAAATTCGCCTGATATGGATAAAATAGCATCTGGAGATTATGCATGTTAGGTAAGTATGTACTGAGACAAAGAGCTAAATTGAAGGAAGTCAAATCATTCCCAAATGAATTTACGTGGGCCTAAGGCACATTTTGGTTTATTATCTTCGATCGCCCAAGAAAAAGAATTCCCCCCCCCCCCCACCACCCTAAAAAAAAATTTGCTGGTTTCAAGATACGTAGATTCCGAAAATCGAATAAAATAAAAAATCCATCCGTACGTCGTAAACAAATCAAATTTGGATGAGCTCGTGACTTGAAACTGCATGGGCATTTGCAGAGTTTTTTTTCTAGGTTGGAGTACAGTCTACATGAATGAATTGAATGAATTATTACTTGGAAATAAATAATTAGTTTATTAGTGTCTTCCGTCAAGATGGCACGTAACGACTGGCACACCGGAAACCAGCAAACTACCGAGTAGAATGAGTTTGGACTAAGTTTACTCATGACACAGATCCAATTACTAATTAGCGGCAAAGAATTTGTTCATAAATTGTTAATGGTCTATTTTAGTCATCCAGTTCCTAACTGGAATCCAACTTGCAATAATATGTCGTGGAATACTGTAACATCTCAAAAAACCAATATTTTGGGAATCTGGTCTTGAGGGTTTTAATTTAATGCATGTGGTACTCTAGTCAGTGGATATAATATATCCGATCAATATAATAATGCCGTAACGACTAAAGTACCACATGCATTAAATTAAAACCTTCAAGACCAGATTCCCAAAATATTGGTTTTTTGAGATGTTACAGTATTCTACGACGGGTGCGATATGTGCAGCTTTTCATGTATTAGATCACGAATAATTGATTTACCACTACTACGATCCACTAATTGGGGAAATAGACCACTAATTGTTTGGTTATTTTGATTTTCCCCCCTTCTGGAGGTGGTTTATAAAACTCCAAATGCGCACTACTTATTGAAATAATAAACCGAACAATCCATCAATCACTTCGCCCTTCCAAAATAAACCTGCTGATCCTGAAACTACTCATGACGGCAGATCAGTGAGAAAGCAAGACGCATGATCAAACAACAAATTATCAACTATCAAGTAGAAAAATAAAATACTGACTTAGTTGGACATCGAATCGCACTGAAGTAAGTTCCACTTTCCGTTGGGTCAGAACATCTGGAGCAAACGCACGAGAAATATTTGGTCAACATCAAGTGCTGCCTTCTTGCTGGAGTGCTCCACAGTGGGTCTGTGTACGAAATACTCAAGTGACTTCCTGCAGAGAAAACTCGTTGAAACCAAATGATAATGTTCAGAAGGAATGTTCAATCGACCTCAGTTGTGAACGAAGTAATTTCTCCGTCTCATCAATACCGTAGTCAGCGATTTAATAATTTGAACTAAGATCAAACCTTTCGGAATGTCTACAGCTGCTCTGATAAGCACATCTCCGGAATCTGTGAACGTCTTGGAGCAGTTGGGGAGGCAGTTGTGTTCAAACAGAGAACATTTCCAATACACAGAAATATAGCCAGGTTCAGTTAGGGGAACTTCATGTCCATTGATCTGAATAAAAATCAGTAAATTGGAGTGGAGTACACTGAATGTTCCGGTAATACCTAATGTAGTAAAAATGTACTTCAAAATTTGAAAAATTATAAATATTATAAGTAGGTATTTAAAAAATTATAAGTATTTAATACTTATAATCCTTACTTGAATGATGCCGCTTATTTTCAAGATTTCATCTTCTGAAAAGTCTTTCTCCAAATTGTAGAATCTTCTTAAAAACGCTGCAACTGAAAAACGATCTTGTTCATATTTTCCATCCTGTTTCCTTTCTGCACAGTGAGATTCGAGACTCGATAGTTTTTCCCAAGTCAAAGGATCGTTCGATTTCAAGAACAGAGCCCTTATAGGCGTTATGCATGAATATGTGGGGTGAGGAGACGTAAATTGAGTGATTTTGACCTGCAAATTATGATTTGAATAACAATTTCTTATCAAATTCGGACATAATATCACAGAATTCTACTGGTCAGACTTGCAATGCTAAGTGCACACCACATTTCCAAATTCCATATTTTCTATAGACTTTGTGACTGTTGTACAATTGAGAGATACCAACAAAACTCTGCCATCTGGACCTCGGGATTAGTATCATAGTATTACTCGCACGATGTGTGGAGTCAGAGAAACATGAAATATCATTTTGATTATTGATGAACAATACGTATCTCGGCATCACTAATACCCTCATCAAGCGAAGGACCCGCACTACATTTTACTCCATATATGAAACTCGTAAAGCATTACATCAGATTAACAGCGCCGCTCATCTAGCCTTACCTCACTTATTTTTTGCAACTAAAAGTTCTAGCATTTGAGTCATTTTCCGATCAATGTTGCAAAAAAAGCGCTATGAAAGGCAGATAGACTTGTTCGCTGTTCCGCTCCTGAAGAGAAGTTCGCTTGGCAGAAACAGGAGTGTTTACCTTGTCACCGGAGTTTGTTGTATTTTCGACCTTTTAGTTGAATTTCGACATTGTGTGTTTTTTAGTTTTTTTCGTGATTTTTGAACACTAGCATGACGGACTGCAATCGCATCTAACTGCAATTTTAGTCGAAAACCAACGACTTCAGTTTGCGGTCGTTTGAAGAAAAGAACGAGGTGGTTCGGGGAGTAGGTTCGTGTGCGAACGGTCTTCCTACGTTCACGACAATATGTACGCAATTGAAGCCTTGACTTATTTTATGGTCTTTGTTTGTGGTCTTGACCCTATTAGCGCTTACCCTACGTGGGATGACACGCTACGTCACTGCAGATTAGATTAGTTGGAACATCAATCCCGAGTTGCTAATTTATCTCATTTTCACGTCAATATTATCGAGTAGTATTTACTGGGCTCAGTACACTCGTGCAAAACAACAGTAAACATTATGCCCTAAATATTCAAGGTAAAGGAGTGGGGAAAAGGAACATCATAAGTCAATATTCCCGTTTTCCTCAGTTCCTCTGGGACCACGCAGCTGTGGTGTATACGGTTGCAATCTAGCGGCTTCAGTTGAAACTAAGTTCCAAATCCCTTGACGGTTCCAAGAAATCGTTAATGATGGATTTCCGGAGTAGTCCCCCGCTGCACTTGGCAGATCCTGACTAAAATGCTATTCGAAGTTCTGGCGTTCATTAGAGAAGCCAACGCCATGGTCCACATTTGAATAAGTTATTCGTGAATTGTACGTGTATATCGTTTCCGACGATATCTACCTTAGTGTCATTATAATCAGTATGTAGCCAAAGTAAGGATGAGCCAAAGGCCCGATTCGAGTTTTGAAAATCAAAAGTCGCTACAAATGTCGAGAATAATTTAAAACAAAATATACTAAGAACAAAAGGTTTGTCACGTAAAAACCACTACCTACTTAAATAAACGAAGCTCGCAAGAGCAAGAGTAAATGTATACATATATTGAAAAATAGGTATACGACGAAAACATCAGTGAGCGATTGGAATCATTTTTAGTCAAGCAGGAGTGTTGCTGTTTGATTCATGCTTATGTTACAGTTCAGGTGCTATGGGGGCTTGAAAATAGCAACCACCTCTTGTAAATTTTTATGAATTCTATAAATCGATAGAAGTGAGTGTCTGCCTAATTATAAACAGCTGCTAGTTGAATGGAACGTTATTCATTTCTTTTGAAAGGCTCCGAAGAACAAAGCTTGGCATGAAACGGATCATCACTATAACCGTTATATCCAACTCATTCATTTTCCTTAGATTAAACCTCAAAGACTGCACATCTAAGCCTGTCGGCCCTCTCGCGAGTATGTACCTAATTTGAGTACCCGAGTAAATAATTTGATGTGAGAATATTTGTTTTCTACCTTTTCATTCCTTTTTTCTTTCGTCCACGCGCATTCAGGTTTGTGGGCGGGATTGTCAGCGCAGCTCTTAGAGCACATGGGCCACCCGCACCGCTCACACGGGACTGCATTTTCTGCTGAAAGAATCGCATTACATCCCAAGCACACCGGCCCAGTAGTGTGAGGAGGTCCGCTCACCAAAGGAGACTCCTTCAGCACTATTTCGCCTCTCTGAATGTCCCTCCTTGCCACTAAATGCCGTCCAAGTCGTTTGTCTTCTTTAATCTGTTCAAAATTAGGTGAATTAGTATCAAGTACTCTGTACATATGTAGAAAGAAAGAAAAGAAAAGAAAGAAAGGTTTTTATTTGCTGTCCCAGTGATTATTTCTCATAAAATAACATAAAGTAAAATAACATAAAAGAGCTACCAAATATAACTACCTAAGGAACGTAATCATGCCAATCGTATGTGAGACACATAGGGGGCTCGATACATTCTATTTAAGGCATACATCATCCCTAACGTCATCCAACAACCTTTTCACAAAAGATCCAAATTTCAGATATGCCATAGTGAAATTAAATAGCATGTATATAATATATACACCAATATTATTTTCCTTGCTGACTGCACCAAACAACCATTGGTTTGCAAACTCTATGCTGACCCTCGCCATGCCAAAATGTTTTATTCTCGTGTTAGGCAGCTCAATCGTGGGAGTGCGTGCTCAATCGTTTCAAGCTTCTGGGTATTACACATATTACGTTACTATGGTAAATTGAGGACATAGGACTTCTATAAAAATACGGAGCTGCTCCTCGTTTCTCAGCCGCAACTGGGCCACTACTCTTCTAACATCTATAGAGATGGCCCATCTAAAATACCCTTCCAGCGAGGAGTAGGCCGGGATATATTCCTGATAGGCCGTGCATTACCACGAGGCTCATCGGGTGAGCATATTATTCGCTCAAAGTCTTCGTAAGCAGATTTCGTTGTGAAATTATTCAGTATAATAATATTATATTATATTGCTTGAGCAGTATGTTATACTGCTTAAATTTTTTCATCTGTCTGCATTTTACGCCTTCCAAATTCACTATAACCGATTTCCCACAGTACAGTCTTAAGTTGAAAAGTCCAATTATATTTTTCCACATCCACCCCTCTATAAATTGTTGATAAAAGCTGGTTGTGACGAGTACGAGGGTATCTAGTTTCTGGCATTTGCTGGAAACGAAAACTCCTTACCTACTTCACCCACCTGTCTCGGGTCGCAGCATGTACCGAGGGGTACTCAGTACATATGAAATTAACCTTGCAATTTATGATTATGCTAGTTAAGTTGGTGATGATTTACAATACGTAATAGTAGGATGTTTTAAAGTTATCAAACAGGCAAGGTTAGCTGATAACTTACCGAACATTTGTAAATGTTTGAACAAGGAGAAAATATTTCTCAATTTCACTACATTCCTAGTAATAAAATTTTGAATCTCAATAACAAGATGTGGATTTCTCACCTTCCTAAGATAGTGTCATGCAGTCCACAAGAGAAATTGAACCTCTCATAATCATGTTTACATTATTGTGTGTGTCACACACAGTGTTCAATATTTTGAATAAGACTTACCTATACTTAGTATAATATCTTGTGTCTCCACTTCCTGTTGCCATCGATAATAGGTATTTTTCGAATATCGACAATTTTTAATTTAATAACTCATTGAATCAGATTTGTTTAATCTCAATAATGTTGAGACGTTGCAGTATTTAATTCTGCATTCATGTTTGCAGTATTAGCTCAAATCAAGAAGTAATATTACTTTCTAGGCTTACTTGGTAAACCATGCATGAAGGTTTATGGAATTTCCAATGCTGTTTTTGATGTTCTTTCGAACAGTAACAAGCCATATGACAAGAAGAACATCTGCTCGTCGCCGGTTGCTGGCAAACCAAACAAACTTCTGTTTTATTTTGCCCCATCACTGAAACTGAAAACGTATGCATGTATTATTGGTAGTGCAATAATACAGTTGTCAATAACTCAATGAGCACCAGAATGCCAAGCTTTAGTTTTCATAAGGATCTTGTCTTCACGGAATACTCTTACTAGATGTAACCGGCAATGTTTCCAAAACCTGCAACTTGTCGGCAAATTTACAAAGGAACAGCAACAGAATTAGTTGAGCCTCTTGTCGTCCCAGTGAAAACACTCATTCTTAATTGTTTGGAATTATTTATTAGTTTAGTTTCCGACTAATTCAGAAACTGGTCATATACTCACACAATGTTTCACCTCATTGCTCCAATCATTTCGTAGTTAGATAATTACAAGTATATTTTACATAGTACAGTGATCTATACAGAAGGGTGATCTATCCTGAAAATAATAGACCATTTTAGAAACTGACCTCCTCGAAATTATTGGGTTCGCGTTTTAAGATAATCTGAAAAGCGAATAGAAAAAAAAAAAAATCCTCTGCGTGCACGGACATGAACAGTCAATTGATTTGTTATAGGGTAGCGGAATTCGTTGGCTTACTAATTTTGATTTGGTAGATTCGAAGAACAATGTTGGCCGACCAAGAACATAAATTCAAATTTTAAGAGAGTTGGAGAGGTGATTTGAACACACTCTTGGCTCACTAGTAAAAATATTCATATTTCCGGGTAAGCCTATCTTTGGTCAAGATGAGCATTGTGGCCCGGTACCATTAACCATCAACACTTCGGCAATCACCCAAGGCCTATTGGAATTACTGTTGAAAAACGGAAATGGTCGAAGCTGACGCTTCAGCTTCGATAGAAGATTGACGAAACGAGAATGTAAATAATGAGGAATGTGGAACGAAGGAATACTCACATGAATAAGGGCTGGATGGAGACTGATCCCAAAATAGATTGGTTTCCCATATTAAAGACGTTCTATTTCGAATGCAAAGCGCTGCTCGCGTTCTGTTTCAACCGCCAATATTTAAAAGATGTACAATCATACTCGACTGACTCGAGTGAGTGTTATAGTAAATCCCCTCGAAGATGAAGGAGCCAGAAATAATTTGAATGAGTTTGAACCTAATTGATGTGTTGCCTATAATATTCAAGTAATCCCCAATACGTGAACCAAACAGATTTATGTCAAATGACTTTCAGCATGTGCTACGCTGCTCAAACTTTTCAATCGCTTTTGAATCAGCTTTCCGAAGCGTTGGGAGTTGAAGCCGGAAGAGCAGCCGAACGACCTCAGAGCTGATTTTCTTTCATGGGTCAAAATTGTCAACTCCAAGGTGTGTTTTGCCAACAGTAGCCAACATTTACTGTATGTGCAAGGAGTCCGGTGCCGAACCTTCTCTACAGTCACTCATACACTACTTGTCACAGATCGATCCTGTCATCTTCGTTCATCTTGGTGTGCTCCATCTACACGCTGCCACAGAATACTTCAACATCCCGGATAAGTTCCTAAGTTTGTATTGGTATCTCAGCTAGTTCATCCGGCACGAACCTTCTTGAACGTTGGATTCTTCACTTTAGCAGTTACATACCTAATCTTCCACTAAAATTGGTCCGTCAGTACAATAATTGTTTGTATCCTCAATCATGCCTTGTAAAAATTAGGAATAAGCTCCGTGATAAATTTGTTGTGCACATTCATCACAACATCAATAAGCAATCTAAGTGTTAATTCATGACAGTCACTAATGTTCATTTTATAAACTGTGCAATTATATTATAAATGGCCGTTTCTCGAAAACAAAACTCTTCTATGATGAGTTTTTTTGGCTATTGATATCTGCTTGGGTACATAACTCAATTGTTTTCAAGCAATTCTAATTCTAATTCTTCCACAAGGTTTATAATCTTCTGAACAGATCGCACCCTTCTGTACAGATCACTGCTCTGCATAAAATTACATGGTGAGACCATGTAACTACACGGAAAAAGTTGAGTATTGCGCTAAAATAATGAATATTTTAGCGCAATACTCAACTAGGTGACAAACAGGTGAAAAACAAGAAGGGGAGGAGAGGGGATGGTGGTTTATAAATCATTTATAAATATGATAAATTAAACATTTTCATATGATGAACGATTATTTAGAATTATTTCTGGGTTTTCTACTTGTACCAACTGACGTCGGCAATAAATGATAACAGGAAGTACCTACCACCAAATTTTCGAAATATCCTTCAATCAGCAGACACGAAAAGTATCACAGAACAAGAACTTGATGAGACAAATCAATGGTGTTTGAATCAACTGTTCTACTGAAAGAACGTTGACCCGACTTGCCGCCGTTTGATAGACCCTCCTGATGACGGTATTTCACTGGCTGAACCTTTGAGCCCTCACTGTCAACGAACGGCTTGTCGTACAAAGCTCCGAATGTTCTTAAAAAATGCTGTTAATAAAGTACACTGTTACATTTAAATTTTCGAGATATGACGTTTTCAAAATTTGAACATTATTTTTCAACCTCTTCCCAATTACTTAGGGTTATGAAACGTTTCAAGGATCATTGTGGGGCTGGACCAAACCCGTAACCAAAATGTCATAATTTTAGGACAACGTTAACGTTCGATAATGAACCATTGGATTCCAATGATTGGAATCGACCAAACAAAAAAGTTTTTTAACCCCCTCAAATTTGCCCATCCTAGCCCCCCCCCCCACCACCTTGATTATTATTACTGAGTAAGTAACCATCGTAATAAAATAAAATCGTATCAAAATAATTAATATTATCAATAGAATAAAATAAAATATTATTTTATTGTGTAACCAAATGCAGAATTAGATGCACAAACATTGACATCCCGCAATATTTTCAAGATGAAGGTACCTCCCTTTTGGTTTATTTAATAGTGTTCCCGAGAGATGCGACGGTGCACGATATGCAAGATTTGTCACACTGTCTGCGAAATGGCGCATACGCTATTCGTAGGTTTTGGAGCGGGTAAGAGTGCGCAACCATATAATGGTAATCATAATAGCTATTTCCCTTCGTCTTGAGGGAGTTAGAATATTCATACAACCGACAAAAATTCACACAAGGCCGTTTTCCAATAGTACACCTGAGATTATACAATTTTCTTAAATTTGACAGTACAATACAGTGATGGAGGACCAGTTCTGTAATTAATACAATATTAAATATATAAATACTTATTGTATTAAATAAATAAATTGTGTACCATGATGTGAATTCAGATGGAGTCCGTTCAACAAAACCGCAACTTGATGACACCCGTCACTTGCTCACATCAATTCTGATTGTGAAACGCAACGAAAACAGCTGCGATGGTGCTGCTTTCTGAAGTTCGCGTCATTTTTTCGAAATGCGAGAATTCTTATAATAAATATTTATATTGAAGAGGGGAGAGTGGTCGTTGGGAGAGGGATGAGAGTCGCGGTGGGGTGGCAGGGACTGGTAATCCGAATCTATCCCGTCCTTCAAAGCTCAACAGACCTCCTCAACAGCCCTTCAGAAACATTTTTACCGATGGGGGGTCGCAGAAATGTAAGTTGCACAAATCAATTTAGTGTAATCAGTACCCCAAACCAGATTTAACTATTAGTTTACAGGTGGGATGATCAAATTTCGTGAGGACTAGCACCGTCAGCTTGCTTGTTCCAAGACCTATTTCACCCCACTAACCCATATTTAATAACTTATATAATAATATTTATATAAGAATTTATATAACAATATTTAATGAATTGACGTGCTAATTTTCGAACTACCTACCCTCCAACTTACTGCTATCGATAAACTTCACAATTCAAGAGTTTACCACAGTTTTGTGTTTAATAACATACGAATGATGTCGATATTGACCTTAATCTAAGATGGGGCTTATGGGTTGGATCTTAATCTAATTGTCAGCCAACGACCAACACAACAAACACTGAACAATCGCACAACCACACCCTAAACTCACTAATCATAACACTTCACATTACAACAGAAAGCTTCTTAAATTTTGTGTAATTATACACAAATGAGTGATAAACTAAACATGGTATCTATTTTATTAAGAACAAACCTAATCATTAGTGTTCGTTCAAAAGCTTTGAGGGAACCCTGCAAGTTTTGATCGAAAACGTTTCAAATCAGCACCTACTGTTTTTTTGTTTTCAAACAGTTGCATTTTTTTGTTAGTAGACATTAATTTGCGTTAAATGCTCATTGAAAATGTTGAACCAAATCCCAATATAGGTACCATAAACCAAACATTATGAATTTTCAAGTTACATCAGGTATTAGTTATGCAGTTTTGTTTTGCGTTCCACCAAGAAGGATACGAATTTGGAAAAAGTAGGTAGGTACCTACCTGACATAGAACATGAAACCGGAAGTACAAAGACGTCTCGCAAGCACATTTAAAACCCGCTGCAACATTTTCTTCGACGGTCGACTTCATTTTCGGTCTAGCTCACTGTTCTGAATACAATGCTTGCTCATGATGGAAAAAAATTAATCGAAATCGATTCAGCTATTTAACCTGAAGGGTTTTCTCCCGGAATAACAACTGGCGCACAAGCGCACCAGCATGAAGAGGAAGTTTAAGGTTCAACTGGTCAAATTAACTTGGCCAAGTTGAAGAATTCATTGATCAAAGAGGACTGAAATAGACTCGCCCCGCGTGCAATTCATCGCATCGCCTGAAGACATTATCTGAGCCGACTTTTGATGACGAAGGGAAAGTTAGGCAGATATAAAAATGAGCTTGCCAAAATTAACTTCATTCGTCCCCATTTTGTCACCTATGATGATTCCCCCATCACATAACATATTATGTTGTCTTTAATCAGCCAAATTGGTTTTTCTTATTGGTTTCAATAATAAATAATTTTATAAGCATTAATTGCAATTTACTTATCGTTATTTAATAGTTTTATAATCAATCACCAGACACGTAAGTGCGTAGAATAATATTATTAAACATTAATAGAAGCGACGGGCCTGGATTGCTCACTAATCAAGCTAAGAACCTGGTCTTGGATGTAATCGCATTGCGCTAAGCCTCTGCCCTCTGATAATACTGTATTAATACTGTACATAACCGTTAAGTCATTAATCATATAATACTGGAGATAACCATTAAATGATTATAAACATTAATCATAATTCATCATAAAATTATATCATAGCAACTCTGTGCCTGACCACAACTTCGGTCCACTCAACGACAGGCTTATTGTCGTCAAAATGACGATGGAGATAGTGAAAGATTTCGATGAGATATTTATGTATTAGGTACATACAGAAGTCAAGATTTTTCGGGTAGTACTTAGCTTTCCGTTTTAAATTGGCTGTGCCTTCACTGACGCCACTCCTGAATAATTAATAACATTGCATTCGCAATTACACCATTGAGACCTAAGCGAAATATCCTTATCGACACAATCACCGGCTACAGTAAATCTATTGCATCTAATATTGCACGGGTAAAATCAAACGTGCCACTTCGCCTTCTAACTCATCAAATTCGTGAATACGAGAAAATCATGAAATAGGTAATAGGTCTAAAATGTACAGGCAACTTTACTCCTCTTCTTGGTCTAGTTCAATTTGTGGAGTTCTGAAAAACACCAGTATGCTAAGATTATAGAATAATGGTTCAATCTAACACTCTAGGTTTTCTTTAAGCAATAATACAGTAATAGGTAACATACGTTGCTCGTTCACACCTTTATAAAAATAGCGACCAGGACTAGCCTCCAAGTTAGTACGACCTGACACTCAGTTTGGTCAAGTTTGGCCAAGAGCAGAACGCCTTTTCTTTGGTTTGTGGATATTTAAAGTAATCTCCGGCTATAAGGCCTTGTTGTTAACACCATTCAACATTTAATTCAAATTGATTTGAAAAGTGCAGTTTCGTGTTGCTTGTACTCTATCGTTAGCTCATACATTGGACATAGGATGCGAAACGGTTCATACTGAAAAACTTTGCATTATTTTTACTGAGATGTTCCCGATCGGGATCGTCAATGAACACGGTAGACATAAATTTGATTGTTGTAGAGGAAACGTCGAGGAAGAAGCACAAGTGATGGCATTGCAGAGCAGCTTATCAGCGGTTCAAGTGGCACTTTGAGTTTGAACCGGTATCTCCAAATCAAACAATCGGATGAGATTGGAAGGTGATTTCAACACTATCATAATATTAGACAATTTTTCCAAATGAAAACCAGAAAGGTTTGACTCCATTCTTCAAGTAAATCAAAGCCGTTACTATAGGATCACGGATATTCTTATTAAGTAAAACTATGTATGTACATAATATTATATACGTAGTATTACATCATATTACATCAATTAGTAATTGTATTGACTGTGAAAGATTATTTCTGGAAGGCCCCGCTGTATCCCCAATTGAAACGCAACCGTCCACTTTTCTAGTATCTACAGTTGCCGTAGAAAACCGTAAAAACTGTTTTCTGATAGGTAACTTTAAAATACTGAGGCCCATTACGTTCCTCAGTATTTTAAAGCTACATATTATTCAACCCGAACCTGACACTTACCTGCGGTTCATACTGTATGTACTCACTTTACATATTGTCCAGGATTTTGGCGGGGGGGTAATTCTCTCTAGGTTGAAAACCGCCTTTCCATCTACACGGTCCTAAGACCACATTAGGGTATTTTTGTTGTTGTAATTCTGTATTATAAAATTAGGCAACTCAAATACGACTATAACGTCACTTGGACCTACGATATATCCCAAAATTAAGGTACGGGTGATATTCTTGTAAGTCTTGATATTAGTCTTTCCTGAACTCTTCAAATACCTATTTATAGTATATATTAGTATATTTATATTATAGTAGATATATAGTATATTTATAGTATATTTATTACGTACATAATATTATATTCATTGACTGTATACGACCAAAAATTCAATTTTTGGACAAGCTTTTTTCCTTTCATTGTTTTCAGGTACCTAATCGCATCTGAAGACCTGTTGCCTGGCACGATTCTTCTGCAAGAAGACCCCATTGTTATAGGTCCTAATTTTGGATTGGCCGCTACGTGTATACGATGCGGGCAGACGATCCAGTCTGACAGTACGAAGGATCAAAATTCAAGGTAGAATAAGTACAAGCACCTAAGGAGTTTCACCAAAACTTACTTAGTTTTATAGACCATGTAGGTACCTATCATTTGCCAAATCTTCGCTTCGACTGAATTCTTTTTTTTAATCTTTGTTGTTAGATGTGTGAATTGTGAATGGCCCATATGTCAAGATTTGTGTCAAGGAGTCGACCATAAGGATTTACACAGCCTCGCTGAATGCGAAACCCTCGCCAAAGCTTCGAAAAAACCTCGAGAGTTAGCTGAAAACAAATTATTCAACATCATCACACCACTGAGGGTGCTTCATACCAGGTAAGAAATAGAGCTCTTGTTTCCAGTAACCGGAACATAACCACCTGGTAAGTACGCACCATTATATCAGTTGATCAAATGTATAGGGAGCCCACTAAGCTCAATCAAACACTTTTATCTTTTCTAGAAAACACGAACCCGAAAAGTGGGCACTAATCCAAGAGCTTGAATCGCACAACGAGATCAGGAAAATAAATACGGATCAATGGAGATTTTATCAAACTGAAGTCGTTGATGTAATTAAAGAAGTTTGCGCTTTTCAGGAGTTCACAGACGACGAAGTGCACACTGTATGTGGATATTTGCAGGTACTCATGCTCCAAAAATCTCTCGAATATTAAGGGGGCCTGCAAAAAATTAGCGCACTATTTTGAAGATGTCGTGTTGGTGCAAAATATTGGCCAAGAAAAGGGCGTTAAATATTTTTCTGGAAGATTTGAAAATTCTGCGGATCCGTGAATATTTTGTAAACGGGGACCGCGGTGTGAGGGGTTTCCATCGCGAGTTGAAGTGGAACAATATTTCATATTGTGTACTTACTTTGTTTTTTGTGTAGTCTGCGGGCTCCCGACCATTCAATATGTTGCACGATATTTTTGCTCAAAATATTGAAAGATGTAGAAACTACAAATCCCTAAAATCAACCTGTTTTCATACCTACTCACGTAGATCTTTCTTTTACCTCAACTTCTAGTTCTCGATTAGGATTGACATTAGATTAAGGTTTCTTTTGTTAAATGTTATGATTTTACACCAAAGGCTTGGCTCACACGTATTCGGTTTCATTCGGTTCAGTCCGTACTCGATTCGTTTTCGGCAGTTCCGAATGCGTATTCTGACCTAACAGCAACCTAATGGAAACCGCATAGCACGAATAGCACACGAATCGGTTTCGTCGGGTTTCTATTCGGCACCTATTCGAGTACAAGGTACACAAAGTCTACCGTGCGTTCACACTTGCACGGTTCAGATTAGGTTTACCGTCAGACTTCTCTTGGAGAATAAACACAGTTGATTTAGGTCTAAATTAGATGTATACCAATTAATCACGTTAGTTAAATGTAGACCGGTTTTGTGGGATAAAACCCAGGAAAAATGTAAGAATTCGAGACCCAGGAGGCTGGAAACAAGTTTTTATTGAGCCACGACAAACAACAAAATTGAGTTTGGTAAGTGTTAGGTAGTTTAAAATGGTATTTGAATTGAAATAAACTAAGTTGTTAATAGAATAATTCTTAGTCAAATTTTCGAAAACCCTATGGAGCCAACTTCAGACATGTAGTCATATCTACCACGTTTTGTACTGAAAGGGGTGCCTGATTTCTTCTTATTTCACGGAACCTGATAGGAACCTCATTCATGTGAACGAACGAACGGCGGCAGGAAACGAATCACATACGGATCGAACCGAATACGTGTGAACCAAGCCAAACTCTGAACACCCAGAAACAACCCGCGCCACTGACTGTGTTGATACCTAGGGGAATTGTACAGGATTCCGAGGTATCAAAAATAATGTTAATTACTTATTAACTTTTTCCTCGCCAGAGATGTAGCTTACGACTTCCAAATTTCAGGTGAATTCTTTTTCAGTTGAACGGAGTAACTTGAGGGGCTTGTACCCTTCTGTCTACCTACTTGCCCACAGCTGCATCCCAAATACATCGCACGTTATTTCATCGGACTATAAAATAACACTGAGGTCGTCAACCGCCATCAAAAAAGGTGAAATGGTCACTTTGTCCTACGCTGACACATTCCAAGTAAGAGGGTTGATTCAGCCCAAGTAGGCAAATATCCAATATCGAACTGGATATTAATCAGAAGTGTGACTCACGGTGTCATTTCAACGTTCCAGGGAACTATACAACGAAGAGCCTATTTGAAAGAATCCAAATACTTCGAGTGCAAATGTGAAAGATGCAAAGATCCAACGGAACTGGGTACTTATTTCAGCTCTTTGAGGTGTCGAGAATGCGAAAAAGGTTTCCAGGTCCAGGAGAATCCTCTTGATGCAGATTCTCCGTGGGTATGCCAAAATAACAGATGCGGATTCACTGAAAACAGTACTGCCGTCTCATTGATTACACAAACGTTAGTAGTGTTTAGAGAATTATTCTCGAAGAATTCGCATCTTTTAGTTTACAATTTTTTTAATACACAATGCATAATATTGGCAAAGCTTTAATATTTTCTGAAGATTATTCAAATAAAATGCATAAGCTGGAATGGCTAAAAGTTATGTTGCCATCGTATATGTGAATAAATTCAATGCTAAAGAATCATCTCATATTTCAAATATTTATTTACTAGGGCCCATGAAGAGATAGACAACGTAAGGGAGAAAGGTGTACAATTCTGGGAAGATTTCATGAGAAAGTATGAAGGCTTGTTACACCCTAACCACCATCTTCTGACAATGGCGAAGTGTTCTCTCAGTCAATTGTATGGTAAAGTTCCCAACTACATGATAGACCAATTAAGCGTGGAACATTTGCAAAGGAAAATAAAACTTTGCGAAGATGTGCTGAAACTATCTGACGTTTTCGAACCAGGCCTTTCGAGGTTGAGAGGTAATATTTGAAATAATCGCCATCATATGAAAATATAGGTAATCAGTTGAAAGTATCAAACGTAGAGGTCTACATGCCACACGTTTTCTTGAAACAAGATTCTGCATAAGTTCATTAGTTGAAACCTACGTTAGGTACTTTGAAAGTATAGCTGCACTAATCAATTTGTCTTACACAGGAATCACAATGTACGAGCTGCACGCACCACTGCTACTGTATGCCATCAAAAATTTCCAGACGGGCAAATCAAACAAGGAGTTGCTCAAAAGGAGGTTGAGAGTCGTTGTCAAGTACTTGGAAGAGGCTGCTAAAATTCTGAGCTTTGAGGATCCGTCGTCGGCTGAAGGGAAGATTCTCGGTGCCATAGAAACTGCCCTTAAGGAAACAAAAACATGGGAAACCCAACTGAAAAATGTCTGACGATCACTAGTTATTCTACGTCAAAATTAGGAGGGCTCGTAGAAATAAGTGGAGTTCTTCAAACTAGTGGTCGTTATTAGGGCTTTCTCTCTCTACGATACAAAGCAGATTCCATCAAACGTGAACTTTGAGGATATTGAATAACTGAAATTGTATAAAGCTTCAAAGGTAGGTCCATATAATAATAATCGTCCTTCCCTGAAGTACGCATATCACATAATATATACATATTATGTGGTACTATAACAAGAAAATCTGTCCAAACCAGTGAAGAAATTCGAAATCTTCTGAGTTATTCCGAGTTTCGAGTTATTCGATTCTTCTGGAGCTATCTCGATCGTTAAAACCTGACTACACAATGTCATATTTCATATGTCAAATATGTCATATTTCCCGAATAATTCATGACATGCCAATGAAACTACCTGTTTAAATAAAACTGATGTAATATCAATTCCATTTCGTTAACCATCATATTATTGTAGGTATCCATTTGTATTGGTCCAGATTTTTGGAACGTCGCATGACCAAGTATATTGTTACTCAGGAGAAAATGCAAACATCGATAAATCCGTGTGAGTCAACAATAAATTACTGTTGGTGATGTAACCCAAATCGTTGTTCGTAAATACTAATTTTAAAAAATTTCGGAAAATTTCCAATTGAATTGGCATCAAATATCTCAAAATATATTATAGATTTTCGACGGCATCTCAATCAATCAAACCTTAGCCCACACAAATCGTTTTTTTTTTTCTCTCTTCAAACATGCGTATATTTTCAGTTTCTAGGGCCCAAACCAAATTCCTAGTATTCATTTACCGATCCTCATACCGAATGTCACTGATACTCACAACTATGTGCTTGGTCATTTCATGTAGGTACTATGAATAATAATTATTCTATGAATCTTATATTATGAATCTATAATGATTATAGACACAGATTAATTACTAGTTACTCACGCTTCTGTCTAAATCACGAAATGATAGATGAAACGTTTATAGAGATGATGAATTCATTACAAATAATTTGTACCAATATGATTCTGGGGTTTCTATTTCCACCTACCTACTTCGGCAATAATTTAATAACTAATTATTATTATCATTACCTAATTAACTCGATGACTCAAACACCAATGTGCTATTTGAATCAGCCGGGCTGAACATGACCCAACAGGGCTGCCACATGATTCACCCTCATGTTGAAAAAAAAAAACTGTCGCATGATTCTGCGGCAGCCCTGTTGGGTCATGTTGTGCAAAAATTTATCCAGATCAGTTGAGAATCGTTGAGAATCAGGTGAGATTTGATATTTGGAAGGAAACATGACATGTGTCAGATGTGTCATGAACATTGTGTCAGATGATGAACATGACATCTGATGAACGTATCATTTGGCACCAAAAACGTTTTCTTCTATTGTGGCCATATTACCCACAGGTACATTATACAAACCTTGGGCCATCCCAAGCATAATCCGTAAAAACACCTTCTTCCTCTTCCCCAACCGGGTCTACGCTCCCCAAAGCTCGCGGGTCAAATCATATTTTACACAAACCCTTATGCCAATATCTCACAGTACCTACTTCTCGTACTACGTTAATAAAAGGTTTCTACTTCAGTAATGGTGAAAACCCCTCTCGTTGATGGAGAACTCGCTACGCCCCTGCATGTTTTGCGCGGTCAAGTGACGAAATTGAGGATTTGATTTGGTACCTCATCTTTTCAATTCTTATTTTCGAAAAAATCAAGGGTACGACCAAGGGTGAACATACCGATAATTCAAGGGTGTTTATTAACATGGCTATTGTCCTCGTTTGTATAATGAACACAACCAAATTATTACTTCGATTATTGTAACATGAACTTCTCTACTCCTACAACATAAATACATGGTTGAATGAAAAATGCAAGGCACATTGAGTCCAACAATGGAATATTTGCAGGGTGGAACCGGGTACTTAAGCTACGAAAATTTGTTGCTGTCAATCTGCATCGAAAATGAAGTACAACCCCTCCTGAACGAGTGCCCTATCCCCATTTGTTTGAGAGTTATGATTTTTTCGACTAAACCCGGCCTTACGTCATAAAATCGCTATTTCTCAACTTGTGCGTCACTCATTTCCATTTTTACCTCATATTACATATTAGAACATTTTCATAGTTATTTAATCCTAATCAGACTCATTATTACAATACAAACGTTAATTTTTCAGCAATTTAAAATTTTCATGAGTTCAAAAATTAGTCTCTATAGCAAAATTGGTCTTAGAAGCTGTCAAATTTCATAAAAACTGCTTCACCCAATGCTGTTTCCAATGGTATAATCAGTTTTCATGATAGCTCGTTCTTATAATATTTATCGTGTGGAATGACACACATAATATGAATATTTATATATTATATAAATATGAATTGAACATTTGCTAAAAACACACACAAAAAAAATCATAACTCTCGAACAAATAGAGGTGGGATACTCGTTCAGGAGGGGTTGTACTACATTTTTGATGGAGACTAACAGAAAAACATTTTCGTCACTTATCCGGTTCCACCCTGTATAATATACCAACTGGAGAATATTATTGTCCTGTTCCTATTCTCTGTAACTCCCATCAATTGCGAAGATCTTCCAGAACAGCTAAACAGTTTTATAACACAAATTCTTCACTATAACTACAGCACTACAGTCTCTCTAACAGTTTACATGAGCTGTACATATTGGCAGAGTTCCAAGTGTTAACAAATCAACATGCCAATAAATTCATAATTATAAATTGAACAGCAATTTAAAAAATATCGATTTTACATCGAACAAATCTATATAGTTCAAATTAATCATTATGATTATCACAGAGTACATAGTAGAATTATTGGATTTTGTTCGCATTCTCATCAAAATATTTCGATCACCATGAAAACATGCAACATACCTGTATGTTGTTTTCGAGCAAGTTAGAATAATAATAACGCTTATTAGTATTTAAATAGTTTTCTTCGATTGTTTTCTTCAGAATTAAAGCTAATTTTGAGATAGAATATCCATTATCTCAAAGGACCTAATTCCAAAAATGGTTTTATGAATCAGAGCTAGTGTCCCAAATCGAAAAATTAGAAATATATATATAATTTGGCAGAGTGTCGCTAATTACAGACGGATTCGGTGATGACCCACTCAAAAAAGATAGTTCTTGAAATATTAACTAGGTAAACAATTAAATATGAAACACACGTAGTTAAAGGTAGTAGAAATTTCAAAACGCTCTCCTGAGAAATGTCACATTTTGAGTTGTGCAGTCTTCTGCCGGACCAGCGATATGTGCCTATCTACCGATGTTTGAGAGTTATAAATGAGCGAACCTTCCATACGTCAAAACCATTGAGTGTAGTTGTAGTCAAGTCAGCCCAGCACAACTAAATGACTGGGAAAGAATTCATCATAGTTGTGCGTTATATCACTGTTGAGAACAGTCATGGGTAGGCTCAACAATCCACCAACCCAAGTCGCCCAAATACTCTAGTGATCACGTGTTTTCCTCATTTTCGTCAATATGAAAAGTAAGTGGAAGATGATTGAAACCCCAAAAGCTACAATATTATCAATTTTCCTTCAAAGAATAATTCATGCTTTCTCTTTTTTGGAGCTTAACAGTTAATTTTCAATCAAGTCTTCGAGGAAAATAACGTTGTCTGAGACAACTTGTCTCTGATAATAATGGAATTCAACTGTATAATACCAACAAATAATAGCATCACAGTTTAACCGTCGCTCCAGACAATATCTGAATAAATCACATTATTCTTATAGGCACTAACTTCAATTCAAGCAAAAATTGAGTTTCGGCATTGAGTAGTCTTAATCATCCATATACATCCATAATGATGAACTTTTGAGGGAAAAAAAACTAAATTTAAATGCCAAATCGACTTGATACCTACGTAGTTAGTTTTCGTCTTTCCTCTCCAGATCCCTAATTTCAACGATATCACTTTTAAGTCGAAGTTTCGTAATCTCACGCCACACCTCTTGCCGATGTTCCATATTGCTGATCCCAAGTCTCAACAGAGTTCCTTCCGTTATCCGAAGAAGGGTTCTTCCGGTCACCTCATTCTGTAAAAACAAGTTTCACTTACTCTTGTCTTTTACACCCAAGCAGGAAGTCTCAAGTTGTAGAGCCCCCTTTAAATTATCTCATGATGCCTTAACCAGTAGTACCAAGAGCGGAAACTTACGTTGAGAAATAGTTCTGCGTAGAGAGGGTAATACTCGGAGCAGTGTCTCCGTAGCCACTTCTGCACATCTTGGACTGTCCAAAGGTAGATGGGCTTAGGCCTTGCTGTTCTTGTCTGTTAGGATAACGACGTCCTTTATTATTTTGCAATAAATACTAGAATATGTTAGGTAGTCAATCCTAAACTCCGCGGAATAGTAGTAAGAAGCCTGAGTAATATCGAGGTATTTTCTACTCCTGCCCAATTACCCAATAGGAAAGTGTATCTGTACTACCAAGAACGAGAAACCAACCACCCCCCTCACATTGCATGACCTTGTAACTCAAATTTTAACGTAAAAACAAAACCATGCAAACTAGACACTACTAATCGTTCAGTAAAATTAGGTAGGTATATGGTTGCGAATCAGAAATCACCATTTCACGAATTTCTTCTCAGCCATTCTAAGCTTCTATTACCGTTTTCATCATTTAAATACTCTGGTTTATAACTACCATTTAGTTTCTTTGTTTACACTGTTATTTAATGATTTTGTTTTCTTGAAATATTCTTATGATACAATATCATGAAAAATATCATACAGTATCATAAGAAATCATGTCATGATTTGTTATTGCACCTTCTATATTTGAGGTTTCTCAAAGTATTTTCAATGGATACTGAACCGTCTAGTTTTCCCTGACACATCTAGTTTTCCAGATAAAGGGCTTGACGCTTTTTTTAATAAACTTGAAATTTTCTGAGCTAACAAAACATTTTTCGGTTTCTATCATTTTTACCTAATGATTTTTGGGGTGGAGAATGCGAATATGAGGTTGGATTTGTGATAAGTAGCTTCGTTTGTGTAAAAAAATATACTTCAAGTGAGAAAAAAAAAAAAAAGAACATGTAAAACTTCAGTAAAATGCCAATTCTTATATACAAAATACAAAAGTGATAGGAAAAATTTACTTAATTGCATTCTCCGCCTACTTTAGGGGATTGGTAGGTAGAACAATAAGAAAAGGCAAGTTCAGCAAGCATCTATGAAGCTGGGCCCCAATGGAGAATTAGCCTGTTTCTCCCGTACAGGACACCATTATTTGACTAACACATATTTGTAATTTTAAAAATTACAATGGCTGTTTCTTAAACGAAATTTAATGGAGAATACGAATTTGCAATTAGATTTGTCCTATCACTTTTATATTTTGTACAAAATTCATTTAAACTCGTGGGTACTTTACAGACATTTTGCTCTTTTTTTTTCCTAACGCTAAAAGTGTATTTTTTACAAAAACGATGTAATTTATCAGAAATCCAACTTTATATTCTCCAACCCCAAAAAGCATTAAAAATTATAGAAACTAGAACGCCAAAAAAATGCTGTTGGTATACAAAATTTCAAGTTTCAGCTTTATAAAAAATAGTGTCAAGCCCTATATTTCAAAAACTAGACGTGTGAGGAAAAAACTGATGTCAGAGTTGGATTCAGCGCGCCCGAAAAACCCCCAAAATGGTGATTAACTTCCGTTTGACTTCCAAAAGCCTAAATTTGTTGATCTGTGTAATTATACACCAAGTTACCATATCCGTTGGTTGTAAAAGGCAAAAGGTATAGGAGTCCACCAAGCAAGTCTAATCCGTTCTACTGTTGAATAATGGAATTATATTATACGGTAGGTACATCAATTTATCATTTCTGTTTCAAAAAAGAAAAAAAAAATTACAAACACGCTTAGTGGTTACCAACTCAAAGCCGGGATAATTAATACAAAGAATTACGTAATATACAGAATACAAAAAGAGACAGGAAATAAACCATAGAAAATAGCTACCAAATCAACGAAATGTGGTAAATGAACCAATTATTGCGATTGCACACCGAAGTCTTAAAACTTGAATTCTTTGTATTTCTTAGTTGGTTTTCCATCTTGGGATTGTTGTTTTTTCCTTTTGTTTTTCTGGCGTTGAACGTGTTCGGCCAGCATGTCGGAGAGATCTTCTTTTTGAAGGTGCGACTGCTGTTCACGCATTTGCTGTTCGTAGCGGGCAGCCATAGCATCAGTGTCCAGGTCCAACTCGGAAGGATCGAGCGCTAACTCGACGGTATCTTTTCGTGGAGCTGCAGGAGTTACGATACCCGAAACAGGAGTAGTCGTCGCCCCAGATACATCGTACACATGAGTGGATGCCATCATGTTCGATCCGATACGATCGACCCTCTTCTCTGCAAGAACCTGGTAAAGTGCAGGAGTTTCCCCACCTTCCATTTCCGCCTCGATTTTCTTTTTTCTCAGCTCGATAATATCTGGAGTTTCCATTCCAGTGGGTATTGATGCTATACCAGACGGAGTTATGAGACCTTCAGAAGGAGTCATGATGCCAGTATCATCCTTCACCTCCTCTTCCTCCTCTTCTTCCTCACTCTCCTCCTCACTGTCTGACTCCAATTCACCCCAAACATTCCTCTCAACATCATCGTCGTCCAACTTTATGTCATTAGCATTTGTATGAGTAGCAAATACATCACCATATAGCGGTTTCCCAGTCTCGTCAACAGGAGGTTTCCCCCATCCACCGGCGTGGTACCCAAATTGACATCCTTCTGGAATTGGGCAGTTCAAGCCAGGAATTTTTAAATTGGGATACGATGGAGGAGGCCCATAACGCTGCATGGCGATCAACCAGGGTGGGGGTACTTTATGAGCAGTCGGTCCAACTGGCATTCCCAAAGCTGTTCTCAGTTCAGGGGATAGATCACCAGGTTTTTTCTCTTTCAGTCTCGTTTCATATTCCTTTCCTTCATAGTAAAGATCACCATGAATGGTCAAACGCGGTTTCGTTTGCCATTTGAAAAAAGCGTCGTGCAATTTTTGATAATCTATGTCAATTTTTCCCATCTTTGGTCTCGCCCTTTCTCTCATTTTTGCTTTGAGTGTCTTCTGCTCTTCTTTATCCTGCAATGAAGATCTCATCTCCATTATTCCGGTTTTCTTAATAAAATCGGGCAGATCAAAAGGTGGTTTTTCAATACCTCTTTTACCTTGTAAATATTTTCTCTTGAAGCACCAATGACGAGGGACAGGTACGGTATTACGATGTGCTTTCAATTGAACAAGAAGTTTGGGGTCTCTGGCAGTTACATCATGCATTTCTACAACATCAGGACGATTTACTAACTGTTTGAGTTCAGCAATACTCAATCTTGTAAGTTTCTTCATTTTTCTTTTGGATAACTTGGGTTTGTCATCATTTCTCTCCATTTGATCATCTAAATCATCGTCTTCGGGAAGTTTTGGCACCTTGGTCAAATCTTTCCTTTGCGAGCCAAGAGCAGTCAAATCGTTGCCTGAATCCTTTGGTGTTTCGAGGACAACTTCCGGTTCAGCTATACGAAATATTTCAAATATCTTGGAAAAACTTCTGAATTGAGGCTCAAGCTCGAAAATATTAAACTTTTCTTGGATGTACTCAACCTCCACATCTACCAATTCTTCTTTTCCATTCTTCTTATCCCCTTCACCATTCTCCGTTTTATTATCAGATTTATCCTTGTTATTCTCATGTTCTTGTAAAATCATCAGCTTCGAGCTCTTATTTCGTTTCTTCTTCCTTTTATTCTTCAATTTTTTCTTCGAATCTTTTTTACTTTTTCTGCTTTCTCTCTCGTCTTCATCTTCATAATCTTCGATATCATCAAACGCAGGCTGAAGTATTATAGGTGTAGCTGGTTCAGTGTCTGTATCATCGGGTACTTGAACAGCATCAATCGCATCACTATCAACACCCAGCTCTGTAGCTCTTTGCGTCTTAAAAGCAAGAACTTTTTCGAGAGCATGAGGTAACTTCTGCGGCTGCTCTTTTTCAATGGGCGGCCTCTCTGACGAGGGAGGATCAACGTGCATTGTCAGCAAAGAAGGCAAATGCTGGTCCTCATCACCTGGCGGGCCATCTGACATGCTTTGCCTTTGGTTAAGATTAGGAGGAGGTTGGGACATCTGACTTGGAGGTGGCTGACTCATATTAGGAGGCATCTGATTGACGTTTGGTGGAGGCGGTCCCATGCCGGACATTTGATTCATTTGAGGAGGACCTTGACCCATACCAGGAGGCGGTCCCATACCAGGTGGTGGTTGATTCATGCCTGGCGGAGGCCCCATGGGTGGTCCTTGGTTCTGAGGCATTCCATGAGGCGGCCCAGGAGGGACTTGGCCCATTCCAGGTGGTGGACCCATACCTGAAGGAGGTCCCATAGATTGACCCATATTATTTGGAGGCCCCATTCCAGGAGGCGGCCCCATACCAGGAGGTCCTTGCATCCCTGGGGGACCAGGCATTCCAGGTGGACCTTGCATACCAGGAGGTCCTTGCATACCTGGAGGGCCTGGCATACCTGGTGGTCCTTGCATACCAGGAGGTCCCTGCATACCAGGAGGTATTCCAGGTGGTGGCATTCCATGAGACATACCAGGTGGGGGCATACCTGGAGGCATTCCAGGGGGCATTCCTGGAGGTCCCATCATTGAAGGTGGTCCCATGGGTGGCGGACCAGGAGGCATCATTGGAGGAGGCGGGATGCTACGGGGATGAGGAGGTGGAAACTGAGCACCCATTCCTGGAGGTGGAAGTGGTCCTGGGCCAACACCTGGAGGACCATCTCCCATATCAAAGAACTCATTATTGGAATCTCGCTGACCATCAGTCCCATTTCCGTTGTCCATATCCTGATCCATTTTGTTATCAAGTTCAGTCAGCTGAGGGATGGACGTTTGGATGTATGATTCTTCGAACCACCTTTAGTGAATCTAAACATAAGAAACAGGAAACATGATACAATAAGTGGTGATATGGCATTTACTTCACTGAATGAAATACACTATGTTACCAGTAGCGGATGCAGGGTTGAGCATTTTTTATGTCAAGACTAAGTGCAAATCAATCTTATGATTCAAATATCAAAACCTTTCTAATTGACCAATAAACTTTTATTTTATAACAAAAAAGGATTGCAAGTAATGCTATCGATAGCCTGACCTTGAACGGACTTCACCTGTTACACACACAATTTGCGTATACAAAAATCGTTAGGAAATTGATCATATTGAGGAGCGATTGATAGGTACCTAATACCGTCAAACGCTTTTTCTTTCCCGTTCTCGCTTTCCAACCACTCCCATGTTTTTGATACCTTGGATATGAATGCACGCGCCAGTTTCTTCATCCAGATAATCAATGAGTAGATGCAAGTGGAAGTCGAAATAACGTGATGTGCACACACATTCATTTAGAGCCCTCAAATCAGCAAAACTACAAGTAAATTTCCTCGAATGGATTTGAAGAACTACAGTAACACCTGACGATATTATAACTTATCAGTGCAGTGGAAACAACAGCTTGAGCACATATACAAGTATTTTATTGAGTAGTGAAACTTTTCAGTGAAATCCCCTGTCAAAATATCCAGCGAATCAAAGCTGAGCAGATTTATACATGTTTTACGGCTTGTTGGTTAAACGATGATTGGTATTGAAGTGAAATAAATTACGTTGGTACTTAGCAGTAAATTCAGAGAAGTAACTTAATAGTGCAGTGTCGGATGCCGTCGTAGAAATCACCGTCAACTTCGTTCAACGCCGTGCCAGCTCAGCCATAGTATAAATTTACCAACATTGTAACATGATTACCACAAAATGAAACCTAGGCCACGGCTTGTGGTCAGGGAGTTCTGTAATATGGACAATGTTGTTTGTAGGTTGTGAAAATGCTGACATTCAACCACTACCGCGTTAGCATCATCCTACAGGCGAGCGTTGGTAACCGAGAAGATAATATCGGTCGCATCAGGGGTTAGATGATCAACAATAATTGAGACTACAATTATTGTACTCACTCGAACTTATGACTTAGAAATATATCAACGGCATTCACAATATAACTAACCGGCGGTCTCAGTAGCAGGAGGATATTATCACAATTCTCAATACGAACTCAGTGAATTCTACCACAACGGTTTATTTCTACATAGAACACCCTTCCGTCTAGATCGCTGCTCTGCCTTGCAACTCCAGCACACGGAATAAAGTAAGTTATAAGATGAAATGTAGTGTTCTTTCGAGTCAATCGCCAGAATTACCGGCTTGCCCTCCAACCAAGGACTATCTGATGGTCCTTGGTTGGAGGGCAAGCCGGTAAATAGCTGTGTGGCCTCGTCAATTTTCCGACTGAAATATGGACCGACCTATGAATTTATGAGTCGTTTACATCGGCAATTATTTGAATAAAAATCTATCAACGAATATAGGAAATTAAATTCTTTCCGTAGACAAGGAAGGTATCTCCGAACGAACGACTGGTTGTAAGACGCTGAGTGGTCTTGAAAAATCCTCTAAATAAAAATCAATTCAAATATGTACGAAAACCTACACCGCTCAGAAACGTTTCATCTTGGTCGATTCATAAGGTTCATTTCCTCCACGTCGAGTTCATTCATTTGAAGTTGTTGGGTGGCATTTGGATGTTAAATTACTCCGACCAACACACATGTATTTGAAAGATCGAGTGCAAGGATCTAAAACATGGAATCATCCACCCTGATTTCTATGATAGATGTAAATAATAGTGGTAAAAACTACGTACATGTGAGAAAAAGTGGTGATTTTTGTACGATCATCACGGGTTTTATCCATGGATAGTAAACTTTCTAGTAAGTAGGTGAGTTCACAATAATTTACCTTCGGTTTGCTGCTGGTATAAGCAGATTCTTCGACCATTACGAACTACAAAATCCGTTATTTACAGTCTACAGGAGAGTTACACTCCGAGAGTAAACCAGTAAGATCTTCAATAAAAGTTTTACACAGTTCACAAATAATAACTAAAATTTCAAGCTAAAACCACATTCACCATTTTGATTATGATTTTTTTAAATCGTGGCAACACTGGATCAACTTTTGTGTTGGCATTGGTAACACTGTTTGCAATGGAGAAGGTATGGAAGACTGCGGAGAAGGTTTACTCTTCGGAAAGCTATGGATGCTTGATGATACGTTCCCACCATTTTTCAATTGTCAACAATACGTCGTTCTTTTGCTAGATACTTTATTAGAATCTACATAGAAGAGTCTAGTATCTGATGCTCTCTCCTCTCTGTTGTGTATCTTGTAACACCTACCTCCATGGGTGTAGAATTGACGAAACTCCTACGTCGTGGACACTATTTCGTAGTATCCATCTCCTACGTCCAAACTTTTTGTTCTCTTTAATTCTTGTGCTATTAGTGAAAATGAAGTGTTTTAATAGGTTTTCCGAGATTTTTCAATTGTTTTGTTTTATATCATCATGATTTGTCACCATTCTGTACGTTGATAAAGCAATGACGTTAACATTACAGTTCAGTTTTGGTGCTGTTATGTTGGCGTCCATTATCACAACATTTTGGTGATTGGGGTATTCGACTTTCTTGCCATTTCGCCACGTTGGAACCGGATAATTTATCTATAGTGGGCTCTTTCCCGAATTTTATTTTGTGATTCACGGTTTAATTGGCGACGGAGTCAAACAGGTCAGTTTCGTTGGTAGTTTGATGAAAATTTGATCGTTGAGAGCAGTGTGTGTGCCACCCGACACCGACAAAGTGACAGTATCTTGTCTCTATTTTGTGTAGTCTATCTTTCTTGTGTGGTCTAGTGCAATAAATACAGAACCCTCTATTGTGCAGGTTTCCATAATGAAAATTAAGGAAATCGAGAAAACTGTGAACACTTCTTGGTCTCCCGGCGATCATCATCCTACACTCCTTGCCACTGGTACCGCTGCCCAACAGCTTGATGCATCTTTCAACACGTCAGCAGCTTTGGAAATCTATGCATTGAATCTGCTAGAACCATCGTTCGATTTAGAACTCAAACTAACCGTTCCTTGTCAGCAAAGGTATTCTTATTTGTGTATACATGCTAACTTGCCATAATACTTACATAGAGATTCGCCCCTTACAGATGGTCCATCTGTACTGTGTATTGGACCATCTGTAATTGATATGAAACTGTAATTGAGTTTGAATTCTGTAGTACTGAGTAGGGAAGGGAAGTAAGTTATGGAGTACGGCAATGCTCGGATATTTGTGTACATATTTTCTCTTGGTTACGCGTAAAAATCGAGGAAGGTGCTACTAATCGATTGCATAATGCAGAGTAATGGGATGTATGAAAAGTGAATACTACCTACAGTACATGCTATGTACAGTATACTACGTACTGTACATTGTGATTAATATGAGTGGATCGCAGTTTGTAACTCTCAGGAATAAGTGTGGAATTACGTTTATTCTTTCTGACTCCTTGAGAAAACTATTCTCATCTTCTTTATTCTCCTGCGAATGCTACGAACCTTTTTGATACTAGTCGAATTAATTTGCCGACTTATGGACGTGAATACCTACATTTCACTGTTTTAGAAGGTCTTGCCTTTTCACTGTTTTAGAAGGTACTGTTGTGATATGACAATACTCTTCCAGATTTCATAAAGTAGTTTGGGGTGGTACATCTCCTGGCATAATTTCACTGTTTTAGAAGGTCTTGCCATTTCACCGTTTTAGAAGGTACTGTTGTGATATGACAATACTCTTCCAGATTTCATAAAGTAGTTTGGGGTGGTACATCTCCTGGCATAATCGTTGGAGGCTGCGATAACGGAGTCCTCGAAATATTCAACGCTACTAAACTCTTCGCCAACGAAGATGGTCGCGTCGCCAGCCCTGAGCGGCACACCGGCCGAGTCCGGTCTTTGGATTTCAATCCGTATCAAGTGAGTTATGAATGCAATAGTTGTGTCTGATTCATTTTGGACCTTTAAATCTTACTTCTCCTCTTTTTGTTAGAAAAATTTGCTCGCTACGGGGGCGTCCAGCAGCGAAATATACATTTGGGATATGAACAACACATCATCTCCGATGACACCAGGTGCTAAATCACAGCCTTTTGAAGATGTCGCATGGTTAGCTTGGAATCGTCAAGGTATGTAGTCGAGACAGAATTTGACAACAATGAACGAAGTCGGATGTGCACCATAACTTTTATTTTTACTGGGTATGAAAAACAATAGTCGATTCTTCTTCTATTGTTACAGTTCAACACATCCTCGCCTCCACGTTTCCCACTAGATGTGTTGTGTGGGATCTCCGAAAGAGTGAACCCATTATAAAATTGACAGATACAACTACAAGGGTTAGTTTTAAAGCAATATAAAGCACTATCAACAAGTACAAAATACGTAGATCCAAGGAGTTTTCAGCATTTATTCGATGTTCAATTTCATTGCTGTGAATGACAATGAATAAATGCGTAATGAACTAAGAACATTAATGCTGATTAATTTGGCTAAATTCATTATCGAATTTTGAGTTTCGATCTTTGAATTTTCAAAGAAGATTTGTGGGATGATTTTGCAGGAAACATCTCAACGAATCGGTCTGTGACTGGTGATGGCATGCAATAGGATCTTCAGAATTTTTTAGTTGGATATTTTTGCTTTTACCTTCTTCTAATTATACAGTCACAGAGTGATGGGTGTTAGGTATTCATTGGTTTATAGGTTGCGCTATTGGTTTATTGGTTGCGTGGAAAATTTGCTCATTGAATCATACTGCCTGAAGATGTTTTATTTATTTACAAATTTTGTTTAAAATTTAATTTACAGGTTCGGTGGAAGGTAGTTGCTTGGCATCCTGAGGTTGCCACCCAGCTCTGTCTCGCGTCTGAAGAAGATTCCAACCCTGTCATACAGTTGTGGGATCTAAGATTTGCTACAGCGCCCGTCAAGACCTTTCACGGACATACTAGGTAAGGCTAAATTAGGACTGTAGGCATGAGGAACAATGAAATATGATCATTCTTGTATACTTTCAGTATACCTGGATTTGTACAGTGGCACAACGGTTCCCTTTGTCCGAAAATCGTCTTATGATATTGGGAGTTCTTGAAAGTCGTTCGACCTTTTTATCTCTCAGGATGGAAAATAAATCTCTTACCTAGTCATGTGAAATGTTATGAGCTCTTACCTATTCTCTAAAAACAACTTACTGCTTACAGCAGGATGCCTCAATATTAGTACTTTTATATTCTTGGGAAGTGGCTCTCGTTAGCTGTTGTTACATCAACGTCAGTATCAGCTGCTATTACACTTGCTAAAGCGGTTCTAGTTCGCGAAATTAGGCTAAAAATATACAAATAGAAACGTCCGACATTGTTGTGACGTCACGATTTATTGACTACTGGACATTGTAGTTCGGTGTAGTACAGATTCGGTCGCAAATCCGAACAATAGTGCTAGACAGGTCGATACTTCAGGAGGTTCTCGTTTAATAACGATGTTCAATGAAGCAGGTTCAATCAACCTCAGTTTTTCATCGATCTGACAACCCCATCCTCCACTTCCTTATAACCGCGATTGACCAAATTCATATTTTGTCAGCCTATGCCAGTAACATGTAAATTCTTTCACCTGTGCAGGGGTGTGCTATCTTTGGCTTGGTGCCATCAAGATCCAGATTTACTCATCAGTAGCGGCAAAGACAACAAAATCCTTTGCTGGAATCCCAACACCAATAACCCTGTAAGCTTGTAATATCTTAATTTTAATTGATTGTTCATTTTCAATACGCTAATTTAATGATATCATACTGGCTCTTCTTACATTGATATAATCATATTTTGTCGTTTTAGTACTAAAGTATGTACTTACATACTTTTACAACCAACAGTGGAATAATTGAGTTCTGAATGTGTCTGATGTCATTTACAGGAAGGAGAAATAGTGTGTGAAATTCCGAATTCCCAGCAATGGATATTCGACGTCAGTTGGTGTCCTAGAAACCCATCTCTCATTGTTAGTTCGAGCTCGGATGGTCACACTAGTATATATTCCCTGACAGGAAGCCCTGGTGTAGCTACCGTTAGCAACAAAGTGAGTCACATAATCATTTTCGTATGTAGAGTTACCCTAATGATATAATATATGATATAATTCACTCAAAAATGTGTCAATCATTTTAGCTCTAATTGATCTACACTGATGGAATTTCAGAGCGTATCATATTATGATACGCTCTGAAATTCCATCAGTGTAGATCAATTTTTGAGTGAATTTGAGATGACGTTTTAAATAGTTGAACAGATTTGAAACGCGAAGTTTCTTGACTCCGGTATATTTTAATAATGGAGGTTTTTACTTATGCAGATAGCTGACTCGTTTCCTGGAATGGACAATTATGATGAACAACAAGTTCAAGCGCCCCAGCCAACAGTTGACCTGAAGAAAGCTCCCAAATGGCTTCGTCGCCCAGTCGGCGCCAAATTTGGAGTAAATATTCATATTTTCTACGGCGTTAGTCGATTAATCTGTGTAGACTTTCTCTTTTAGGCGATTATTTTCATTATGGATTATTTATTGTCTCAGTTTGGTGGTAAAATGTCTACGTTTGGGCCGGACGGAGTAAAACTCTTCCAAGTCCATCTAGATGAGCAGTTCTTGGACAGGGCAAGAGACCTAGAGAGGAAGGTAGCTGAAGGAAGACAATTCGAAATTTGTCAAGGGAAACAGGACCCGTTGTGGAGGTACTTGGAAGCATGCTACAGTGATGATCCAAATAAAGCTATCAGAGCTATTCTTGGATACCACGAAGAGTCTGTGAGTACAAAAACTACACTTATTCGTTAACTTATCTGACTAAGAGATCATTCTAGGAGCAGTTCACGTTTCCACTTCGTAAAGATGGCATTTATATGGTAATATTACATACTTAATTTCTTTGCAAAGGATTGGATGATAATAATATTATGTTATATAATTGATTTATTCCTTTAGGTTATGAAGAGCCTTGGAATCGGTCCTAAAGACAACTTCCAAAATGACGTGAACGGCCTAAATGACCAGTTTTCTCAAATGGGGAAGGTAAAGTCTCACTCACGCTAATCTCTCATTACAGGGTTGTCGATTCTTCTTTTCAACATCTGTATATTTTAGTAATCTTTAAAATTTGTCCTTCTTCAGGATGGGTTCGGATACGGCGCACAAGAGGGACAGGTGAGAGATTTTAGATTAAAATATACTTTGTTAGGAAGTTTAATGTAATATTGTAAGAAAAAAATTTCTTTCAACATTAGGGGTTACTGGAATATCCATTCTAGCACAGTTGTGAGAGGGATTACCTCTGTTAAACCAAATCATTGTAATGCTCTACAGACTGTTCTGTTTTGACCAATTTCAGCAATATGGAAACAGGGAGACCGTCAATGGCTCGGATGTATTTGATGCTATTGGAAAACAACCGACTCCTGAAATGGCAACTAGCCCGAAACCTTTAAGAATCGAAGTTGATAATGGTATTGATAGATATTTGAAGAAATAATAATGACTGTATCAACTATTAGACCAGTGGACTGAACTTGAATGAAAATTTACTTTCCTCGTTAGGTGTCGAAGGTAAAGTATCCCAAGCTCTACTAATTGGTAGGATTGAAGACGCTGTGAACATCTGTCTAGAAGAAGACAGGTTAGCAGATGCTTTGGTATTGGCTAGTGCCACAACTCCTGATGCTGTGCACCGAATTCACCAGAGGTACTTCGAAGTACGTTGATTTACAGTATTCCCCTCCAATCCATCCAACATAGATGATCTGCCAGGACTAGCTTTGGCTTTTTCTTTACCACCATCTCCACGCATTGAACAGTAGTTTCCAAAACTTTATGTTTTAGAAGAAGAAAAATGACCCTTTATCGCGAATCATCCAGGCTCTTGTGACTGAAAACTGGGAAACAGTTATCGCCAACTGTGAATTGTCAAGCTGGAAAGAAGCCCTTTCTGCGGTTCTAACGTACAAGAAAGATGCGTCCCAATTAGCAGGTATACAAGAAGTTCACATCACTCCATTGGACATTTCCTTTGATTTAATAGTTTGAAATGTGTAATCAATTTTCTTTTTCGCCATAGAACTACTTGGATCTCGTTTGGAACAAAGTGGTGGCGAATTCGCTCAATATGCGGAGGTGTGCTACATTGCCTCTGGCAACATTGGTCCCCTTGTCAGGAAGAGGACATCTGGAGTTCCTTTGAACATTGACAATATTCAGGTAAATCCATTGGATTAATAGAGTAATGAGGCCAAGGTACATTTTCCTTTGTTTTTTTGAAAATAGTTTGTCGTAACATAGCAATCGGATATGTCAGAATGGAACTGAGCTACTATGATTTTGGATTCAGTTTTAAAAGTGATTTACAGTAGCACGATTTTATGAATTTTTGCTTCAGGATCTTGTTGAGCTAGTATTAGTTGCTCAAGGAGCAATGAATTCAAGAGGATTGCAGCTCCTACTGGTTGATGACGTAGCCAAATTATTAGGACACTACGGTGAGATGCTTGCATCTGAAGGGGAATTGGAAGTTGCACTCGGAATTCTTCGAGATTGTCAGGACGTAAGTTGTATAGAATTCAGCATTGTAGATTATTCTAGCAAGTATTAAATCCCTTGTTACGTGTGTAATCTGCCCAAGATACAGATGACAGTACGGTCTATCATTACCTAAATGGTTTTCATGGGAGGTAACATGGAAAGTCTGAAAGATTTCCATGTTATGGGGATGGTGTACACGATTGGTTTCGTCTGCTGATGAAGCAAAACTTGGAAAAACGCAATAAACCCCAAACAGAAATTGTTCATTTCATCTATTTATTTTTAGATGTATGAATCTCAAGTCTTGTTAAGTCACTCTTGGAAATCATATACAATCGATTTCTCGCCACTCTTGCAGTGAGTTTGTCGACAATTTCAGCCTGAATCTTGGCCTTTAGGTGTTGTTGGGTCCTTGAACGGTTGACGTAGACACAGGATTCAAAAAAAAAAAAAAAAAACTGCGTTTTACTGCGTTTCGAAAAAAGGAAATGAACTTGTAGCATCCTGTACAAATTCTATTAAGTTTATTAAGAATTAAACAGATTGCTGTGGTATATACCATCTGGAATTAATAATTAACAATTATTGTTACTGGTTAATTTTTGCCCATTTTACTGGCCATTTTTGAGAAACCCATCTCATGTTCCAGGAAGAAGTAGAAATGCTCAAGGACAGGCTGTCATATGCTTTGGGTCTAAAACGTATGCCACAACGACAACCGCAGCAGCAACAGCGATCGTTTCAGCAGAACAATCATGCACCTCAGAATATGTCGTCTCACTTTGGTTCTCCTGCCCCAAATCTGTCTAATGTTGGAAAGCCATTTAGCATGGGTCCTGCAAATCAAGTCAAAGTAGGTTTATCTGCACCATGGCAGGGAATGCGCCAAATTTAAAAATTATTGTAATATTTACAGAATGCATTGCTTATTTCATCAACAAAACTTTGCATTTCCTTGTAGAGTGTAGAGTCTTCGGCAGCACCTAGTATGTACGGTAAACCACCCCCGGTATCATCAAATATCCCTGGGCCAGTTCACAATGTGGCTCAGTCAACTTCCTCCCAGTACAATCAACCGCCCCTCCATTCAGCTGGGAAGCCATCGGTTGGCGTTGCTCCTCCGCCTGTTGGTCCACCTCTTGCTTCAACGAATTACTCCAGGAATTCCCCTAGTCCTGTGATACAAGGTGAATATCTCTATGTGCAAGTGCACCTTGATTGTAGGTAGGATTCTGGTCATTCAAGGTTCTACTTTTGAAAAACATGCATGGTGCTAAATGTTGGAATAGTAATCTCAATCGTATTGGTAGTTGAGATGAATTCCTCACTAGGAGAACTGGGCTCTTGATTGTTATTTAAGTGATATAGCCTTGCTGCCTGACAACTTGTAGTTCAGCATAACACTAAGATTTGAACTTATATAGTCAATTTGGAATTAATTATTCCTGTTTTCGAATGATTACCCCACTTTTTCACGTTCAGGTGCGAGTTCCAAAAAATACGTGGTCGATCCATCCGTCGCTGGGAATGTCCCATACCGATCATCGTCTGCTATGTCGAGTCCTTACAGCCAGTCACCTGGAATGTATGGGTCATATGGGAATGCGCCCTCTGCTACCCCTTACAACTTCCATAGTCAAGACGCCAACTACAACCCATCAGCTCTGACACCATCATTTGGAAGCATACCAGCAGTCCCAGATAAACTCAGCGGACCGCCTTCTCAACAGAATTACAGTAATTTCCAACCAGGCTCTCAACAAAATACGTTCAAGCCATCCCCTCAGCCTACAATGTATAATCCTCCGGCACAGAACTTTGGATTCAAACCTTGTAAGTATCTATTGTACCTTCCAAATTGAAACGTTGGGTCACTGATGATCCAATGGACTAATTTCCTTGTCCATTAGTCACAAGTATACTCAATGTTTATGTATTTGCAATGATTTAGTGGTTAGTGACACTATTATTAGTGACTCATCATTCTTAAGGTATTCATTAAATATGCAACAATGTCCATTTTTTCAGCGGTTTCCAACCTTCCGCTTTCCCAACAAGTCTTTTCATCTCAGAACAATCCTGCATCTGGTTGGAACGATCCACCACTCGTTGCGCCCAAAACGAGCCAGGTAAATATCTTCTACGTCCAGGCGGGTAGATCATTAATTACTTCTTGCTGTTCAAAGACCATGTGACGCTAATGATCGAAAAGTATAGTAGGCGATTCAAAGAAAGATAATATTATGATGAAAAAAACAAAGCTGGTATTTCATACTAGGTAATTACACAGGGCAACACTGATTTTGTAACATGGAAGTGAACCACCATGTTGGGTGCGCTGATCCGGATCTGTCATCAGTTTTTCCTTCAAACGTTCAGTTTTTTTGGCGTTCCCGAGACATAAAAATCGATTATTTGAGGAAATATCGATAGTTGGATACGGTGACAAGTCTTGTGAAACACAGGCACTTTAGAGAATTTGTGCATATTTTTTTGGCTTAAAGTATATTATTTACAAAAACGAAGCAACTTATCACAAATCCAACTCCATATTCGTAACACCGAAAAATGTCTGTTGGCACAGAAAATTTTAAGCTTCAGCATTATACAAAAAAATACTGTCCCTATATCTTGAAAACTGGACATGTGAGGGGAAAACTGATGTCAGATTTGGATTCAGCGCACCCGAAAACCCCCAAAATTGTGGTCCACTTCCGTGTTACATCCAAAAAGTTTAAACTTGTTGGCCTGTATTATTGTCGCGAATGGGAAGCGCCCCTGGTCATGTTTTGGACTTATTTATGTTCGTAAACTCTGAGCTATTTGGCATATGCTTGGAAAAATCCGTCATTTTAAATGGTTAATGTTTTTTCTCTTCCAAGCTTACTACGCCTGTGTATTACTACCATGTAAGTTCAAAAAATCAACTTGCCTACAAAACTATATCCTTGAATAATTATCATGTATAATTCATTCATTTTCTTCGTTCGTATTTTGGCACATTTCTCCTATTAGAAACTCATTTCAAGGCTTTGCACCATGCTGAGTGTTATCAATTATGTTCAATACTGACTGATACAAGAACTGTATTGTAGGCCTTCCTCGCATGGAATAATATAAACATTCATGTCGTAATATTACTTGTACTTTGTAACGACTGTTCTGTAGTGAATAAGAACTATACTTGAAGGAATGCTAGTAGACGAGACGGAGGAGGGGTTTGTGTTTCAAAAGCTTTGGATTGGTTATACCGCTATCATTACCTTTCAATCCCTGGTACCAGTGGCGGCTCCTGTCCTGAAACTCAAGAAGTGCACATAGATCAAGAGGGCTATGGCATAGTGGACGGGAGAGGTGCTTTTCTCCATTTACAAATGGGATAAATCTTGTAAGCTTTCTCATCTTCAAATTACTAACGCGACTAAATACATACTAATACAATAGACATGAAAAATGTTCTCTAATGGAAAATTAAATTCTGAAACGATCATTAAAGGAGTAAACCCAAGAAATTTATGTTATTGTTAAAGCTGAAATGTTTATACGCCCAGCAAGAAGCAACGTGGAGGGGAATTTTTTTCATTGCAGCGTCCCTGGCAGCGGAGCAATAAGTTTTTGTTCCTCCTCGCGCTCTCCGATTGGCCGATCTCTCTTGTTTCGTTCTCTGATACATCCAAACCGACATTCAAACCAAAAATTGTCAGGCAGAAGTCATTAAGAAATATGAGGCAAGGGAGTTACTCTGAGGCGCTTATGATTGGTCCTCCCCACCCCCGGTGCCCGGTGCCGCTCTGTTTCGCGCGTCGATTCAAATAGTAAGATCCTGTTTTCTGTCTATAGCCCACTTTCTCTTCAAATGGGAGAATTTGATTATTATTTTTGGTTTATTGGCTTGGGGTGCACATGCTCCTATGCTCACATCAGTAGCCGCCACTGACTGGTACTATGGCAGGGGTAGCTGTGGGATTGTCAAAACAAAGCAGAAGCCGCCCCTTCCCGATTGATCCTCTACACTACACCCTCTGGTACAGTTTTGAATCTATTAATGGTTCCACTTTTTTTTATTTTACTTTCATTTGTTATTGAACAATGTACTGTTGATAAAACCCTCGTAATACTCAGAGACCTGATTTTGAGATGTCCGCCATCCATTCTGGTTTGAAGATATATAACAAGTCGAGGAAAGAACAGGTAGAGTATCGGAGTGGTTGCTCTTGTGATTTGCGGAATATCTCCTTGCTTCTCGAAAGTGAATCCGTGAAGACGACGGGGTTTGATTGTGTGAAAGCTGGCTACTGGACCACCAGCCTATCTCCACTCCCTGAAGTTTCCTTTGCGTCAGAAACGCGAATTCCTTCCACGTACTCCCGTCTACAGGTTGGGTTTCTATTCACTCACTCGAGAGCTGAGATGCCATTGAAAGGTCAATTCATGATGAAAGGGGAAAAAACCCCGAACACTTATAGGTACAAACCGCTGATGGATCGTCGACATTCTTTTAAAATGTTAATATCTGATGGGTGACCTCCCGTATGACGTTTAAAATGATCTAAGTTAGGTACGCTTCACCCTCAAAATATCTAGATAAATTAATCCTGGTTTTCTCCCAGTCATTTTGTGTGAGTAGTTTCAAACCCTGGTTCCTAATTTCATCCAAGGAAAATGTCAGGTTTCCTAACAATCAACTTTTGTTTTTTGTTTGTTTGATCAACCGTATGAGTGCTTCTCTTGTAGTAATCTCTTGCTATAACCATACTGATTTTTCAGGTACTTTTTTCTCATTAGAATTTGTCAAGTTACTTTTATTCTACTCACTCTACATAAATGCCCTCATTGTAATGTGTTCGGTTGATTTTCTTAGAACACCTTATGGTTGAAAAACCATTTCGATGAGTTTTCAGTTCGGTCAGTTATTTGATGTGCCTAATTCTAAAATTCAATGCAGGTACCAATAGCATAGAAGTGAATTTGGCCATTTGCCATAGCATTCCAAAATAAGGATCTGACATCGATGAGGGGGTGATATGTGAGGTGCGAAACATTAACCTCGTTCGAATATCAAAACTAACTGTATCGATTTTTAAATATCATTTTCTTCCTTATTTTTGTTCTATACTTATGTGGTTGAGTACAGTCCAATTTATTATTCAAGTTCATATTTCATGGTCAGCCTAAAGCAGAACCGAGTTCCCAAGGTCCAATCACTCATCCCCTGTTTGGAGCTGCTCCTCAACCACCAGAATTCGCCCCACATCAGATGCAGCAACATCATCAGCAAGGATATCAGCATCAGTCCGTTCCACAGCCGATGCAGTTTGCTCCTGTACAACAGGCTGCACAGCCTTTGCCACCACGCAGCTTCCAACCGCAGCCCATGCCACAATCTCAACAAGCTTCTCATGTAAATGTCTTCTGATTATATGCATGATTATTTTTAAACTCCAAGTTCTACTCTCTCTTTCATACCCCCTAAAGTAATATAATATATATTATGGATCTAAACGGTATATTGATCTTACTGATATAGACGATGCAATATCCAAAAGGTACAATAAATTAATAGTGAAGATCAGTTTATCAAGTCTCCTGATTTTCGGGGAGTTTGAAGTGTTGTGCTATTGGGGGAACCAGGGTGTAAAGGTTTCCCACTTTCCTGAGAGAGAAGGTCGTTCCAATTCAGATGCGATTTTATCTATAGATATGATGAATAACTGAGTTGGTGGATCCTGAAGAATCTCAAAAGTGTAGCCAAGAGTTTGAATAGTATTCTTTAATTTATTAATTTTTCTGAAAACATGATTGCTGTTCTTGCGATACTTCGACGAGGTTTTACAATTAACCTAGTTGCCTCTAGGGATGGGTATCGAATATCGATATTTTCCCTAAAAATATCGATAATTTTTTATCGATATTAAACGAGCCCGATATATCGGTTATCGATATTTTTCCTACGATATATCGGTTTTTTCAAAGCCTAGACTATCAGCCTTGTCACCAGAAATATTTCAATTCATAATGATATTGCATTACCTATAAACTGCTCAGAAAAGAATAAATAAAAATCCACAGTCATGCAGCATGACAATAAGAGCGAATTTTCGAAGAAATAATTGGTTTTATGTAAAATGTCTCCATTAAAGAACATGATGTCAATGAAGAACATCTCAAGTACAACCACTGTGTAGGTAAAACTGTGACAATTATATATTTATCCCTGCCTACTGTGACAGTATTGTTGAAGGCGAATGGTAAATGTGGAAAAAGCACACACACCTGCTCACAATAATTGTGGAGATTGGAAAAACGAAAAAGAAGGTTTGTTGCTCAGTTCTCAGGGACCAAAGAAACCGGTTAACTTCGGAGGTGGTCAATAAGCTGCTCTTCCTCAAGGATACTGATAATAGCCTTTGGTGAATTAAATTGAAATAATAACAAAATCGTGATTTTATTCCAATTCTAAGAAAATTTTGCCATTTATCGATATTTTGGCAGCCAATATATCGGCATATCGACATGAACGCAAAAATTATATCGATATCCTGAATATCGATAAATTTTGCTCCCTCCTGTCCTACTAGTTTTGGTAATAAAGTTTAGGCCTGCTGAAATGAATGCTTGTATAGACATTTCTGTGATATTACTAAAAACCTGCTCCAGCTACCTACAAAATTTGAAGAATCTACGAGGATTTCAGGTCCAAACGCATAGCTTTTATCATTAACCTTATACCTAGAGACAGAAGGCCACATCCAGAATTTGTGCCGCTAGTAAATAATAGTTTTGTACTGTTACTCGTTGTCAGATCTTCTGTGGTTCCTGATCAGAGTTAGGTGCCATAGTAAATTGTTTTTGCGAACAAATGATGAGGCTTGAGGAGAACCGTTGAAGGTGTTTTACACATGTTGCATGTTTTTACTCAAAATTGTTAGCAAGTACATCGGTTATTATCCAAGCTCCTTCAAAGTACGATTTTGTATCGAATTTAAATATTGAATTACTTACCTCCTCCTAAAATGGGTTTTCGTTTTCTTACAGCAACCATTGAGTGGATATGGAGAACCCCCAGTGGACGTCGCAAAGACGCCCGAACCATCCAAAACTCAAGTATTACCCCAAGAGTATGCTCATGTGCAATCCACATTCGAAGATCTTAGGAATAGATGTCTCATCGCTTCGGTTAATAATCCAGTGAGTTCTAATTTTTCCAGTTTGTTTGTCCCAATAAACGTTTAGTGGTAATAATCATTATAGACTTCATAATATATTATATTGGGGCGTTACTGACGCTCCCAGCAGAACCAGTCATTACGTGGAAGGCTTTTCCTCTTCTAATGAGTCTTATGCTGATGAGGAGCTTACTTCATATTATTAATCAATATGTTCGTTACCTTGCTAAATTTGTCCTCTCTGTCTAGAGAGGGTATACTTTGCTCCCTCCTCAATCACCACATTCAAATCTAATTTACAGGGCGTTTTATTTGTAATAATATTACTAGAGCTGTTGTGCTAATGAAAATTTGGTCAATTCTCGATTGAACCTATTTAACATCGACTGTACTACTTTCAGTTAATGAGAAGAAAACTTGAGGATGTTGCAAGAAAACTAGAGGCTATGTACGAGTGCTTGAGCTACAGAAAGGTTGGTAGCCTCAATAGATTTACGTTTCGCACACCAGATAGTATACCTTGAACAACCTAAATTGGTTCTTACATCCTTAGGTGTACCCCCTCCTAAATATCATTCTACAGCGAGCTTTGATTTTCACATGGAGTGTTTTTTTTGGGGGGATATCACATCTTTTTGTTGTTGAAGTTGAAACGACCTGCAGAGGCAATAATATTGCCTATTATGCAAGAATAATTATGTAGAATAATCCTCAAGTGTGTTCAGTCCCTTATGTGAACACAGTAGCATCAAATAGCGTATGTAGCAAAAAAATTAAGCCAGCCTATAGTGGCATTTAGCAAGGTATGTATCCAAGTGCATTTTTGCATTACACTTACGCCGGCTGGCCCAGCCCCGGCCACTCCCGGCTTTTCCCCAACTGAACTGTCTCAACAATGATAATTGAGGCGTTGAGATTGAAAAGGAGCTAAGTGCCTACAGTTTCGAAACTGTTTTTCTCACTGAAAATAATCTATGTTCCAACGCCAATAGCACCGAAAAAGAGGCAAGTGCCTAACGAGCTTCGTTTAGTTTCAGTCGTTGCCGGAAGATGGGTTTTGGCATTGAGAAAGGGGACTATCAAAACTTCTTTTCCTTCTCCTGAAAATTAAGACGACCCAGTGTCATTTGAAAGATTTAAGCAAACTTTTAGATACATTGGTCCAGTTATCCAAAATTAGCCTAAATTTCAGTATCTTGGTGCTGAAGACTCAGCACAGTGGCCAAAATTAGCCTAAAATGTCTGTGTTTTCTTCAACAGTTTTTTTTAAAATGAGATAGTGGGTTAAATCTTTTAAAAGGTACTTACTGGCTTCGGTATAAATGAAACTCTGTGTGAAATTTCAACTCAATCCGTGAAGGTGAAGAGGCTTTAGCCTTGCCTAACTGAAGGAAGAGACGAAGAAAACATGGTAAGGGTGAAATACAGGGGGTTTGAAGTTATATAACTCAGCTCCCTTTAGACCTAGCAACTTGAAACTTTCAGGGCTTTCTATATTCCACACCTAGAAGATCAACACTGACGTTCAAGTTGATCGGTCTGAAAGGAGCCGGGATATGGATCTTTGAAAAAACGTTTTGTGACGTTTGGTAAACATACACTTGGTATCGTTCGTTGTTCTCAGCTCGTTTGCTTGTCGGGGTTGATAACTAACTATTCTTTGCTCTATTCCAGCTGTCACCTTCAGCCCTGAATGGCATTGAAGAGATTGTGCAGTGCATAGGGGCGTCCGATTTCCATACCGCCCTCAGCATCATCACTCAAATGGTGTCCGGTCCAGACTTCAGCCAAGTTTCGCCCTTCATGACCGGTGTCAAAATACTGTTACAGACCGCACAGCAACTCCGGGTGAACTGAAACCCATCCCAGGGAGTTTCTACTTAACTGCAATATGGAAAAAGGCGACCACTTGTTGAAGTGTTAAATTATTTCAAGTTTTTTTGGTGGGGTTTATAGGGACCTACGGTTTATGGGCTTTTGAATTCTATCTGTATCTCTGTTGAGAGTTTGGTTGAATGCAAAGACGACAGTTTCAGTACATCGCCCTGGTTTTAATTTGACTGAGAATCTTTAGATAAAACAAGACTTGCCCTTTTTACTCTGCCAAAACAGAAAAAACTTTAGTGTAATTAGTTTTATATTAATAAATTAATGGATGAGAACATGTAAATTATTGTACTGTAAATAAATATTTTATTGAACCCCACGTCGTTTGAATGTAATTTCGGTTTTTTGAACTGTTGGAAAATGAAATTGTTTATTGTTGATTTAATCGAAACACTATGCGTATTATTTTATGGTTTACAAACCTGATGCAATATGTGCTATGTAATATGCTAAAACGACCACTTATTAAAAACTAATGGATTTATCAAGCGTTATACATTATTTAATACCAACGTATTTCGGTGCTAGTAGGTAACTTTCGTGTTTGGGGAATCAAGCATAGTCGTCCTTGGGAAGAAGAAGACGAACTTGGATAGAAAATGTGGAAGAGTCGCTGAGGGACCTTTCTCTAGAACAAGCTAGATCAACGGCTCAAGAGATATCAATATGGCGATCTTTTTGCGCGACCTCGATACTTTGGGGTAAATTTAGTTGATTAAAACTTGATTAATCATTTAGACGGTGAATTACGACAAGAAAAAAGTTGGATTGAGGTAGGTTATGTTGTGACTGCAAGACTTGGTGATGTCGCCTTTGATTACATTGTATAAGGCGAGAAATCTGTTTTGTGCGAGGTCATTTTGCCACTTCACCCTCGATATATAATTTCATAATAATATTATGAAATATTATAATATATTATAGAACCATCTCCCTAAATACAGAATCCCAACCTCTGCTGTATCTGGTGGTAAGGGTTCTCCGTCTCTAGAGTTTAGGTGTCATCTGAGGGTTGGTTCTGGTGGATTGTTGACTAGTCATTTGTGTTATAATTGTGTTAGATGACTTTGGCTACATGGGGTATGTTTAGGTCAGTATGCAGGATACTACTGCCTCGCACATTCTATGGTGCTGACTTGATTTACCGAAGCACCCTGTTCTGAGCCCCCCTGATTCCGCAAGCATGCTACCATGTAGGTCGAATGAGCTTCAGGTAAATCTATCGTTTGTATGTGAGAGGTAGAGTGGATCTGTGGTACAGGAAGTGTCTGAGGGCAGTGGTTCTGTGACCTACTTTGCCTACCAGGTATTTTATGTGGACTGCCCAAGTCAGACGTTGGTCCAGGTGAAGCCCGAGGTACCAGACAATGTTGCAGTATGGTAGGATGTGTCCCTTGTGGTGAAGACTTGGTGTGAGAGCTGATGTTCGTAATGTAAACTTGACTAATGCAGATTTGTTGGTGTTAATGTTCAATCCTCTACTTCTTCTGAAGAGGGGAAGTCGGACGTAAAGACAAGATATAGAAAGGGGCCTAGAACACTTCCCAGGGGGACACAGGAGGCTTCGAAGTGTAGCTAAAGTTGCCACAATTGACCGAAAAAGTTCATTTGTTTAGGTAGGATTGAAGTAGCAGGTGTCTGGAAGGTGAAGTTTTACTTTGAAGAGTAGGCCGCAGTGCCACACTTTATCAGTGCCCAGGTATTTTATTTCATAAAAACTTCTTTTTTTCGTAAGCGTCCAAATTGTGTCAATTATCCGATGCAGCTGCAGAGGGCATAAGTGTTGAAGGTATCGGGAACCCAAATTGTGGATTTGGAAGATGTGGAGCGAAAAATTTGAGGAGTTTTGGCAGTATGAGTCTTTCAAATATTTTTGTTACAGAATTCAACAAGGTAATTAGCCGATAACTGGTTGGATCTGTTGTTTTTGTCTGGGTTTTTAATGAGAATTATGTTGGCATGTTTCCATTGTTGAGGGAAGTAACCTGTTTGCATAAAACCATTGTGCATCTACGTTAGACCTTTACGGGGTATGGCGCGGAAAAGTGATTGAGTTATGTCGTCAGGTCCACGTGTTTCCTTAGCGGCCTGTATGCCAATGAATTCAATAATAATCATTTGGAACCTCAGTCGGATCATATTTCGACCAAATTGAAATGAATTCATTTTCCTTTGTGGTACCTAAGGATGACACAAAACTAGATTAGATTATGTTGTATGAAGTGTTGATGTAGCTCTGGGGGCTGAAATATTGTTCCCTCCAATTCCGCACGATTCGTTTGATGGCAGTGCAAGGAAGCCGCGGGGTTGAGAAGGAATGTGAACAATCTTATGCTCAACAGAAAATAAAACAGAATGAATGAGAAGAGTTCTTTTTAATATGGAATAATAATTTTTACTTTACATATCTGACTTTATTGCTATTAAAACAAGAACTTTTTCGTTACATTGAGTTATAAATTCATTTTAATTTCTATAACAATATGTTCAAAATTTCTTAATATATATATTTCATTTATATATTTATATTTGAGTGTGGATTGTACAGTCAATTTAGGTATTTCCCTTCAAGATATGAGCTCTATTTAATAGACACAATGTACATTTATATATATATATAACTTTCCGTATTATATATACTTACTGTTGATGGTAAAAATTATAATTTATTAATACGACAACTAAAATGAAGACATTTTTCAATTTTGAAGATTTTTGAAACACTTAAATGCAAATGTCGAATTAGCCTTAGCTAATTTATTAGGTTCAACACTAACAACATGACATTAAAAACCAAAATAGAATTAAACAAATAAAATTTGTGGGTAGCATCTTCGTTATAGTATCATGTACTTACTAACCAACGTAAAAAGCTGCTGTGTGTTGTTGAGTACATGATTATTCAATCGATAATACGAAGTGCTGTGTAAAAGAAGTACTAATTTATTAGATGTAGGGAAAATTGGCCGTTTAACTGGGGAATTGAAATTGACCTAATATAACCTCATAAACACATGTACTCCGAGTGAAAATTTGAATAAACCAAAAACAATTTCGATGGTATTATTTGAGTTCTAATAATTCATTGATAAATCAAATGAAGACAACAGAGCGAACTCAAAATTGTTTTCTCAATAATCCGGGGGGAAATACGCTGATTTGTGACGTTCAACAAGGTGGAATGAGAACTTGAAAACAAATCTAGAATAAAAAGGGTTGGAATTATTTCGGTACAAGTAAATTTGAACAAATGCACTTGAGTATTCCGAAAATTCTCTAACTCCACCTAAGTTGTCTATCTAAACTGTTGATTTGAAACAATATAAACTTCAATTTTTGTCTCCTAAAAGGTGCTAATATTTGGTTATGATATTTCGAAAGTATCCCTTAAGTTTTTTGTTATCAACCCCGATAAAGATTTTGGGGCTCAGGAAAAAACGTCGAAGGTAACTGAAAATTCCAATTGATGCGAGGAGGTAGCATTTTCAAAGTATGAGTCGGTATGTGTCCCGTGAAAAAGCTAAATCATCTGCGCGTACAACTCGAAAGGTTTTCATATGGTCGTGGTACGTCAGGTGAAACCTCTAACGCTACTGCAGGTCAGATGTGTCCAAGATTCAATAGATTGACGGCAAAAACTGTGGCTTCTGCATTGATGTGCTCCAACGTTTTTAGGATCGTACAACGGCTTGTTCCCACACCAGATCTTAAAGGAGGCGAGTGAGAGACACCCGTAATGTTCATGTAACCCAAAAAGCGACATTACAATGCGTACAGATGGTACAATCCGATTGTGAGTGTGCACTTGATACGTCAACGATCTGGGGATTTGATCCCTGCCCTTCATTTTAGAACAATCCAGCGCTTTGAACAAAATAAATCAACGATATTCACTACTGTCTTCCGAGGTCCCCAAAATTGGAATCATTCAGACACTGTTTCGACCTATACTGTAATAACACTCCAAAGAGGAGGAGGATACCACCGACCTAGGTACAATGCCGAGAGTAGTGGCTACTTACTCGAGTTGGCAAGTGGTGAATGAACCAAAAAATATCACGGTTCATAGCACCGGTCCTAAGCCATGTAACTGGAAAGTACAGAAGAAAGAAGGGCTATTGAAGGAATTATCAAAATATCCAGGATCCAAATTTGCATTAGGATCTTGTTCTTATTAGTTTTTCTCACAGTTGAATCTTCTTGAGAAACTATTCCAGAGACAGTTTTCAAATCATATTCAATTTTCCACCTGACATTCGTTAACTGTAAACCGCCGCACACCACTTGTGAACCATCCAAGTTCACCATATGTGGGTATTCCTGCTCGTTCTTATTCTTGACCTGAGCTTGTGAAAGCCACGCTACATGTGCGCAACACGCTATTCTCAGTCAACTTTGGATCTTAAAGAAAAAAAATCAAGAAGTAGAACCAAATTCCACCCAGTTTGAATTCAGCATTTGTACAGATAAATAAACACCGAAGGAAGAACTCCTTCGGTGATTTGATCAACCGAAAATGGAAACTAAAAAAGTAATATGGCAGGATTTAAATTTCACGGGACGAATAGCCAGACCAAAGATTATCATGTAAATGAAATCTCCCAGTTTGTAGTATATATTTTTGCACTGGGCGCAAAATATTTGCGACATCCACTCAACAAAAAAAAGCGTGTGAATTTTGAAGATGTAGGGATTTTTTTTTAAACGAAATTCTGGTTTGATTCAAAATATTGGCCCCTACACTTAAACAATGGAACTTAGTCCCAAATTTCTACAATTTTTGTTCTCTTCAATATTACGGTTTAAGTTGCACTATATACATGGTATTTTTCGCGCACAGCATCTGTTTCTCTTGGTTGCTTTTTACACTCAATTATAAAAATTTATCGCAGCCAAAAATTTGACGTATTTGTGAATTGATCGAACATAATGTGGAAACTGCTTACCAGTCAATGAATTTGGCAGGAATATAAACTGAATGTGTGAATAATTAAATTTAAGTAACATACAAGGATGTAAGGAAGAACCAATCACCAGTATTGTCGCAAATCAATGACTACACAACCATAATCTATATAGAAGCATGTTTTATGTTGTGATGGAGGCTGGAAGGAACAGTTTATTCTGCCACCGAAGTTTTTTTTCACAGTTTCCTCCTATGTACAAAAAACTGTTTTTGAACGACGAAACAGAAACGGAAGTACTCGATTATACGCTTGGTTAGACCAAGCAGGCTATACCGAATGGGAAGCTTTACCGTTGGTGAGTGAAATCAAATTGTGTGAAAACCCAAACCACTATCCCTAAATCATAAATAAATTAACAATTAGTGATACTAGCTTGAAGGGCACCATTATACCTGTGAGTTCTTGGATTTAAGACACAAAATAAATATTTGCTCAGTTGGGAGCAACCCCGGTAGCACTGGACCGATCGCTATGTTATTCTGCACTATCCCATTTGACCCACAAATAAATCGCTTCAAAAATAGAAAAATATAAATTGATAAAGAAACGTTTTTGAATTAAAAATAAATTCAGGTAACCAACAAGTTGAAATTGTACAATATACTTACAGTAAAGAACTTCAACAAAACTACACTTACAATTAAACAAAAATATACGAGAAATAACGAGCACCAGTAAATTAAATTTTGATGCATCCTATCCTTGTCAATTTTTTTTTTTCATTTTTGGTGCGTTTGAATTTAAACTGGATTGGTGCATGCCCCACTCAGAGCTTTGGCTTTTTATGAGCGCGGCTGACCTACGAAAATGAAGCGTGTGACTTCAAAGTACAAAGCCATGCGGTTCGAAAGGACTGTTTAGTCATACGAGTATCTATGAATTTCATGATAACTGATGAGGATGATGAATTCTCAATTGAATTCGATGCACTACGTTAATTTTTGTTGTTTAAAATCAATCTAAGTCTAAAAAAATTATTTTCATTATTCTTTTCTGTTTGTTTCTAGTATGTGTTGTTAAATATATTTATTTTTTTTACAGACGAGCTCAAGTATTTTGAGAATTATAAACTATATATTTTTTAATGATCCTCAATTAAATTCAAATTGAAGAATGTAGTCTTCAAATCTTAAATGTTTCTTCATTTTTTAAATAATTGGCCTCGAGTGGAAAACATTTCAAAACTGTATAAACCCTCCAATGCAGCTGCACCGAGCGCACTTTTTGAGCCCTAACAAGTACGGTCGGTCGTTTGCACCATCAACCACAATATTTTTCACTAGCATCACAGTATGTGGTCACAAAATTCTCCGCAGAAAAGTAGATCAGCACCGTTGTTCTATTTCCTTTGAAAAACTAATGATTCCACAATGCCACCTTTTTTGTACAGTATTACATTTAATTTGTGCTTAGCTACAAATCAATAGGCCATATTTTAATTAGGTACAATACTTTCTCATTAAATATTATGTAGTCCTGAAATATATATATTTTAAAACACTAACCCAGAAACACTTCTTTTTTTCTCTCTTTTTGAATTGAACGTATGAATCACATACACAAGTTACATCTCATCTGACATTCAGCGAAAACGAAGCTTGATATCCATCGGCATTAGTCATGTTGGTTTGAACATTGCACAACAGATCTTACATTCTTAAATTGGTTTAGGTATCCTAAAATATTGACTATACCACATCCGAAACTTCCATGTAAAAATTAAAAATCCAATACAATGAAGAAAATTCAAATATTTACAATTTTTTGCAATCATTACCATGTCTCTACAACTAATGAATCAATTTTTAATTTGATTTGGCATCATCGAGTTGGTTTTGGCCTAGTAGAAAAAACAATCAGTTGTTCAACCCCTGGGTCAAGTCAGTGGGAAAACTGCATTCAAGTTCTGACCCCGTCCAAGGAGCTTTGAATTGACATATTACAATACAATGCTGACGTCATTTCAGCACCAAAAACGCATTTTAATAGTAACAAATAATAACACGAAAAAGCATACATGAAAAATAATTAAAAATGGATGTATTATCGTGCGCTAACAGTGACAACAATGAGTTACTTATACAATTAAGAAGCTTCCCTCCTCACCACATTGTTTTGTGTTCCATTTTTCAGGCAACTTGTGGCAAGCTGGAGGTCTGCTGTTTAGAATTATTGCTCTATTCTGGAATTAGATTTCCATTTTATTTGTAATTTTTCTTCTTTTTTTTCTTCGCCAGTAAGTACAACCATTAGAAGATTAAACTAGGATTTTTCAAAACCAAAGTTCGTGGGCTTCTCATTTACAAACGTTATACATTGTTTTCTTTAAACATTTGGAAAGCGAAACGATTCAAGGATGATCACGATACAAATCATAACCATTTTAAAATTAAACTAGAAAATGACGTCAGACCAATAATAACTGATTGGGTTAGTAGGTACCTACCGTACTATATGGGGGTAAAATTTTCCCTCGGTAAATTAAATGAAATACTATGACACAGCGACGGTAGCATATACACTATAACCAGTTATTTCTAATGAATAGAAAACATTGGTATTAGAATTGAACAATTCATACTTTGTAAACTTTTCGGATGAATCACTCAGCCTATTTGGACTGCAGGGAACATTATTTGATGGGTAGATGTTAATAGCTATTCTTTCATGTTCCTTCTTTTGTTGATGAGTCCTTTACCAAAACACGAAATCCAAAATTTGAGTTTGTGTGCTCTGTTAATTGGCGACGAGGTTTTCTTAAAAAACATCAATGAAGAAATAGCTACGGCTTGAGCTAGAAAACACTGGGAGTGCACAGAAAAAGATGATAGCAAGTAAACGTAGACATTGTTTTTTGTTAAAGTTGAGGCGAACACGGTGTGTTTATGTTCTAGTCCCTTGAGTCTCGATCAGGAACACGGGAGACACACGTTAGTTTGAAGGGAAGGGTAATGATGGGGAGAAACAGTTTATATTAAAGAGATTTGAGGATGTCTACTCCGTGGATAATGAGGTAAAACTGGTTGAGAGGTGGAGATGGTCTCCATTCACGTGTCAGTAGACCCAAGACACGGGAATCCATTGTGCCGTCGAATGGACTCGTTCGATCGAGCGTTCGAGGCTCGCTATTGTCTCGTCGATGTCGTTGTTGACGATCGTCAGGTCGAAAAAGTGTCCGTATGCTTGCCTCAGGAGCTCCGACTCTTTCGCCAGCCGCTCAAGGCTCCCGTCGAACTGTGGACATCGTCATGGTATCAATTATAAATCCCATTAGGAATGAAACAACTGTTTGGTGCGTTGCACGGAAAAATAGGTGCCTATTCGTTTAAATTGCAATAATAAAACCATGACGCAAGGATGATAAACTGGTTACTAACTAACTCCCATAGTAACTGCCACTCCCCACCATTTCATCTTTCTCCAACTGGTCCTAATATTCACCAATTGCGATAGAAAAATAGATCATCACATACACATCAAGGCATTTGGAAACGGTATGTTTAGGTATGTTGGCATTTTCGATTATACATCTACCCGACCCAGTCAATGACCAGCGACTGCGCAAGCGCGAAGAATTTTTCTCCAGCTTTGTTGTTGCCAAGCACTCTGGATGCTCGCTGGCGCTCGTATCTCAAACAACCATCCCCCAAACTACAGATCGCATAAATATTGTTTCTGTAAAATACATGGGGGTGAATAAAAGGGCACTAAAAATGATTACAAATTTGAAAAGGAACACAACGCAATATATTTCGGACAACTCTTATTCACATATGCCTCCAGTGTTGCCAGACAACTTTTTTACACATACCTCCAGTGTTGACAGACAACTTTTTTCTTGAATAATAACTTCACAAGTCAGCTGTTTGCAACTCTCATCTAAGAACTCAGTGAAGTCAGTCTACCGAATTCCTCGACATACTCCCACCTTGAGGAGTGGGAAACGACTCAACAACCAACCAAATTTAATCACAGAAACGTCTCGGCATTTTACTAGTACGTCCACTTCGTGTCTTGAATTTCTGCTCCCCAGGATCTTCTGAAGATCTATTTTGACAATTGTTCTTTTCTTCAGCAGTGGGATTCTGTTCTCTGTTATATTTCTTTGTTCTCATCTTGCGAATGTTTCTCTCTTCTGATGTAGAGTCTGTATGGTCTGTCAGGTGCATTTCTAATGGAAAGATCCGTTGTACAGGTCGGACTAAAATTCCGTCTTTGGTTTTAAGTTTTGCAACCCGACTTTGTCCATCTTGACTGTAAATCAATTCCTCCACAATAGCAAGTGGCCATTCCAGTCTCTTCTGAAAATCATTTCCAATAAGGACCACCTCTCCTACTTTCAAAACTCTCCTGTTTTTTGATGTATCACAAGCCATATTCAACTGGCCCAAGTATTCCGAACGGAATCGAGCTAAAAGTAGTTCTTTTGTCTCAAGTCGTCGTTTGACTCTCCTCTGCAGACTAGCAGCATCTATCTTGTCCAAGTCAGGCACACCTAACTCCTTGATATCGCGAAGGAACATTTGAGGAGTAATTGGTACTGGGTCATCTGGATCATCTGAAGTATGTGAAATAGGTCGAGAGTTAACAAACGAAGTACATTCACTTATAACAGTATTTAGCTCCTCGAACGTGAGAGATGCCTTTCCGAGAATTTTCTTCAAATGTACTTTGAGAATTCCAATTAACCTCTCCCAAAATCCACCCCACCAGGAGGCTGTAGGAGGGTTAAATCTCCATTCAATTTTCTCGATCGAGCTTTCCCTAGCTATCTCTTTCCAATCAATTTTATCCATTGCATTTTTCATACCCCTAAAATTCGTGCCATTATCACTATAAATGACCGACGGACGTCCACAACTGGCAACAAAGCGCCTAAACGCCAATCCAAAAGCCTCAGTGGTCATTGCAGTAACCAACTCTACGTGTACTGCTCGATATATGGCGCAGGTAAATATACAAATCCACACCTTATCACCCGAACGTAAATAAAGAGGTCCAGCGAAGTCTGTGCCTGTTACTTCAAAGGCGCAAGCATCCCTTACTCGATTCTCAGGTAATGATGTAGATTCTACTTCTATGGCTTTTCCCATAAGTCGTTTGCACTGAATACATCTGGCAACTGTGCGTTTGACAGCCTGTCTTCCCTGTAAAATCCAGAATTTCTCTCGAAGAATACTGAGAAGTCCGTTTCCACAAATATGTCCATTCTTTATATGGGTATCTCTCATCATTCGATCTACTATAATATGATTGGATGGAAGTATGTATGGGGCACGAAATTCTTCAGTATCTTTTCGTGCCCATATTTTTGTGCGAAGACGTAAAAGTCCAGCTGCATCAATTTTAGGTTTCAACCTTAACAATTTTCTATCTTCTGTCCCTTCAAATGCCTCACACTGTATCACCTTTATGATTAGCTTCTCAGCACGAGCTAACTCTTTCACAGTGAGTTCACCTACATATTTTTGACGTTTCGTAAATTTATTCATAAGGAACCGCAACATCCAGGCTACCAGTCTTATAATTCGATGGTACGAAGAAAAATATCGAGCCAAATAGGTTGAACTAAAGCAATCTGGGTCATGTGAAACTGCTGTAACTGTAGTTTTTTTTCGCTCAGCCAATATTGGAGTTTCATCAATATCTTCAACTTGTGAAGAGGGCCATTGGCTCCTTGGCAGATATAACCAACTTGGTCCCTCCCACCATTGAGAATCAACCAGTGCTTTAGGATAACAACCCCTGCTCAACAAGTCTGCAGGGTTTGCTGTACCAGGTACATGATACCATTGGTCTCTGTCTGTCAATGATCGAATTTCCATCACTCTGTTATGTACAAAAATACTCCAAGGTTCCTCCCTTTTGATCCAGGCTAGAGTGGTAGATGAATCCGTCCAATACAAACACTGTGAAATATTGAGTTCCTTCTGAACATTCCAGCTAAGTCTAGCCCCTAGTACTGCAGCAAGTAACTCTAGTCTGGGAATCGTACCACTCTTCAGAGGAGCCACTCGTGACCGGGCCTCAATTAGCTGAACAGTGGTGTTACTATTTTTCTCTGTTCGGAGAAAAACTGCCGTGGCATACGCCTTTTGAGATGCATCACTAAAGGTATGCAATGTGACATTGGCGTCAGCGTCTTGGTAATTTTTGAGACACCTTTGTATTCTAATTCCTTGTAAAAATTGAATCTCATTCAGCCATCTTAGAAATGATTTCTTCAAATTTGCTTTGACTTCTGAGTCCCAACCACCTCCTGAAGTCCAAGTTGTCTGTATTAATAATTTTGGAACGAGTGTGGTAGCAGACGTAATGCCAATGGGATCAAACATTCGTTGAGTAGCCGATAGAATGGTTCTCCGCGTAACTGGTTCTTCAATCAAGGTACGGAATGACATAATATTAATTGAGAGAGTGTCACATTTTCTGTCCCATAACATTCCTAAAACGGGAGTAGAGGTAGAATCTTTCAAGTCCGGATCACTCACCTCCCACCCTCTCAAATTGAAACAGGCTTCGGCAAAAATCTCTGTGGATTTATCAATGAAGTTCGTAGTATCTTTCCAGCTTGATAAACTTGTGACCAAATTGTCCACATAGAAACAATCTTCCAACTGGGATACAATATTAATAAGGTCGTCCTGATCAACTTGATCAAGCTTTGCTTTATATTTGGAGAGGTGATGTTTGATAACTGCCCCCAACAAAAAGGGGCTACTTGACACTCCAAACACCACTCGTTTATGTCGATAAATTTTCAGCTCCCCATTTTCATTTTCCCACACAAATCTTAAAAAATCTCTATCAGGAGGTGAGACAGACACCTGTAAAAATGCCTTTTCTATATCGGCTATGATGCCAACTTTGTCAAATCTAAACCGAAGAAGTACATTTGGGATTAATTCAATGAGATTAACTCCTTTTTCAAGGCATTGGTTTAGTGATGGATTACCCTGAGACATGCACGAAGCATCAAAAACGGGCCGAATTTTCGTTGTGCTATGTTCTTTAATCACGGGTCGATGGGGGAGATAATGACCCGCATCCCATTCCGATGTAGGTACTTCTTCTATAATATCATCATTTTTCCATTTTAGAAATACGTCTTCATATGCTTTAGCTATTCCTTTTGTTACAATCTTTCGTTTTGTGTTCAAGGCTCTTTCTTTTGCCAACCCAAAGTGCCTCGGCAGTGGAGGGTGATCTGGAACCCAGGGTAGTTTGACTTCATACCTTCCATCCGGTAGAGTTTCAACAGTGTCCAAAAAATGTTTTGCAGCTATTTCCTCTCTCTGTTTTCTAGAGATGCTCTCAATTGGATCCTCAATGCCAATTATATCAAGTCTCCACAAATCCGTAGGTGATAAATCAGAGCAAAGCAAAGATATGTTACTCATATAAAGGGACGACACATTGTCCACCTTTCCCATTAGTGTCCATCCTAGGTGAGTTTCTATAGCAACAAGGCCGGAACTTAATGTTTCCTTGCGTCCTGTCAACAATTTTCCAGCGACGTCTGCCCCAATCAAGATATCAATAGGTCCCTCTTGGACGTCTGACAACCTGATACCTCGTTTGATAAGCTCTTGAACCCATTCTCCTTGACTTGCTGTTGGGACGGCATTACAGATGACTGATGTACTTAATGCTTCAAAGTTGCAACAATAGCTATTAACAGTGCTCGCTAAACGAATTTTATAGCACTGGTGAATTTTAACATCCGAAGTACTGCCTCCAAAAAGAGCATGAGTAAGTTTTACATTGTGCAATACTGGGTAGTTCATCTGACTAGCTAACTTTTGGGTAATATAGGAGCGTTGAGAACCAGTATCAATAAGCACTCTTGCCATAACCTGTTTATCACCTCTCAATTTCACCACTAAAGTTTGCATGAGAACTCCTCCATGCGTAGTATTGTACAGGTTAGCTTCTACAAGTTCAGCCTTTTCCTCCTTCTCTTTTCTTTCTGGACACATCAGAGGTACGTGCCTCTTACCACAGATAATACAATTCAAAAAAGCTCTACAATTTCTTTTATTATGATTTCTCTTCAAACAAAGGAAACAACAGCCCTTTTCCTTAATGACTTTCAATTTTTCTTCAAGACTCAAGCTACGAGCTTTAAAGCAGGAATCACTGGCGTGAACGCCCTCACAAAAGACACATGGTTCCTTTCCTGAAACGCTAGCCTTGACGTTGACAAGCCCAGCAGCCGAAGGTATTTTATTTGGTACTGTAGCAGATGGTTGCTTTACTCTACTATGCTTTTCTTGAACTTGCGGAATCAGACTCAATCTTGCCATGGCTAACCGTTCTTCTCCAATAACTTCGTTTTGAAGAAATTTCAAAAGGGAAGACATTTTTAGAGAAGCTTCTTTATCTTCACCTTGAAAATCCAATGAAACACGATGCCTCTCCCATTGTTGAAGAGTTTTCTCTGGCAAAGCTGACTCCACTAAAGGGAAAAGTATGCATGCATATTTGTCCGAAGTTACGCCCAGACTTTCAAGTGCATTTAATTGAGCTTCTAATTTATCGTACAAACTTTGTAATGTGAACGTTTTCCCGGCATTTTGCACTAAAACCAATGTTAATAACTCCCGTACATACAAATCAATCAATAGGTCCTCGCGACCAAATCTTTTTCTCAGCTGATCAACAGCTTTTCTGTAATTAGCGGCGGTGGGTGGGAAGCTATCTAGCAATTCTCGAGCCGACGAACATTCTACTGTGGACTGATATAAAAACTGAAACTTTTCTTCATCGTCCAAATCCTGATCATCATAAATTCTTTTGTGTTGAGACCAGAAACCCAACCAATTTTTAATTTGGCCATCGAATTTCTTCAATTCAAGTTTGGGTAATTTATATGAATGCCTATGGTTTGAGGAAGACTTGACGGAAGCACTCGAGATGTTATCAGAATCATTTCGACTAGCCACTTCTACTTTCAAGGTTTCGTCCCTTTTGGTACGGTAATAAATAAGTTTGTCTCTATACGACTCCACCTTATCGAACTCTTCATCCAACTCCTCCTTATTGGAAACAAATGAAAAAATCAAAGCGCTTACCCTACTATCAATGACGAATAAACGCTCTGCCTTGTCTTCTAACCTGCCGAACTCCACGCACCATTCATTTGGATCAGTCGTGTCATTTTCAGACAAGTTATCAATTTTGGCACAACATCTGGAAAACGCCCTTCTCAACTGTGCACGTTCGCTTTTCAAGTTTTGATATTCTTCGATCGACATCGCGAGCGCGGTAGACTACAAAACGCACCGAAACTGCTCAACACGACACGAAAACTACTTACCCTTTATTCAAATCCCCACAAGGGATGCCATATGTTTTGTAAAATACATGGGGGTGAATAAAAGGGCACTAAAATGATTACAAATTTGAAAAGGAACACAACGCAATATATTTCGGACAACTCTTATTCACATATGCCTCCAGTGTTGCCAGACAACTTTTTTACACATACCTCCAGTGTTGACAGACAACTTTTTTCTTGAATAATAACTTCACAAGTCAGCTGTTTGCAACTCTCATCTAAGAACTCAGTGAAGTCAGTCTACCGAATTCCTCGACAAATATAGACTAGTTGGACAGAGCGAATTCGTCATGTACATTTAGTGGACGAATAAATTAAGTTGGCGGGGCATGAGATGATAAGTGAGATAAGGGCAACATCTCGCAATACGGCATGCGCAGTGGCCGGTCATCGACTAGAGATACTCGTTACTCGTGATCTCACTTGGTCGCCAGGGTGCTGGATGTACTTTCACAGTTGTTCATCAAAATACAATTTATACCAACATCGGACTACTCACATCTGCTAAATTACTGAGATGAGGAGCAGCTATGAACACGACGTATGGGGCGAATTCCGCAGTCCTCAGCATCTTGAGTGCTTGGGGTTCGACGTCCAGTATCGCTACTTTACCTTCAGCGTGGATTTTCCGTATTGTTTCTAATTTGGTGCCGTACATCGCATCTTCGTGGCTACCTGTTGGTCGAATAGAAATCGTCAAGTTGAAAGAGAGAGGTAACAAAATTGAAATAACAATTAGCGATTGGTACTTTAAGACAAATTATAGTCAACAGTTAACAAATCAGCTACTTTTACTGGCCAAACTTGAAAAAGAATTACTTAGTAAAATTGATTTACTTCATCGTCAATGAATTCGAAACAAAATGCTTGAGTTTGTTTTTTGTTTATTATCTCCAATAATGAACCTTTGGAATCGCCCAAGAAAAAAACTCAGCAAATTCTTGACACAATAGTTTATTCTCTTCTTCATCACTCATCTGTCTAGATCACTCCATGATAGATTATTTATTATTATGAATTTTCATTAATTATTTATAATTATTATCAAGTAGGGTAAATTATTATTAATTATTCTAAATGCTTAATAATTATTACTAAAAGTTATTAATTATTATTAATGAACTCGATATCTGAAAACCATGTGCTGTTCGAATCAGCTGGGTCGGTATGAATGTTGATCAACAGGTTGCCGCATGATTCACCCTCGTGTTTCGATCTGCTCATTGAGCAACCTTGAGCCCTCATTGTCGTACAAACCTCCGGACGGTCTTGAAAAATTCCAAAAATTAAACTGAATGTGAACTAAAAACTGTTCTGTTCGAATTATTCGAGATATGAATTTTTCCAAGTTTCAACGTTCCTTTTGAACCCCTTCCGCTTGACCGAGAGTTATGAAAAGTTTCAAGGACCATCGTGGGTGTGGTCTGAACCTGTAAACCAAATTTCGTAATTTTAGCACAACTCTACCTGGGCAAACGGCGTACGGACGGATTTTGCTTCATTATCTTGGATACTGAACCATTGGAATAGCCCAAGAAAAAGCATTACCCCTCTCAAGATTTGAGGGTTCAGAAAACCGGATGCCCGTTTGCCCAGTAAGCGGTGTGCTAAAATTACGAAATGTGGTTTACGGGTCATAACTGGTCATAACCCTGGGTCAATGGGATGTCGGGTTTCAGAACGAATTCTGAAATTTTGAAAACGTCATGGAGTAATTAATGGAGTAATTTTTAGAATTGTTTGAGACCAAACGGAGCATTACACGACGAGCCGTTCGTTCACAATTAAGGCTCAAAAGCGGAGCAGATCGAAAATCGTCAACATGAAGGTGAATCATGCGGCAGCCTGTTAGATCAATGTTCATAAAGGCTCAGCTGATTCGAACAGCGCATGGTTCTCAGAAATTTTTTGTTGATTCTCAGTATTCCAGTAATTATAAGTGCTCAATAAGTACTAACCGTATTCCAGGTATTCATTGGCAGCAATGTCGGCCATCATCTCATCATTGGACACAAAATAGTAAGTTCTTCCGTTCTCCTCGTCCATCCTGGGTGGTCTCGTAGTATCTGGGAATTATGATAACGTTGTAATTACGTAATACTAAGAAGCCACATGAATCCATAGAGCCAAGTATCTATTTTGGGTGGACCTCTGGTGGGCTGCTAAAATTTACTGGTCCTGTCGAACTGGGCACCATCAGTCACCAACAATCGTTCATTTAACAATTTCCAGAATCATTGTTTCATTTTCTGGCCACTACGCGTAGAAATAGTCCAATCAAATTGTTTATTTCCTACTAAACTGAACATGAAGTTGTAATAAAATTACACAATGATAATATCCAACTATGATAATAGTTGATATTATCCAACTTCATTACAACCATGACAAAGAGAAACTAAGTAGGACTCAATACTACTTGTTTCTTACAGACGAGTTCATCATAAAATTATGAGATGTTCAAGAGTAAAAGGAAAGTTGATGGAAAAATTACTTACGAGGAATAGGGTAGGCGTATTTGTCGGGATGTCGGGCAATCAACGTATTTTTAATATGCCTCCGCCCGACGCCGTGTGCTCCTAATAAAACTAACGTTTTCCTTAAAAAAGCTGTAAAACGTAAGACATGATTAAATATCAATCGAATAAGGAAATAAGGAATATCATGGAATAATGAAGCCAACAAGATCATTTGAATTGAAGAGGTTATTAGAAAAATATAAGCCAGGCATCAAGCGTCTCGTTTGTCGTAAGTTAGAAAAATACACCTAGCAGGTGAATTAGGTAGGTACCCACATATCGACACTTGCACTAACTTTAAATCCTCCTAAGCAACACTACAATATTTATTCCAAATAGTGATAATTACAGATTTATTATAGAGCAGTAAACAAAATAAAAAATTAAACTAAAAAATACTCACAGGGTAATTTAACAACTTCTTCATACGTGACCAAGTCAAGTTGGTCGAAGACTGCATTGTTCTTTGCTAAATATTTATCTTTGTAGGCCTTCTTTTTCCGGCCGAAAATTGAGCAATTCACTGTAAAAAAAAAAAAATAAACCAGTTTTAATTAATAAACGTACTTTTGAGGTAATTATCACTCAATAGTATAAAACAGCTTTCATTCTATCGTTTTTTCATTATTAATTCGTAAATCACCCAACACACAAGGTAGAAATATAATGTACATTTCTAGTTAGGGTATATTGTTACTAATTCTCACGTGAGCCACGAATGGAATCAAGTTTTATTTCTACAAGTTATTTTTGATGGATTATTATTAGTACCTCCACATATGTGCCTCCACCTCAAGGGGGGCTGCCCCCTCCCCCCTTCCCCTTTCGTATGGAGCCGTAAAGCTAAATTTCTATAAGCATGGAACATGTTTTAGTCACTCAGCTGATCAGGAGCCTGGGCAACGTCAAGTTAAGGTGTGAATAGTATTATTCTATAATAGTAGCCACTCAGCTGATCCCGGCCCTATGCTGTTCAAAGCGTAAGTCCTAAGGAGGCAACATACCAAATTACAGCTTCATAGATTCAATGACATAAAAATTAGCTTTAGGAGCCCTCAGCTGATCCGGAGCCTGGGCAGCCTCAAGTTAAAGTCTTAAGGAGGCTACATACCGAATTACAGTTTCATAGTGTGAATAGCATAGCAATAGGTTAGCGTAAAGGATGGACAGTAAAGGCTAAAATAATATTATGTTCCACGTTAAAACAAGTTTGTTGAAAGAATGCGCTTAAACAAAGATTGTTGGATACTATTGACAACTATTTAACTATCATTCACAATTTACTGTCGCCAATGACATGAGAAGAGATAGTTCACTAAAAGAACCATTTTTGAAGAACTACGGTATTTATATAGTACTGTCAATTGTGTGTATATTAGTACGGTATTAATATGATATAGGTATATAATAACAGGGCTGCATAATATACGACAGGACTGGAACCCTGAAAATAGTAGGACCAAAACATACACTGGAAATTATTCAGAGAACTGCGTTGTTTGCTTTGAGCCTATTTACATCCAAGCGGAAATAGCAAAATTTAATTATCATTTCTAACAGTCTCTCAAAACAGCATTCTCAAAACTCTGGAAAACTACATTCATTTATCTGGAGGCCGATAACAAAAAACATACCTACTTTTAATTATGCAACTCTAGTGATTATTAAAAAAGTGAGCTAGGTATATTAAAACTACAGCGTACAGTGCAAGATTAAATCCATATTCTTATTTGCGTATGACAGTCGACCACAGTGGTTCAGAAGTTAAATTTGGAAATTTCAACCAAAACATTCCAAACTTCTATAGGAGACTACAAAAATGATAAATACAAATTGTAATTCAAAATATAAACAAAACAAGGGCACTATAAGCACTCTTTCATTACAATCTATAAAACAGAGCTCAAGTTGGAAGAGAGTAATAGCAGTTATTGATGACGAAGAATGAAGCGGTAACGATTTCTTATTATTAGCAACTTGAGAATAATTATTAGTATCTTTCTAGACTATATACAGGATGTAAGTACGAATGGAGCACGATTTCTCAGAACTAATTTCAAAGATGTTTTATTTTCAATTTCTCCATTTTTTCCGAAAATGTACACATGGAGTTGGTTGAGACGGCAGACCATTCATCCAAGAATATGGTAAAGGGAGCGCAGATGGCTCGGCGGATGGTCTTAGTTCCCGCACGATGAATAATGGCGGCATCTAAACGCTTCTACCATTGCTACAATTACAGTAAATGACGCGAAATTTTCGTATAGTCCTGGAGCCAGCTCTGAAATGATGCCAGTTTTAGAACGTAGGTACGGGCTCGTAGGGAACACCTACCTGTACACCAAACCGCCAGCTTGAAGCCACTGGATTCGGTAATGGCGGCTTTCTGAAATCGGTAAAAATCATTGCAAATTGAAGGTGTTTGAGGACGGCTAGACATTTTGGATCTAATGGTGATACTTTTTTAAATCCCCTTCTAGTACTTTCCCAGCGGACTTGACGTGGCGTTCTATTTTGTATATAACTTAAGGACCAAGTAGTATCCTTCTGAAATTTCAGCCGACCTCAATCAAATACCTTCAATTTTATATGATTTTGGTCGATTTCAAATAGGTACGAGGGACAATCAAAAAGTAAGAATACAAAACGTTTTGAGCAGCAGGAAAATTTTTGTTTTCAAATCTGGCACCCCTTCGTTATGGGCGGCATCATTCTGAACAAAACATGAGGTCCGTGCGACCGTTAGTTTGCTCTTGAGAGGGTTTTGAACCGTGCGCTTCCGTGAACGAAGGTGAAAAACCAACAGAAATTACCGCCAGCTTGTTTTGTTCATGGGGAGGAGGTAATGAACCGCAATAACGTAGCCAAATGGTGTAGGGAATTTAAAACGGGAGAACTGCTGTTCATGACGAGAAAAGAAGTGGCCGACTGAGGGTGACTCCGAAAATCGTGGAAGAAATCAACAATTTGATTCATGAGGATCGCCGATAAAGAGTTGTGGAGATTTATGAGCATGTTCCTGATCTCTCATATGGAACTGTGAAAACACTATTTCAGAAACCCTTGGTTATCGCAAAACTCGATTTGAAAACAAACCTTTTCCTGCTGCGCAAAACGTTTTGTATTCTTACTTTTTGATCCAGCGGATTTGAGTTGGCAGACTTGCTGATTTTAGTACAGACAGGTGTTCCCTATATTCCAAAATCGTCCTATAAAATTGACAACATTGCAGAGCTGGCTCCAGGACTAATTGGGGATCTTTCCGTATACTCATATCCTCATACCACGAGCGAGAGAGAAGCCCTTACGAAGCTTTACGGGGGAGAACGGGATCCATCTTTGGCAACGAACCCGTCCACCCTCCTTCAATCTGCCGTTCTCCCTCTGTCCCATTCTTATCTCGATGCTGCAGACGCGAACCAATCAGAGTGTATGTTCCGAAACAACGCCATAACTTTCATACTTCCGCTCTGTTTTGCTTCATTGTTTTCAATAATGAATCATTGGGTTCGACCAAGAAAGGACCCCCTTCCTCCCACCCACCACAATTAGGATTTTACGTCTCAAGATTTTTCTTTGAAACCGAATAGATCGAAAGTTTCTCTGAAACCCACTGTACTTTCACAAGTTCACTCTCGGAATACGCCCTCACGGAAGGATGAAATGGTCCATTATACGCAAAACCTGGAAAAACCTCTCGGAAAATTCTCGTCCGTAAATTTTTCCTCGAAAAGAACACCGTAATTTCAGAGAATCCACTTAACATTTCAACAAAGTTCGAATACGTGGAATTACGCTTATTTACAAAATTTTACCGATCGCCCTCGTAGCCAATCAATTTATTATATGGTTTAAGAGCTAACTTTGTTTTTCATAATCTTCATTTATTGTACTTATTTTAACAGGAAACTCTTACCACCATGGAATTGTTCATGAAATCCAACATTTATGAAGCCCACATCAATAAAAAAGAAATTCCCTTGAAATATAGCGATTGATCCCCCAATATCTGGTGCATTAATATTGCTACGCTGATTCATTTCTTTTGGTAAAGTGGTGTATACTTATAGAAATTAACCACCTAAATGAAGGTTCTAAGAAAGACATCTTCAAATTCATAATATTGGTACAACGCCATTTAGATTTTGTTTTCTCTCCATAAACAGTAACGTTACAAAAAATTAGTTGTTTATAGAAAAGTAGAAAGCAACGACGATAACATGGTAGGCTGCATCGTTTAAAATATTGTGAAGCAGTGGACTACTGAGAAAATTGTAGAATTTAATGTTCATGGATGGGACTTAAGTCTGAACTTATCTAACCCAGTTGCGCTCCTTCATTTTTCCTTGACAACTTTTTCTGAGCTTGATAAACGTAGCAAATTACTTCATTGGTCGAGGTAGAGTATTATTTCATCATCAATATTTCATCATTGGCGCGCCCAACGTGGTGAGATGGCTTCTACTAATGGGTACGTAGAACTATGTTAATGAACATGCCGGAGGAGAAGGTCTGGTCATAAAGTGATCTACCGTTAACCAACACGTTAATATGTAATCCACCTATAAAATCAGCGTGATGGCGCCACTTACCGAATGAATGCTGACGGGGTTCATCTGGAACGGTACAGTTATAATTCAAAACTATTGAAGGCTCATAACTAGTTCCAGCACAAGGCAAAACTAAAATTGTGGTATGGTGATAATAAACTACATCATTGGATTTTGTTTGGATTCAACTCTTCGTTATTTAAACTGAATACTTTCTAGGGTCCGTGAATTCTTTGAACACCTGACGAAATGACATCGAGTCCTCGTTTTGATAGTTGAGCGCAACTGGTACCAGCAGTAGAAAAACCGAGTCGAAAGAGAAAAAAAAGGCCAGACTGAATAACTCTTATCTATATACGAGCAAATGCTCAAGTAGCACCTAATGAAGATAGTTATGCATTGCTCAAAACTTGAACGTAACACCCAGAAAGAAACTACACCCAACTTTGACAGAATTGGTTACCAATAGTTGAAGATACCATAACCAATATTACTACTCCCACTCAGAACAAACGGTTAAAATTCCATTTTTCGGAGGTTTTATGTACAGTTCTTTAGTATCAAGACAGGAATAATGGGAATTGAGATAGAGCCAGAAGAAGACAGGTTGAATCTCTTACTTGTCAATAATATCCGAACGCTTCAAGAATTACGAGGGGTATACTTATTGTCCTCTCAAATCGAACAAAAACTGTTAGCAATCAATCCTTCAAACCAGGCCAAAATAGGGGATTACATTCAGGGATGATACATTACAAATTTTGAGCTATGTGTAAGAGTACAAAATGATGTGCAGAAACATGCAAATATAGAGTACAGTCTAAAATATTTCATCTTCCCCAACCACTGAGCTGAAATGAATACAAAATATTCTTGATTGAGGTACCGGACCTTGTTAAAAGTTGGTTCGAAGCTGTCGATTTCCCTCATTTTAATGGGTTGAAAGATTTAAAATTTACGTCTAGTGAGAGGGAGAGATCGACATCAACAATGACTTTAATTCGGCACTAGTATTTAACTTCCCAATGAAAGGAAATGATGGTATGAAAAAACAAACATGTAATGAAGAACTGATCTTAGGTGTCATACCCTCCACTTGTTTGGTGGTTCATGAATACGATCAAATATTAACTTGTCTGCCAAGATGGGCTGTAATGTCTGTAGCCGAAATAAAACACTTGTTGCAATCATGTTAAATCGTTCACATACCTACGCATTTTATATAGGTAGACACCGGATTTACGAATTGGCCAAACCCCCGTCATAGATTTATCCAATTGAATCCGAGCTTTGAAATCGGCAAGTCAGTCGGTGATTGTCTTCCTTTATAATTGTATTCTACCAGACCTCCACATTTGATGCTCCACTCTCATTTTCAACTTGGCTCTTCAGCTACAAGTTTGGGAATATATATCTACGATCAAGATCAATTTCAAGATTGTAACTTGGGTCCGATTAAAAACGCTGGAAATTCATCCACAGCGGGTTTACATTTTCTTTATTGATCACTCTTCTGCCTAGATCACCAGGGACGCCACGGCCTGCACTCATTTCAAGGGATTTCTAGCCCTAACACCCGATTCTACAACACCTTGGCCATCATAGAAGTACAAGGGTACAACAAAGTTGACCCCCCGGCAATATTCTTTTACCTCCCCTAACTACACGAAACGAATGGACTAATGAAGTAAAGTATTGTGCGTTCGTCCGAATAGGTGAGGAGATGGTCCATTAGTAAGGTGGTTCATGGTCGATGGTATTCATCCGAGTGACTGGCTCAATGGCTTGGTCAATAAATTCCAGATCAACCTGTATAATTAAAGGACTATAACTTGTACCAACCTACTGCGAGCACATGTGAGCAGGTATCAAAAATGTAGTGACTTCTTTTGGAAGACACGAAAAAGATCACAGAACAATAGACTGGAAAACACAAAACTATGTGTATTTTAAACACGCTCATTTGGAAATCGATTATTTTGGGGCAGTAAATGGCAAACGAGCGAATTTAAAAACTCTGCAAATTCTTGACACAATGGTTCATTATCTTCTTTGTACAGATCACCCTTCTGTCTAGATCACTAGGTCTAAATGTCTAGATCCTAAATGTTAGATTAATTATTATTATCAATTATCACTAATTATTAACAATTTTATCAAGTACCTACCTAGTGAGAATTATTATAATTTATTGTTAGGAATTAATAATTCGTATTTACTATTAATAATAATAATTATTAATTATGATTAATTAATACGATATAATTCTGGGGTTTTTAATACTACGTCGGTAATAATTTTTCTATAAAAGAAGTACCTACCAACAAACATTCGAAATTACCTTCATTTCCGTAGCACGAAACGCACCTCAGAACAACAAACTCGACATCACTTAAGCCATATGATGTTCAAAAGAGCTTGTTAGTATGAAAATGGACCTGTATTTCAACAGTTTGATACACGATCGTGTTGTGAGGCACAATCTTTGAGCCCTCATTGTGAACGAACGGCTGGTCGTACAAAGTTGCGGATGGTCTTAAAAAATTCTACGGAACAAACTCTATCTAAATATGAAATAAAAAACATACCGTTCTATATGAATTTTTCGAGATATGAGATTTTCAAATTTTCAAAATTCGTTTTGAACCCCTTCCCCTTGGCCTAGGGTTATGAAAAGTTTCGAGGACCATTGTGGGGTTGGTCGAAACCCATAAAAAAAATTTCGTAATTTTAACTCAACGCTAACTGGGCAAAGTGGCGCGGACGGCGTACGGCGTACGGCGTACGGCGGACGGCGTACGGCGTACGGCGGACGGACGGATTTTTTTTTATTCGATTTTCTGAATCTACGTATCTTGAAACGTAAACCAACAAATTTTGAGGGGGGGTTAAAAAAATTTTTTCTTTGGGCGATTCCAATGGTTCATTATCGAAGATAATAAACCAAAAATCTATATTCGGATTCTGTGTACAAAAACAAAAAATGTGAGATGGAAGTGAGGAGAGGAGGAGTTGATTGATTAACATCACATATCGTACAACCAACTTTTCTCTCACAATGAGGGTTCGAAGATATAACGGAAGAAACATGATCAACAGGTGAACCACACGAGAAAATATCAGGCCAATTTTTTAAACCGAGAAACATCACATCACCTATGATTCAAACCATAGTGGTTTTGTGGTAGGTATCGAGTTCCTTGAGGAGATTATTTTTTTGTCTAAAAGAGGGTAATTTCGAATATTTGTTGGTAGGCTCTTGTTGAAAGAGATCGAAGATGGAGGGGGGGGGGGGGGGCTCATGTCTAGCCGGAAGTCAATCCGAATATTGACAAAACCATCACTGAGCTTGTAACCGACGGAGTGATGTTGTGAGTATCGAGGGTTGGTCCAAATAAAACAATTTTTCTAGGCCGACGTTTCGCAATAAATGTATTGCATCATCAGGGCTTGGGAAAGTTGTGGGAGCTGTTTGTAGTGGAGGGTTCATAGCGAGTAGGTAGGATCTTCAGAGTCCCAAAGTATGCATGTGGATGGGCACAAACAATATAGGGCAACTCACATATTGCACCTGACTTTAAGACGAGTTACCTACTGATTGGAACACTCGTGGAATACTCACAACATCACTCCTTAGAATACCAGTGGTCAAGAACCTTTAACCTAATTACTTGTAACCGACGGCCCCGCTAATCTACTAGATCAAATACCCAACATTTTCACGTTAGTAGTCCAATTAGGTAATAAATACGACCTTTTCGTGTAATTATGGGATATACAACGAGATTGAACACAGGACAGTGATCTAGACAGGTGAGTAAATTACAAAAGATATCCTGAGTAAGGACCACTATTTTAATTTCAACTCCGACACCCGCCAATCAAATGAGAATGTCGGTAGACTACAAATCAGGAGAGATCGCACACAACAGAGTTGCCAATAAACTTTATATAGACATAAAATAATATCATTTCAAAGTTGCAGACATGCCAGGCGATTGCAGTCATTGCAGAAAGATATCCGAGTGATCCGCTGCATAAACTTTTAAGCAGCATAGCGCGAAGCTGAAAACATCATTGATGCACTCTATGTATTGTACAAAGCAATACCTACGTCACTCCGATTATTTTATGCAATGCATTGCTATAGCTCGAAGCTTTTTATACACCCAAATGCTGTTGTGAGATACAATTGCCATTCGCTGATGGAATCCTTGGACGCCAATGCAGAGTGCGCATACTAATAAGGTTTCATGTAGTAGTTCTGCTAATGCGGCCATTTGTGTAGAGGAATTTTTGAAAGTCGAGTGAAACATTAGAAATCACCCATGGCCAAGTTGTACTACTTATGTTTTAGTGATGTTTTTTGAAAGAATTTATAAAAGTGTTCAATAAAGATACCCCGAAACTAACAGATGATTAGTGGAGTATGTAACCAGTTAAGGTGACCACTCTCAGTTTATTTCATTACGAGCAAGAAAATAAATAGTTTAACAATTCAATTTTTTGAACATTTCTTATTAGGTAGTTTAGCAACGAGTATTTCCACTTTCAAAGGCTTGTCAGTAATTGATATTTAACAATCGTACCATACAGTGAACGGTAAGGGAGAGAAATTCTGGTTCTAAGATTGATTTTCAAGAACATATGGATAGAATGGAGGAATTAGTTTGAAATATTCCATGATTACTCTTCGGAATTCACTACAATCTGAGATTGTAGGAGTTTTCATATTGGAGCAACTGTAGGAGAAAATTCAAAAATTCTTCATTAGACTTAGGACAAACTAACTTTATATGGCACCAGCTTGATTGAATCGAAACGATAGAAAATGTGTAAGAGTGAAATGAATATCAAACAGTGAAGACGGGTGAGATACTGAGGAGACTGTATAGAAATACAACATAATCAACAAAGGCCAAAAGAGGATTTCAGTCAACATGGTAATATCAAAAACACGTCTCCTTCAATAGTTCAGAGGGAGCGGGGACGCATGCGTAGTCAAATTTCGTTGATAATGTCATTGGTTACCTGTGGAGCCATCGCAACCCTCAGTGTGAGAGGAGCAACCAGGGCCTGATTCACCTTATACACACAAGACAACAATACGTTGGTTCAAACAACCATCAAACACCTCATTCATCTACGACCCTAAAAACCACCCGTTTCATTTAAATTTCGAAAAATATAATGAAAGTGGGCAGATTTATCTGCGCCTAAACATTTAGTACTTATTGCTGATTTGAAGAGTTTGAAGACCCGCTATGATTCACATGGATATTTTTTCGATTTATTTTGTTGTTTTCAATGACATTGTATACATTGTGTTGGTGTATATTATGGTAATTTAGTTGACAGTTGATTCACTAACGAAAATACAGAGGTCGCAAATACAAACATAAAAAGGAAGCAGAACTTCTTGGAATTTGGGTACGGTTCGGGAATAGACTCCTTTTTGGGGAATAAAAGCTTTGCAAGGACTTAGTGATACGTACGAGTTTGAAGTGCATGCAATGGTCAAAGACGGTATTTGGGCTTAGGAGCTTTTTCAAGGAGAAATATTCGACTAGCTCAGGTAAAAGCTGCGATCGTAGCTTGGCAAATTGTTTAGGCAACAATGAGTAGATAAAATAATGGAAACTCCTGAAAGTAGAAGTGATCGTTTTGTGTAAGACATCGATGATTCTGATTCCAACGAGCATCCGTAAAATTGAGTATAATCTTGATCGTGTACTAAGTATACGATAGCTTCCATGTATGGTCTCAAGTTTATAGAAATACGGAGAGGTGAAACATCTGGAGCTTCAACAAGATAAATAATTGGAAAAGTAATAATAAAGAGGAATTGTGCGCATGTCCATTGGAGTTGCATATAAATTGAAAATTGACCATTGGCGTACAGAGCTTGTGCAGTATTTTCAAGGTATGAAACATTCAAAATTCGATATAATATCGCTGTTTAATGATATTAGGAGTTAACATAGCCCAGAAGTAACTGCTGTATGAATTGAATGACACTGAAAAGAATGAGGCCGGCGTGAACACGACAGTGTTTCTTTACGAACTAATCAGTTGATAAATTTTGTCGGTGTGAAAAATTGATTCAAACTTTTATGTTAAGGTTTGCAGCTTCGAGTTTGCTGGAGCTACTAAACGCCTCTACATCACTGATGTTGAAGTAAAACAGAGTGTTGGCATTTGGAATAAGGAGTTAAGGTTCACTTAACGAAAAGGTTTACATTCATTTAAAAATAAAAAACGATAAAAATAATACATATTTTATATAGTGCGTATCAATATACCTTGCTCATGCTTGCTCTTCTCGAGGGCCACGCAAGCCGTTCTCCATTCTTGGAGTTCTGGCGAGGGGATCAGGCCAGCTGAACCGCCCGCGTTGTCCTTGCGCGCTTGCCACCAGTTATGGTCGTCCTTACTAATAATCTGTACAAAATCACATGCAAACCTGATTGTTTCCACATAAAAATAAAATTGAGTACACAAAATGGTGTTGCTGAAATACCTCCCACTTGAGCTTCAATACCATCACCATAATATGACCTATGTCATATTATGTCTTTGAAAGGCTATGTTAAATGGGGCAGGTTGAAATTAAAAGCACGTTTACCCCGTGTCAACGAAATTGTTCAAGAGTATTGATTCTTCTATTAAAGTTTTGCAGGATAACACCCGTGAACGTCGAGAGATCGTTCTGAAAGTTTAAGACCATCCTAGACAATCGGAAAAGCCTCGACATCAATAGTTGAAGAATGGTCGTCTAACTACTTTCACATTAAGGAGGAAAAATCAGGCTATTTGTTTTTCCCCTGGATACTAAATCTTCATTTGTATGGGTAAATATCTTGAAATAAATCATAATAATTATGATTTATTATGTAGCTTGTGATCATACAACTCCATCTGTAATTATTTGTAGCTAGTGACCATACAACTCCATCTGTAATTGAGATTTATAAATATAACTCTTGATAGAATTCAATATTTATTGTTAGGTTTCTACCATTCGGATATTTCAGAGCCTATAAATCCGTCCCCTACTGATGAAGAACGTACTGACGTGAAAATATGTATGAGAGAAAATGTTACTTACTTGAAGTATATCACCAACTTTGAAAGCGATTCCTGCTTGAGCACAAGGGATGAGATCATCTTCAAGAGGATCATAATCGAATTGAGCACGTACGAAAATCTGAAATAAACGAGACAATGAAAACCTGCATTCCGCAACACATCAAATGAATGAATTACATCAAATTGAAACGAGCTACCAAAACAATTGATTGGGCTTAATAAATTGACAATTGATCAATAACGAAATAACGGCGCAGCTACTTTTGGTGAACGCTCAAACAAATTATCCATACGTGAAGGAAATATTTTGATGATGATAGAACCCACTGTCATACAATTACACATTCTACAATTTAATTTGAGGAAATCATTGAAAGGGCTCTGAACAGAAAACGGTATACCGTTTTATACATAACGTCATCAAAAACCAATACTACGATCAAAAGAGAGAAAAATACGTTGAGAGGTGAGTATTGACGGGAGGGGGGATTTCTTATGGTTCAAGTTTACATCAACTCTGATACTAATGTAGGTGGGTTTAAGGTACGAATATCAAGTGCTTGGGATATGAAATGAGTAAATTTAATCGATAGTAGCACGCAACTCCATTGAATAAATAAAACAAAGATAGACACAATATAACAATATTTAAACAAATCGATAGCATAAATTATTGTATCAGTGTATGAATTAGAAATGGTGTTATGATGCTTCCAGCAAGAGTCCTAAACGATTAACCTCTTTCAAGATTATGGTCCAACAAACCCCATGAAAATATCAATTATGCGATACTCAGCCGTGAGAATGAATTTATTTCACGTTTATGCAGTTCATTATTTAGAAAGATTTGTGCCACGACACAACGCATCATAAGCATGCTGTGAGTAACACTGTTACTCAATAACAGTACATGCAATTTACAATCCCATGCTGAGTAGCAAGCGACACAAGTGGTAACAACAGCGAAATCATGCTCAGCGAAAATGTTGCACAACGACACAATTATAACACAATTACAACAGATGACCCAAACTAATTATATTGGGTATATTTTGTACTTACTAATACTGGCGGCTTGTTTATCCTGAACAACTGAATAACATTGAAGTATGTTAGGTTAGGATCGTTTTGATCTTTAATCAAGAAGTACCAAAGGGATTGAATCACAACCAGTCTCTTGGTGTGTCCTTACTTCGTCAGAGTTTGGGATGAAGAGAAGGAGGAGGAGGAGGAGGAGTGGTACATCGTAATGAAAGAGAATCCAGATTTGTCGAGCGGAGATACGGATAATGAGACGGGATTCCGTAATGAACGCCCGTGGTAGGAATTTATAAGAAGCGATAAAAGCGTTGCTAAAGCGCTGACATGCGATTGTAATAAAATATTCACGATTATAACGAGTAAGAGGATTGATAGTAAGGATTGATTGTACATTTACATCATTGTTTCATCATTTTATTTGAACTCCTAGAAGGTTCGGTATAAGATGATTACAACTAGACTTGTTTGGACGAAGCGATTGTCAGAGCCATCAGGGAGAAGAACTTCAAAACTCGTCCATTTCCTCTTCGGGATTTTCTAGGTTTTCATCATTTTGCGGTAGGCGGGAGAAAATAGTCACCCGCTTCAGTTGAGAAATGAACCATTGTTTGGAACTACCACATCACGATGAATCGGGAATTTCTGATTTGTCAAGCAGGCCAAACAGCTTTTAACTTTTTGATAAATAATTTTATATTGCATCTGTCAAAAAGATGTGTGTCTTACTTTAAGGCCAATCTTAATGGCATTCGGTCCGATACAGGGATGTCGACCAGCGGGTATAGTTGAATCCCCCCAAAAACAACTCCGTTGTAAAAACTGGCCCGCCAAAAAACCTCCGCAAAAAGGAATCCAAAAAATCCATTTTGCCCGCCAGCCACGTATATAAGATGCTCGGTGCTTCGCACCTCGCTATTGAGTGTGCATTTAGGAACCTACCCCTAACCACCACCCTCAGTGTTTTCCTGTTCCTGTTTTTCTTCTTCCCACAACTGCCCTTTCACCCTCAGTCCCCCTTGGTTTCACCGAATATGTTTCCTCTGTTGCACCTGCAGGGAGCTTTTCGATTCTTTCAATGCTGTTGGCCGGATCTTTTTGCAAGGCTTTTGAGAATTAGATGATACAGGTAGTAGTGGTGGTGATGAGTACTTAGTGGAGGTACATCAGTAAAGTAATAAGCCATTTCGGGCTGACTGACATCGCAAAAGCAAGGCGCCTAAGAAATATATAAGTACTACTGGTGGTCACGATTACTCAGTGGTGGTACAACTACAGTGAAGTTATGCTCCAATTCAGGTTTGTTCATATGGCACAAAGCTCCCGCCAACAGCATTGAAAGAAGCGAAAAGCTCCCTGCAGGTGCAACAGAGGAAACATATTCGGTGAAACCAAGGGAGACTGAGGGTGAAAGGGGGGGTTGTGGGAAGAAGAAAAACAGGAATAGGAAAACCTTGATGGTGGTGGTTAGGGGTAGGTTTCTGTATGCACACTCAATAGCGAGGTGCAAAACACCGAGCATACTATATACGTGGCTGGCGGGCAAAATGGATATCATTCCTTTTTGCGGAGGTTTTTTGGCAAGCCAGTTTTTACAACGGAGTTGTTTTTGGGGGATATCACATCTTTTTTAATTGGTTCAGTAATACTTTCTCAATATGATGGTGGTTCAATATGATGATGATTCACAAATTCAAAACATCAAAAAAATTAAAAAATGTTTTTGAAAATTTGAAAATTTGTTGAATTATGGAAATTTCCGCTGTTGAGAATTATTATGATTGGTGTGGAAGAGAATTAGAGAACGTTTGCAAAACGTAAAACACACGAGTTTTGACCAAAAATCGCGAATAACTCGGCAACCGTTGGGAAAAGTGGTTGAGGAGGAAACGGGGGGAGGGGGACAAAATATACGAAAGGCACTCCGTTGGATGATAAAAACCGTGTGTGCAAAATTTCAGCTCAATACTGAAAATTTCGTTTTGTCTGCTGGGCCCCTTCAATGATCAAGAAGAAGAAGAACACGAAAAACGATAAAAATAGCGATTTTATACTTTTATACCCCCGACACCTGATGGTAACGGACATTTGGTTTAGGTACGTCCTCACAAGCACCTGAACTGTTGGTGTACAAAAAATCAACTCCCGAGACACCCAGGGGGCCGAGCTACGGGAGCGTGAAAAACCCAACTTGTTCCGTCGCGTAATCAGTGTCACAGTCGCTTCGGTTTTCTTGACGGGCGGGACGCTCCCGCGACCCTAGATAACGTTGAAGATCAAGTTCACATGACCGCAAACTTAATGATTGGAGACGAATTGAATGAAGTTAGTTTTAAATGGGTTTGAACGTGTCGAATAACGTTTCGGCACTGCCCGCCAATCTGGGGAGAGTGGTCATTGGTTGGTCGTTCGCGCTCACATCACAAAGGTTCCCTCACTAGAAACATTCACGTGGAATATTCAAGTAACAAGAGAGCTAATCGTTATCGTGACTATTTAAACCTAATACATTTGTAACTGTAAGTAGACCCAATGTGTTCTATACGAAGTCTATATGGTCCATCAGGTCTAATGATCCTAATCAGCCTAATCATCCTTGTTGAATGCCCCCACATACCATTCACAAAATATGCTTAGGCTTTCCAATCTACAGGCCGAACTATACTTCAGACGATTTTGACGTTTTAGTAGTTCCGTCAAACAATGCTATTCTAAACGTAAGACAGATGCTAAATTCAGAGGGACTGTAGTAGATTTCAATTGTCAAGACTCTTGAAGGTCCAACATTGAACAGAGAAAGTAACAATTTCACCTCAGCTTGTAATAAATTACAGATGGTCTGGAACGGATTTTTATAATTTTGGAAGCTTTTAAAATTTTGGACCGCGAACAATAGCTTCCTTTTCTTCGAAACTACGTGAGAAAACTATCAAAACTAGGGTTTATTTAGATGTATAGAATTTATACATCTAGTTATTGATTTTCTTTTGGTTTGAACATTGAACATTTTTCATTTTAGCAAACAATTTTCAACATAATATGTTGAAAAGTGTTTGCTCACGCTTCGGTTGTTAAAATGTTTGTCGCCAATTCGCACAAATGATCAATTCTTCAATTCTGTCTTCATTTTCCTAAGTAATTCACTGATTCTCTTCTTAGGTCCTTCGTCCCTTGTTTGTACGAAATGGGAACTGCTCACTTTGGTAGTCAGATTAATGGAAATGTCTGCCCCCTCCTCCTCCCCATACAATTACTAAACGTGGTTGGACCAGGATCAATAATTCGATGTCTAGTTTTACCAGACCGTCCCCCGGTTCCGTTTATCACTCATCGGCCGTATTTCAGCAGCTGGAACCTCCTTATAAGAGAAATCTCTCTCTACACTTTGCACAAGATGGAAGCGTGAAAGCTACTTTAGGGTATTCTTAAGGATTGATTCTTCCTGCAGTGACCCTGGTTTGAATATTAATTAATGAAACTACGAGGAATCATCACATGATTAAAAGTAGCCTGATGGATTGGATTCTGTTTTGTAAAGAAAGGTTTGGATATATATATATGCACTCGAACGACACCAGACTGATGATGGAAGATGTGACAGTTTGGTATTGGAATCATCCTCGTGATCGATAGTTTTAAGGGAGATAGATAGTTGGATCGAACAAGTTATAGCTTGCCAGGGACTTCGCATCGCTAGAGATTGGAAAATATCTACACTCCCATGAGACATTGATGTGTTACAGAAGGGTACAACGATTTTATTGTGAAATGGAGACAAGCTGACCAAAAAAGAGGATACCTCGCATCAAATAGGGTGGTTCAAATTTACTAGCTGAATATCCATACGAGTAATGAGTTTGAGTCAATCGACTACCTATGTGTTTAAGTAGGTACAAGTAAAAACCATAGTTCATCAATACAAACTAATTATAAATAATTTATAAAATAAATTATTATTAGGTCAGCCCGGGATCCAGTTAGAAAACTAGTAACCGATCCGCCCCTTTATTCGGAGATTACCTCGTGATCACCTTCTCGAACACACAATATATTAGCTCATCCCTCCAATTATTTTGTCAAGTTACGGGACAAGGATATGGAACTGAGCCAAAGCCAAAATGGGTCCAAGCCCGTTCGGAATCGGAACTCAAACTGAAGGTTACAAAGAAACTAGAAAATATGGCAACAAAGTCACATGTGAACTTGTAACAATAAAAACTATTCGATGTACCAAGTTTCTTTTCCGTGAATGGTACCAGCGTATCCGAATGAACTATGGGGGTCTTTCGATTTGGGGGGATAATTCGAAATAAGAATTCCGTTATCGCCTTCAGCACTCCACGAAGATCACTGCGTTGGGCATAGTCAACGTGCCTGTTTGGTTGGAAGTGCCAGAGTTAGTCACCTACTCGTCACCTGGGACGATTCGTACACATCATGTCGCCTTTTACTTTCATTAACCTCTCTCAATGGTTTCTAGCGTGCAATGTCATACATCCCTTCAAGTTTGTCCCTCAACTCAGATGCGTATTGGGAACCTTTCCGACCAACAATTGCATAACTAGTGTCAATGAACACCCCAAGTTTAGCCCTACCTGTTTGGTGGTTGCTCTATAAGCTAGGAGTCTAAGGGAAGCTGGAGGTCCTACCTTATTCGGTCGTCTCCAGATCAACTTTGATAACGAACTCCAAAATGTCCCAATTTATTCATTCCCTGGCTTTAGGAAGCCGAATTCTCATTGGGTAGCGGACCAAAAATCATAAATAAGGGGTCATAAATGTCTGTTCTTAATTTATATGTCCAAATTCAGCCTCAACGCTTCCTTGTGAACCGAGTAGTCACAGAGATTAACACCCAATGCCACCGCTTTGGTACTCTCATCCTAACCAGTTTTTCTGGCAATCAATTTAAACTAAAGGTTGTACGACTCCCTTTCTTCGGTGCCATCAAACACAATCCATCATGTAAACATAATCTGCAGGATGTTTTTCTGTCATGAAAGTTGAAACCCAATCAGTTTTCGGGAACGTTCCTCTGAAGGGACTTCGAGGTGAGGATTGTCCCAGTTTTGTTTATGATTTTCAGGGGGGAGGGAGGGGGGATGAAAACCTAAGAGAAACAGTCGCTATATACAACGCTGAATCAGAGCATTCAAAAAACCAAGCTCGTAAAAACACCATGTGTGAAACAAAATGCCCAGGTTGCAATTTTTATCATTGTATTTTTTGCAATCGGTGAAGTTTAAAGGTCTAGTTGTTTAGTTTAAAGGTCTAGAGATCTTCGGGGACATGGTCGTAGGTGAATTCCACATTTATGTATATGGCGTTAAGGGCATGCAGGACCTAGGTCGGGAAGTTGTTGAAGGATATCTCGGGCTGTGATTGACTTAGAGTTTTGAAATAAATTTCTAAATTTATTGTATTAGTAAGAAATTGCCCCTACGGTGTCCGATTTTTGAAATTCATAAAATAAATTTTTTCAAATTGTGGCTAAATTTGTGTATTGAAAAAACGAGACGAGGGGGCAATATTGGAAGGCTAATAGACCGTAGTTAAAACATGTAAGATAAGCGAGCAGGATCTCAAATAAATGTCGATTTTTTCTCGATTTGTTTATAAATGTCTCGTAACCTTCTTCTTATTGAATGTCTTGGCGCTTCTACAGTGGCGGAAAACTCCCCCGAATTTCAAAACTGCAAGTCAATCACATCCTGAGATATCCTTCAAAAACCTTCCAACCTAGGTCCTTCAGGCCCTTAAGATGAGCCTATCAATTCCTCTGACAAATGAATGTGAATAATGAATATAGGTTTTAGCTGAGTGGTTTGTTTTACATGTTATATACATATAACAATAATATATTATTAAAATTGAGTTTGTCAGTTGCCAGATAATGCCCTTAATATATGGAACAAATCGGTAATTTTGTATTATTTACCCAAAACTAGAGTGAAACAAAGTTGAGAACTATAGTTGAGAACTTCTTCAGAAAGGAATATAACCCTCTGTGTTCAACAACACAAATTTGCACAAATGCGTATACAACTTCTAGTCGGATCTTGGTGAAATTTCTTCTTGGTATTTATGCTGATTAAATTCGGGAGAGATTAACACAATTAGGAGTTACTTAACTATTCCATACTAACCAGACTAACTTGAAGCGCGATAAGAGGGTTGAAATAAAGAATATTTATGTGACAAGAGTTCATTTTTCTTCTCGGAAGTAGATTCCTTCCGGTGTTGGATTTTCATAAGTCAACCGAGGTAGGGGCGAACAATTTATTTTCAAAAGAGTTTAATCAAGAGGTTGGTAAGGATTTTTTTTTCGATGGCTCTCGCTCTGAATTCAAGATGAGATTTCTTGAGTTGGAATTTGAAATGGGAAACATCAGGGATCTAGACGAATGGTTATTTCGTGAGGGGGTGACTGAAAAAGCTTTCCTTTCCTCCATTGTAAAGTTGATGAACTGAAATGATGTTACTTGAAGCTGACGCCTGGAGCAGTTTTGAGTGGTCAAAGTAGGTGCATTGTACCCAAGTGCCCAGATATCTTCATGGCGGTATGAGTGAACATTACAATAAGGATTTGTTAGGTTTTCAAACGCATGAACATATCATGTAATTTTGATCAAAATTCCCGCTGAAACTCGTCATGTCTCCGACATCATCAGTTATAGGGAGTTGAAAGTAGTTTATTCGATTGAAAATGCAATTTTGTGCATTGATCTTGGGAAATCTAGAGTGGAAATTCGGGCTCAATTCGTACGCTCAGTTCCCGAAACTGGCCTCTCCCAACGATATACATATACAGTGTAACCATGTAACAAACTCAGGGAATCGGTTTTACAGCTAATTTGCAACAAAAAATGCTTCGTAGAGTTTTTTTAAAAAAACTCTACATGACATTTTTGGTTGCAAATTACCTGTAGAATCGGTTCCCTGAGTTTGTTATAATGTTACACTAGACACCCTGTATATAATATATATTATATACGAATAGGTACTTCTCAAGTGGCCATCCTGACCCAGGTGGTTCTATACATATATACATACATATAATTGAATGGCGGAAACGTGGTTCCAGAGGAACTTGATATTCTTGAGGCACCGAGCGTCTATGAAATTTAAACAGGTTTTTTTCTTTTGCATGTTTAAATTTCATAGCCGCTATGTGCCTCAAGAATATGTATATATATTGTTGAAAATACATATTTTTTGTTGAATTACGGAAGTTGTATTGAGTTTTTCCGGTGACAATTGACAGTTGACTTCTCTACAACAGTTCGTGTAGTTTAATGTAAAAAGTTTCACGTCTACATGTCGATAATCTCACATGAATTATTCCTATTATAGGACTTTGTTCCATTGCCGAAACGTCGTGAGATACGATATATGTATATATAGGAATAAGAAACCAAACTGGTGTTTGATGGCAAACGTGGAGCAAATATTTTGGTACTAAGTAGCTACTTCAAGTTCAAGGGAACGAACATTCACCGAGGAAAGAAAAAGCTCTGCAAATTCCTCCACAACGGTTTATTATACTCTGAACCGATCAAACCCTTCTGTCTAGATAACTGCTCTGTATGTAATAACCTTGTGAGACCTACAACGGAAAAATGTTGAGTAATGCGTTAAAATATTTACGTATGATGAAAATTTCTTTAGAATTAATTTGTATCGGTATAATACTGGGGTTTCTACCCGCACCTACTGACGTCGGCAATAAATAATATAACACCAAGTACCTACCAACAAATGTTATACATATTCAATGCATATTATATTTAATATACCTACATAATATCGTCGGCTTAAAAGTGAACTCCACTAAGTCAATTTTTTCACTTTTCGGTTTTGGCTACTCCTATGCACGTATTTTTCAATGCCCGATCGATTGGTGATTCGCCAATTACGAACATGGAAACTGTTGTTTTGATCTCAAAACTGACATCACCCATCGACCGGGCGTAGAAAATCATACATAGGAGTAGCCAAAACGGAAAAGTGAAAAAATTGACTTAGTGAATACGATAATATTCGTATAATATTCATATTATATCCACCAAGTCAATTTTAATAATATAATATGTATTTTATTGTAATTATTTTAGGTGGTCGATAATTCCAACTAATTATAATTAGTTGGAACATAGATGAGACCGTCAATGAGCTAGTTATCGACTACCCCCCCCCCCACCCACTTTTCGAACGAACGTATTATAATATTTTTAGCCCATTACTCCAATTATTTCGCACTGTTATGGGGCTACGCTCTAACGATGCCGTTTGTAACGTTAACGCGCTTCTAAACTCACATTTCGCCGCATGTCTTTATCCTTCATTTGCGAGAGTACCTAAATTAATTATAACAATATAATATATTGTTATATTATAGTAGTATGTTATATTATAGTAGTATACTACTATACATAGCATATAGTATAGGTACTCTTCGTAGGGGCACATGCATTGAATTCAACTGCAATTGGGAATCCGATAATATCAATTGCACCAAATTAAAATCACTCAGGCAATATAGAATGATTTAAGCTAGACATTCTATGATAAAATGATTATAGATATCATTAACTCAGATATATTGTCTGTCCTCTCATATGGTAGCCTCACAAAATACACAGAGAGGTAAATAATCCAACCTGTTTTTCAGGCTCAACAGTCGATATCCTAAGCAGGGGAAAACGTTGTAGAGGAGAGAAATGCTGCAGAGGATGTTTATGCAATAGTTAACTCTCCGCCATTTGCAATGGGAGGGTCTAGCGGAAGGTAGCAATCGATTATAAGTATTCAACTTTCAGTCGCGAACATGAAGTTCTGGATGCTTGAATACCGCGTTTGAATAATCCGAAATAAACGAGTGGGTAATCGCGGAGCCGGGAGAGTTTCGTCGTAAATAATTTACCATACCTATTATGGTAGGTAGTTTTTGGGGTCATTGGAAATAACCTCGGGTGCCCTACGCTCTGTAGAATGTAGAAAGGGTGAGAAGGCCTGATGCCCTCTGATATTCAGCAAATTTCAAATTAGCAATGGAGCTGTGGTTGGATAAAATGGTTCGTTAATGAAAATAATGAACCAAAGACGAGATCTATTGGATCTACAAAGATGCACCTGCCTCTCAAACTAACATAGCCACTGTGCATGTAGCAGTTTTAGCTATTTAGCAAGATGACCCAATTTTCCCAACGGTATGATGGGCTAAATTAATAAATTTAATTGATTACTTGATTTATAATATTATTATTACTTGGACATTTTACTATTAAATACATGATTCTTCTTCTGATATTTAACTGATAACTTTGGAGACATGGCGGTTATTTTTTATGACCACATATAAGCCCTTAATCGGATGAATAGAATCTGATATCTGCGCTTTACTACAATGTCGGCCACAGACTTACCACAGATCCAAATGTATTTATGAAGTGGTCTCTAAGTGAAATGGTTTCCTGTCCGACAACCGGTGCATCTTCCAAACATTATTTCACTTAGGAGTTCCTTAATATGTTTTGAAGACATAAAATACAGAGTTAAAGATGATTCTAAACGCCTTTCCAACATCTTGCTCAGACGTTATTGATGACCTCACCAGCTTGGAATGAAGAAACGAGAAGAGGAATTTACATTCCAAGAGAAACTTCATAGTTTCGTCAGTTTTGATGAAGGCTTCAAACTCGCACATCTTCCAACCCCTCATTTATTCTCATACATAAGGAAGTGTTTGTGGAATCCTAACGAAAGGAAAATAATAAGTGTTCAAACGTCAAGGCGTGAAAAAAAAAAAATGGGATTATGCGTTGAATATTTTAAGGCAAAACATCCCTTTTCCTCTTCATTTATATCGGGATAGTGGGTAGCGTTCAATATCACCTCCCTAAAATGTCATTCGTTTTGCGCAACTTCCGTCCCTTGTTAAAGTTAATGCCGTTTGAATATTCATCAGAAAGCCTGATATAGCGGAAAATGTTCCCTCTTTCACTAGGAGATTTTTGTTTTAAAAAAAGGCCGCATAAATTCAATGAAGTTGACTCCTATTCGTATCGCTAAAAAGTAAAATTCAAGCTGGCGAGGGGTTCGGGTTGTTTTCCGGTGAATGGGCTCGTACGCAACGCTGTAATCGTTTTGAGCATCGGTGAGCACAGCGGAAAATCACATTACTTTGTGGCGCTTTCATAACCAATTAATTGAATATGCACAGTTACTGTGCTTAATCAATTAATTGGTGCTCTCGCTTGAAATGCACATAAAATCACAGATCAAGGTTGAATATAAATTGTGTACCTACGAAAAATGAAGGACCAAACTCCTGTAGGTAGTCTGGAGCATGCATCACGGCATAGGTAGTTGTATGTCGAACCAAAGTAGATTAGCAGACACAGTGCCCAACATTCGTTCACAATAAGAGCTCGATAGGTGGACAGATAAAACATTGACACTAGTTTCGGATATTTTTGGTGGGTGTTGCTTGGTATAGTTATTGCTGAAGTAAATAATACGCGGATAGTCGTCTAATTCAAGTACTAACCTATTAATAATTAATATAAGGGCCGGCCAGGAATTCAGTTGGAATATTACCGAGAAATAGTTACCGAGTAGTGGAAGTATCACTGAGCTAGTTACCGATTAAGTTACCGACTCAGAGAGGACTGCTGCCCGAGAACCTACTCAACCAAAACATGTATCGAGGGTGAAGTGTCAACATGGCCTACCTGAGATAGGGCTGGTCAACATGGCCTACCTCAAATAGTACAGAATAACATGGCCTAACTGACATTTTCGGGCATATTGACTTTTTCTATTCAGCGGGATTCAAATTAAAATTCATTAAAATTATTCATCATCCCGCAAGATGTCTGTATAGTATATTGGCACCCGGAAGTGTCTATAGTTTCAAACAGCCACGTATAATATAACATATTATGTTCCCAAATTGTATAAATAAACAGTTTTTTGTGCCTACTGTAAATTTAAAAAAAAAAAAAACATTTAGGCCATGTTGACCAGCCCTATCTCAGGTAGGCCATGTTGTTCAGACCCACTTGAGGTAGGTTTTGGTGCCACTTCACCCTCGATATATCAACTCTTTACTCCAATTTTTTGCATAGTTAAGGGATTTATTAGGATATTAGGAATTGAAGCAAGACAGAGATTGATCGATACAGAAAATAATTACCAGTTGGGGAAACATGTGCAGCGTTTTTCTATTTTTATAATATTGGATTTAGCCGTCTAAGCCTGTCTTGGGGACGTTTTAACTTTATATCACCGTCACAATTCACTCGTCGTACACCAGGACTACCTACATCGGCTCCCCATTATTCATGATCAGCGAAGAGCGGTAAACGCCAGTATAGAGAAACTACGGAGCACAGTGTTCATTCAAGCTTGATTCTGAGTAGCTAAGGTTTGCTTTGTGGTGTGCGTATTTGATTTTCTTGAATTAATTCTAGCCGAGCCACAATTTTACGTCAATCGTGTGCAGCTTTCATCCTCCTGGCAGTTGCCGTAAAAGACACACCACTGTTATTTCATTCGATTAGTTTTTTGTACATAGTATACATAAATTTTGTATAACACCCTGTATAGTGGAATGGGCAAGGTAATAATACCCATTACGAACACAACGGGGTTAAAAGTAATAATAGGTAATCGGGGTTATTTCATTGAACACGTGACTCTCATAGTCCTTTTCATGCTATCAAATTTCTCAGAACAATAACGAAACTACATTATACAAAAGAATTTGTGACCAATTGATCGAATATCATTATACTAGGGTGCTTACAAAATGTAAGGAACTCAATACGACTATCAAATTAAATACTCGAATAAATCATAGTACGATACCATAGAGTTGTTATACCTACTTAATACATTGCGGTATCGTGTAAAAATCAACAAACAGGTGAAAACTTCGTTTTGAAAAATGTTTGCTGATTATTCTTCTACTTTTTTCATTTTAATTCTTTATTTTATATTATAAAAGGGAAGAGATAGGGTGTATTAAAAGAATAATACATACTCTATTATATCGAAGCAAAGTGATCATGTGCATATTTAGAGTGCATGAAAGCGTCTGTAACCAAAACTTAGATTGATATAATGATATCTTGGAGTTTATGGACGTGTTAACTTCAAGAGTTGACGGAGTGATAAAAATCTCTTCAGTGAATCAGCTTGAGGAGGAGATAAGCGAATGTACCAAAATACAAAGCGTCTATCAAAACGGTTAAAGATTCCTTTAATTGAATCAGCTTCAACATGCCTTCTACTGAAGAACCTGAGTGTCGTGTGGGTTGGTAAGGGTCTATAAATATAATCTACCTCAATATCTAAGAAGCAGTGTCTAGACTTGGTGTAACATGATTATTTTCCTTCTTTAATTATATAGGCGGTAATCACTCTCGTAATAGAAATAGGTGTTTAGGAACTCTCTATTCAATGGTCCTTCTGCTGTACAGCAAAGTCGTGTCTTGTAAAGTTTAAGGCAATAAAAAATACATGCCTCTTGATTCTCGACATAAATAAATTTATAAAAATTGGCTATGAAAAAGAATTTGCTAATAACGTAATACATCAATAATTAATTGCTAGCAATAACGTCTTAACCGTTTGAACCCAATGAAAAAGTATGTCTTTATTTGATTCCTACATTTCTGCATTGTACTACTACGTAATGGAAATAGCGGAATTCATAATTATAAATCTGATTTACTTGACCAATGATGATAATTTCAATTCGGTTAACACGGCCTTTTGATTTCAGATTGTCAAACGATAAAAATAGGTAGTCTATGATAGGAACCGAACTACAATCCGACTGATTGAACATTTTGGTGTAAATAGAACAGAATGCAGGATAGGATAGGATTAAATTAAACGTAATGTTTTCCTTCATAATATGTATAGGTACAAATTTTGTAACGTTACGTGGAAAACATTACGTTCATTAGTTAGGTATCACTGTAGTAGTCACAGAAAATCAACTGAACAGGAAAAGCGATACTTTGCTCAGAAGCAGTGGAATAATTCAGAACAATCCGAATATCATATACAGCATTTGATTCTAAGTATTAGGGTTAGGTATTAACTGACTCAAATCGAGAAACCTAGAATTAATAGGTAAATTTAATTCCAAACTATGGTAATTAATTTGTCTTCCCATGCTTTATTCATTGTAAGGTTTGGTCGGTAGGATAAAATGATCTTCAGTACTATTTATCAACATTTTCAGAGCTTGAAGTATATTAAGTGACCAGCACAGCGAATCAACATGAGTGCAACATTAATAGTCATGACATGACACCATCGAGATTTTCAGATGATTGTTTGAACTACAATTATGTGCATAATGTTGCACGATACAGTGTATAGTTGTCCCAACCACATCCTTGAACATCAAGCCCTGAAAACGTTTTTGTACGCAACGAAACGTTGGTCATAAGTTCTGAATGTAATTTTATCTCATCGGCTACTCTCAAGTACTCTTCAGAGTGCGTTTAATTTTGAAATGAATATAATTAATTATTGCATAATTCACCTACGTAAGCAGTGGTCGATCAAATCTATGTTAATCTAAAAAGTTATGGAAAGGGATGAAAACTACACCTCACATATTTTAAACAACCGTTCAAAATAGCAATACAATGCAGAGTTTTGACCTGAAATTCACCAGAACGCCCACGATGGGTAAGGAAATAGGTACCATGCAATAAATGATTTATTGCTATATCAGTTTATAATTCATCATTTTAAAAATCAATAAATATTGATGTTAACTACTATAACCCAATATTGTTGTTGATAGTTCAAATTATCACTCTCTAATCACATGCCACACATGCCTGAAACTAACGGGTAAAGACAAGGACCGGGCAAAATTGATAGCTGTAGTAAGTCTTTTTTTTTCTTTATTTGTAGCGTACTTCAAAAGAGCATGCTACTGTCCTGAACCTAGGAATCGTATTAACACCTGAGAAGTAGTGTTGACACAAAAACATTTGTAACCTACGGCACATTAGTTAACCATTTGAATAATTATCGATTTCGACTTATGTTTGTAAATAAGCTTTTCGAATTACGCAGAGAAAGCCATGCTAAAGCTGATCACGAGTTTTCTGTCTAGTTATCAAAAAATGCATGATATAAAGAAATTGCTAATTAGTTCGAATCATATAGCAGCCACTAATTGGAAAAAGCGAGAAGGAAGTATAGTAAAGGTTTACAGCGGTGGAAAATGTAACATGATGCTATTAAATAGCACTGTATAGAGGAAACACGAAGCATAGGCGAATAACATTTTGCCATACAATCAAGAGGTACATATAATCAAGAATAGGTGCATCAATAATAATTATTATTGTTTCCCAACGGGCATACCTATTTGAAAGCGCATGCGCCAGCATATTGGATGATTAGAATTAGAATCATCAGATCTCCCCAGCGGGAATAACTACGAATTAATATAAAACTTCTATTAACGTGAACATTTTTGGACCTTGATATTCGAAATAAAACGCAGGAGAATAAACTTTTTCATCTAAATGAAAGTGGACTTCAACTAACCAATATTTTGTATAGTAGTGTGAAGTGAAATACTCGTACGTTAAAACATCTAATACGCAACACAAATTATTATCAAGAAAATACAAGGAAAACTACCATACTCGCAATTTCTAGTATTTCAACATTCTTTGAAAACAGGCGAAAGTTCTACAAGTACGAGTTATCTGGACCACTAGGACTTCAAGTTATATAAAGTTAGGCATTTTGGTAAAAGCTCTGTAGTCACGACTCATCATCATCCATGAGTTTGGCTGATAATCAATGGTAAGAGGACTTCCATTCGCTAATGTCTGCCTGCCTTGCCCTAGTGAGAATATTGGGCCTTAACGAGTATGAGATGATTTCCTCGTACAATTCCTCGATCAACCGATAGATCAGGAAGAGAGACGATCCTAGTTTGGGCTGGGACTACAGAGATTAATTAATAATTGTGCGGCACTACAGACTCACACTCCTCCAGCAGTTGGCCCACGGGAAAATACCATAATAATGGATTGAAGTAGAACGGTAAAGGAGAGCAAAAGCAAGAAAATTCCATTTAATGATAAAAAAGGTATCTGTCTTGAATTTACCAGGCCATTCAAGATCCGCTACAGATGAAGTACCTACTAACCTTGACATTGGCTGGACAATGGGTGAGCAGAAGGTATAATAATTCATAACATTAAGAAAAAAAACTTCGCAAATTCTTGACACAACGGTTCATTATCTTCTTTGTGGATATCACTAAATAATAGATGAAACGTTTACAATTGTACAATTGTAAACCCAATACGATTCTGGGGTTTTTATTTCCACCTACCTATGTCGGCAATAATTGACTAACTAATTCTTATTAATTATTAAAAATTATTATTAATTATTAAAAATTATTATTAATTATTAAAAATTATTATTAATTATTACAAATTGTTAGTAATTATTAAAAATTATTATTACTTAAATTATGATTAATTATTATTATATATTAACGTGACATCTCAACACCAATGTTCTATTTGAATCAGCAGGACAATTATGAACACAACCGACAGGCTGCCGCATGAGTCACGTTTGCGTTTGCGCATGAGAGTAGCGTTTTTAACGTTTAAAAATACGAACCCGTAAACCAAATTTCGTAATTATACCACTGGGTTAAGGGGCGCGGGCGGCGGACACATGACGGACGGATTTTTTTTCTTTCCAATTTTCTGAATCAACGTATATTGAAAAACCAAATTTTGAATTTCAAATTTTGAAGGGGGGGGGGGGGGGTATTCTTTCCTTTGGTGATTCCAATGGTTCATTATTGAAGATAATAACACTGAAAATACACTCGTTCTTAAACTGGTAAATATTACCTCAAATGTACCTCATTTAATATATATTTATCAACTCTTTTCTCAACCAATAAACTTTGAAGTGGGTCGTTTTTTGGAGAGGAATGTGAAACTGAATGTAACCGAAGGAAATTCCAACAAATCAATTATAGGTTTGTTCGCTGAGACCATTTCCAGTGGTTTTCAAACTGGTAGCAAACCATTTCCAACCGGATGGGGGTGATCCGGTACGCATGCGTGGCCGCCACCAAATTTCAAGTGGTTTCCAACCAGTCAGAAGTGGTTGGGAGAAAAATCTCCAGTCGGTTATGACGATTTGAAACCCGGCTTCAAACGGTTTGAGAGACGCACCAACATGGCTGCCGAGCCTGGCCGTGACGAGCCGATATGTCACTGGAAGCCTCTGCGAACGCCCAAACGCACTTCCAACGGTTTCAAACCGGTTTGATGGTCTCAGCGAACAAACCTAAGATAAAGCGAACACCTAACTTGATAATTCACGACCAAAACCTTCATAGTTCCCCCAGTAACTTTTCACACCGGTAAACCGGATAACTTTTCTCTATAGATGTTCTCTAAGGTCATCAACCCAGCTTAACTTGTAATTTTTACCGAGCTATATATAAACCTCGAAAGGGTCTCGGAAGCCTTCGCTAAGTCCAACTACAACGGGAGACAATGAAGAAATATAGATGAACGGCAAAAGGCCACAAAGGGAGGATGAAAGCGGTTTGAAGTAGGTACTTTAAAACTCAGTTCCCCTCTATATATAAAACAAATGGCGGGGGCGAGCACTCAAATTCCATCGAAACAATTGAAATAGACCCAACCGCAGTCTTTCAAGGGAATTTCGTGGATGGGGCTACGAATGGGCCTAATAGAGCCATGAAGATGGGGGCCTGTGAGAGAGAGGGGAGAGGCATATGTTAGAGCGAAGAACGAATAGGGTTCGAATAACAAACCCACAGCGTTTCGTTTATAAATTAAGGCAATATTTTATAAGACTGCTGGAGGTTCAATAAAGTTGGCTTCATTCCAGGACTCGTACAAATCAAAAGCGAAAAAAGGAGGGGGTATAATAACAAGGAAATGAACATCGAGGTCTGTCTTATCAGCGCAGTATTAGAATGCAGCTGCACCATAAAATAAGAAATTCAAATGAGAAGCTAATAATCAAAGGGAGATTAATGAGGTTTTATGAAATAAAATTGGTTTTTCGCAATATTGGCTCACGGAGGAAGTGCCGAAAACTAATAAAGAGAGTAGGTAATAACTAAAGATGAACGTCGCCTAGGTGGAATTAAATAATTTCCGTCACCGTTATATTATACATTATATTAGATAGGGAGATTGAAAATTGAATTCCATTGTTTTTAAAAGATTGTAGCCGGTGTGCAAGACGGCGTTTTTTGATCTGGTGGAAATGTGCTCTGATAATCGAACAATGAGAGCTTGGTCACTAACCCTCACCAGCTTTGGCATAGATGATTCGATGACTGAACAAACCCCAACAGCCTTCTAGGTTATCTATAGTCATAATAATATTATTCTATCGCGTATGGAAATACGGACGAAATGGGCGACCTCAATAAGATATCTTTCCGGTGAAGTTTGGAGTGGAAGTTAATAGGTCCATTTCTCTACCTGGTATAATCGATTGGTTTACACGACCACATGACATGTGTACGTGTACATTGTACACGTATATTAATACGAACGCACTGGTTGTTTAGTTAACACACTTCGTAATCAAAATTCACTATTCATCAGCAAAACATTACCCTCTACGTGAGTTAACCGCAAGTTGAGACGCAGTTTCATCAAGTAGTTCCAAAATGGCTATTAATGAACTGCTGCTGATAGATTTCAGTTCACAACCTGAATCAGAAAACGAGGAAGATGCATTCATTTCAGTTTTTCTGATGAAGAAAGAACCTGTGAGACATTCGTATTTGAACAAAAGGAAAAGTTCACTTCTAATATCGCATTCCTTTGCCACCTCATCCCATTTCTCAGCCTTCAGTTTGGTTTTTATGAAACAGAAAAGCCTGTATCCATACAAAACTTGACGCGATCGGACAGCCTGAATTAGTTTCTCCTCCATTTTCCAGGGCAAATCTGCGGCATGAGCACTGCGTTACGCGGGGTGAATTCTGCCTCGCGTCACCCATCGATTCAACAGGCGGGGTTCCCATCATTTCTGTGTTTCACAGATACTGACCGCGATTCACACTGGGTCACCTCACCGGCCTGCGCCTCAACTTGAGGCTAGCCTGTTTTCAACTAAGCGCCAGAAGATTCCTTCGTCGTTGATAATATTCGTACATTGGAAAAACTACGATATGTTAAATGGAAAACCAGTAATGTGAGTGTTCTTTAGAGAAAGAATGGAGAAATCCTAGTTGTAGGAATTGTAGTGCTTGCAAAGAATGTCAGGATGTACTCTATTCAATTGTGCACAATGTTGAGGATTGGTGGCAAGGGCGAATAAACCCTGGCAAGTCATGAGGTATTGTTTACCTACCACCGCCCCTTACCACAGCCCCTACCAACCTTACATTGGGTACATTTGAACTCCAAATCAACGTACTAGATGCCCTCGTCAGATTCATTGACACGCGTTTACAATAAGTTTACAACCACGATAGCTCGTAACTGAGTACGCAACTCTATGAATAGTAATGATTGGACGGAAACTAGTAATACAAATCTGGAATGCATGAGGAATGTAGAGTTGAGGGTAGAGGATGGAAAATGAGAAAAATGTAAATTGTACTCACCAAAAAGTGCTGAGCGATCATCTTCGTCGTTCGAAGCACAAAAACTTGCGGAAAGTCGTTTTCTTGTCAGGCGCGCTTCCAGAGATAGAAGTACACAAACATGCCGTCACTGCCAACTTTCCAAATGTATACTCCGAAGGACATGTGATCTTGAAGAGTTTTGGCATCAAATCCCTAACCACTTAGGTAAAGCTGATATTTCAGACATTGCGAAGAGGGAAATAAGAAGACAAATTAGTCTGTCTAAAGGGATATCCTACAGTTTTGTGGTCTAAGGTACTTATCTGTATGTGTGGCGGACTAATTGAATGACGCGTGTGTTGAACATGATACCACTAATTCGTTATTCACAATTTTGTAATGATGGAAACGCACGGGTTATATCCCTATATAATCCCTCTATTATTTATCTCTAAGAAAAATTGTAAGTTTTGTCGTCTTTCTGATATTATCCCCACGTTCCACGTTCCTATTCATTGACATTTATATAAGATTTAAAGTTGGAATTCATCCCGCATTTCATTAGAATTAGATCATTAAATGATGTGTTGCAAATATTAGCTATTTGCATCCCCCTCATCATCGTATCTCTTCTCCAAACCTGATTGCGCCATCAAGTCGCGATAATCATCTGATACCTTCGTTTTATACGGCCGGATCCAGATAGTTATTTTACTCCAACTAGGCGAATTTCGGCATTAAAATAGTTGAAGATTTCAATTTAGACTACTATCGACGCATCCCCCAGGTTTGATGAAAGTGAGGTAATGATAATAATAGTCATGAAATAGCGGAAAACGGCAGTCCTTCAGACCATTGAAAATTGCGGTGTCGAAGTATTGTGTCTAAAAATTCAATACCGATTTGACAATAAAATAATTTTATAATAACATTTAGCCTTCCTCCCTTGTAGGTACATTACAGCGGAAGAATGTGTACCACTCAATCAGTTTTCTATAGAAAAATAATAGAGTACGGAGCTCATATAAGATAGGAATTCCCATAACTATCCCAATTCAGAATTGGACGGGGTGAATTTTTATTCTGGTATCAACTCCCTGGGGGGGGGGGGGGATGCGAGGAAGAACTTATAAAGGAAAGAGGGAGAGATAAATGGGTTCATTATTTTCCACTTTTTCCGGTGCGACCCAGTTTCGCAAGTTCCAGAGGATCAGGAAACACCCCCATCCCATACCTTTATCGAGTCAACTATGAAATGCTATTAAATCAGTGGTACCATGGTACTAGCAAATTCATGAAGTAGCATTGCCCCAGAGAATTCGTGGTTTTATTTAAGGGAGATTGGCTACTAATTTTTATATTGTAGCACATTCAAACCCATTGGTGCCACCCACAAGATTATGACAAGGAGAAAGCCAGGGGATGGAAATCCACACTTTTTGAATGAGGGTTTTTAGATTTTAAACATTGTAGAAAATCGCGAGATAAGAACGAAGCACCGACACTTGGCTATCACGCCTCAAACCAAGGGTCGTTTTAGGCCTACAACAGTTTTTTAAAACTTATACAGTTAGTTATTATAGATACTCGTACATCGTGTGCGTGTTGTCATTCTAAACTCAATGAAACTCTGTCGTGTGCGTCTAATCAAGGTACATGCACAGCAAAAGTATGAGTTAATCAATAAAAATAGTGTCAGTACATATTTTTTACGGTGAATCACTTTGCTGTACAAAATACGATTCTGGCTGGTCGAAATTACGCTGATTATACGCTGATCCTAAAAATATCAGAAGTTTATAAACCAATATAGCTCATAAACGTGTATTTTGTCGAGAGAAATAAAGAACCATCTAAAGTTTACAAGAACCAAGAAAATAAAACATTGAACGAGTTTTAAAACGTGGAAGAGCTAGTTTTGATAAATGAAAAAAGTGGTAGACGAGTATTTGGGACCAGCGCATAAAATAATTTTACCCAGCGAGGCTGTTGTGCTGTGGCGTGAGGATAGAAGTTGGGTGACGGCATACATAGTGCTGTGAGTATGTGAGCGCTTTGAAATTTCAAGAACAAATAAAACAAACTTAAATGGACTTTTCCCAGGGAATTAAGTAAAGGGTGTAACTACCAAAATATGTGGTAGTAATCACAGGAAGGGCAGCCCGAAATTTCAAACCCGGAATAGCACTGCAAGTCAAGGACCAACCAGCTGTATTATTACTGGCCTTTAAAAATTCACGCACTTTTTACGGCTTCGTCTGATAATATGAAATTCCCAGCATTTTTTTTACTCATTTTTAAACAATTTACCCACATGAAAGTAAAAAACGCTGCAAAGTCTTGTAGGTACACTTGTTTATAATTTCCCGGAATTTTCGTATTTTTATTGGCCACAAAAAGTGTTAAAAGATAGACGATATGGCCCAAGGAGGTAAAATGGAAGGGGTTTCAGGGGATTATCAATTGCAGGTGAAATTCCAATGGTTCATTATCGAAGATAATAAACCAAAAAGGTTTCAACCAAATTACAGAAATTGAAATTTGTGAATTAAATTACCTTTATGAAATATTTTTGGCAGTTTTAAAGTTACACCTTAACTTCAGTTTATATACCTAATTTCAACTCGATAAGACGCCTAGAACTATTTCAAATTTCAAAGCTTACAAACAAGATTAAATTAGAGAAAATGTTAAATTCTCGCGTAAGGAAACCACAAATCAAAAAAATATATGGAATATAAAATGAAGGAAATTAAATTCTGAATCGAATAGGTACTAATACTTAATACTCGTCTACATATACCTAGTAGTAATACTTCGGCATCATGCTGAAGTTGGTGACTAGTGCAGCCAGAAAGCATGGCCGAAAGGCGAAGTGAAAGCCGAAATCGTAGTTCGTAGTCGTTTTTAGTATAGGCTTAATCGAAAGACAAAGCGGTCTAAGTCGAAAACTTTCACTCCTTCCCTGTACCGTCTTCGCCTGTAACCCCCACCGGCTCATTCTCTCTTTTTGAACGAGCCCTTGTACCGCCCGCCATCAATCAAACTTTTCATCATTATTTTTGACATTTTATTTCTTTACTCTGGCACATAACTCGAAAAACGTTACACAAAAGCGTTACACGAAATCGTCACGAAAATTTCTGATGATTTTCGTTTACAACCGATTCGGTGCTACGGAACTTTATCTTCGCCAGTTATCATCGTACAAAAATCGTTCACCACTCGTTGGATAGCTCTCGATTTACCTAACCATATTACGTTAACCACTGCGGAGTGCGTGGCCGACAAGCTGCGGTATGAGCGTGATTGTTTAAATAATTGTTTACACACAGGTGATCATTCTCAATAATTTATATTGTCTATACGAATGAAAGCTTCATACTTTATGATGAACCCTACAATTAAGTATAACAACTACGCTACTGGGGTAGGTGATGTAGCATTGTTCGAAGGTTCTTCAATCACTTCTTTAAAGGCATAAAATGTCCCAATGTGTTGCAGACTCGTATGCAAGCATTTAATTCTCGACTGTATCAACAACAGGAGGGAGTTGACATTCTTTTGATATTTTCATGTCGTTGCTTTGGCACATAAACTGAAACGGGAAAAATTTGTTTCCTTGATTCACCCTTTCCCTCAGATCACGTCAGAACACAAGCGACAGGCGGGCCACTACGTCAGACGCACCTATGACGCACGAGCGGGTGACGTCAGACGGCTGGCAGGAGGCCAACTAGTACGTCACAGCCTATGCCGTAAAAGCCTATGACGTCAGACGGCTGGCAGGAGGCCAACTAGTACGTCAGAGCCTATGACGCACGAGCGTATGGCGTCAGAGGGCTGGCTGGCTAGGTGATCGGGTTTTAATAAGCCTCTGGAATTCCGCGCCTTCATTTTGCATTCATTTACATCTTCACGTTGAAAAATCCTTCATCTTGTTGCTTTTCCGTGTAACTGATATTCAGTTTAATCACATTTTTCAACTGTCTATTTTCATAACAAACAACATGAATCCATTGTTTCTTTATCGCTACAGTGTTTCGAAATTTCACAAGAAATATAGCAAAATTCGATTCAATCTAATGTGATGATGATAAATGACACGAAAATAAATATTTCGGAATTTCCAGTAGAAACTGGAAATTCACGCATAATTCCCGGTTTTTTCACGGACCTAAAAATTCACGTATAATTCTCGGTTTTTTTTCGGAATTCCCAGTGGCTGCCCTCAAAAACATTTTGAAGCGGCATAAAGTTCGAGTCGAAACGACGAAAAGCTTGTCGATAGTTACGCTTGTCAACAACGAAAACACTAATATGAACTATAATGAACTTATACAAGAATGCAAACCGTCGGAAATGAAATATCCCAGCATACTATTGAAACAAATACAATGAAACCGTCTGTTGAGTAAGTACTACTCCTACTCCTAAAAAAAACCCCGGCTGAAACAGAAGTCAACACATTATAATATTAAAACTATTCAAAGGAAAATCAACTAAACAGATCGCAAGACGATCTTCCAATCACACTCCTACATGGAAAAACAGCAAGCAGCATTGAAATAGAATTGACGAAACCCAAACAGGAACTACGGTAGGACGAGCGGAACAAGGCCGGTTCAAAATAAACTACTCAGCTAAACTTTATTGTCACAGAACATACAAATAAAGTATTTCTAGACAATTACTATTCATGCCAACACAACAGTCAACAACGAATCTCACACAGAATATGACTGTGGCGACTGAACTACAAATCATTCCACCGGACGCAATACAAAAAGCATTCAAAAACCATTAGTAAAATTAATTTGTTTATGGAAAAAATATAAAAACCTGAAAGAACAAATCGAAATTAATCATTAATAATCAATCTTTGAGACAGCACGAATCGGTAAGCATTAGATGAGGATTTGAATGAATCCAAATAATTAAATTTCATAATTTTGGAAAAGTAGAGAAGCTAAACATAAATGAGTAAAAAAAATCTATGAAACAGAAGATATTGGAAACATATTGAATGAAACTGACAGATAAATGGGTAGCAGCGGATTTCCACCAAACGAATTATTCAATTAATTACTAAAATAACATTGAATGAAAAGCATAACAAATGAATTGACTTAATATATGACCCATACAAACAATGGTTATCAAATGAGTCCTGCCGCCCATCGATCAAACAAAAAACTTTCAACATAATAAAATAAACTAAACAAGCGACGACGATAAAACTACCAAATAGGTTTAACTGCACTGTGCAATGGTTTCCTATCAGTATGACCAATTGATAATAGCCACTTTACGAGAAACTCTTTTGCTGGAAGCATCAATCGGACCATTGTAAAGAGGTGTCATAATTATATTGTTGTACATGTTAGTAGTAAGTAGTAGTTTTGTGGTTGATTAGATTAGAATTCAGCCACTTTTATGGATTACAATGTTATTTTAATTTAATTAATAGTTAATATGTGAGAGCCGATGGAAATTCGCACATCCAATGTTCAAGGACAGGATCCATACATTGGAACGTTACCGTTTCATACTATGATTATGAAGGAGATGCACGTTTAAGACATAAAACACGAGGTTTCGTTTCAATTAACGGTACCAAACTAAACGTTGAATTGATGTCGGTAATAAATGTGTGGGCATCACAACACAATGCTCGAGGCAGATTACGTTTTTTGAAGGCCCAGTTCGAGAAGGTTCGACTTCAAGTTTTAATTCATAGCACGTAGAGCAATTTGAAATATCGGAGGAGCGAATCAGTCCAATGGATCCAATGTTTTATGCACCTTAAGGCAAGGGTATAGAGTACTAGGTCTTACTTGTACCTCGCAAGGGGGAGGTGCGCTTCTGTACGACGGCACGATCTTGAACGTTACGGACCCTCTTGCTTCTCTCTGAAATATTATAGACATTGATGTTACGTTTGATTGATGAAGAACACATATATGTATGGCATCAATTCGAGATTGTAAGACGCTGGTGGATAGTGTGAAATGTTTCTCAGTTCAGATTCTAAAATTTAGGGTGCTTAAAGGGTGAACTATCCTGACTTCAGTTTCGGTAATATTGCATCCCCCCAAAAACAACTCCGTTGTAAAAACTGGCCCGCCAAAAAACCTCAGCCGCAAAAAGGAATGATATCCATTTAGCCCGCCAGCCACATATATAGGATGCTCGGTGCTTCGCACCTCGCTGTTGAGTATGCATATAGAAACCTGATCCTCCTACCCCTAACCTCTACCGTCAATGTTTTCCTGTTCCCTGTCTCCTTCCCACAACCCCCTCTCACCCTTAGTCACCCTCGGTTTCACCTAATATGTTTCCTCTGTTACACCAGCAGGGAGCTTTACGCTTCTTTCAATGCTGTTGGCGGGAGCTTTTTGCCAGATGAACAAGCCTGAATTAAAGCATTACTATATTATAAGTATTACTGGTGGTCACGAGTAATCAGTAGTGGTACACCTATAATGAACACCTGGTACACCTGTTTTTGTTTGGCTTTTATCAATACAAAATTATGAATAGATTATTCATGAAACTGACAGAATAAGTACACAGTTAAAATTGCTGTTCTATCTCAGGATTTTCCATGTTGCTAAATGTATACCCTACTGGGGACTCTTGAGCCATAATATAAACGCGATACATTTAATTGCGCCGAGACATTCATTCCACGTTCCAAATTGAAAATTCCTGCATTTACTTTCAAGCTATCAACTTCGGTACATTCAACCTAAATTGATGAACTCAAGATTTGGTAAACTTGTGCGAATTGAAACATTTGAGAATTTATGTTTCAAGTGTGATTTATGCTCATTTAATTGCGATGATTGTGAACTGGCGAAAAACCCCACAAAATCTTATACTGATTAGTAATGTCATCAAAAGTAAATGTCAAGGATTGGTCTAAAATAGAATGTAGTAGAATGAAAATAGTTCGATCGAGTGACAACAGTGATAGACAACATTCAACCAATAACGTTGTTATTTTCTACGAACATGGTTAATTGGAAAATCAATAGTGATTACAGAACCATAACCAGGCAACCTGAAAGCAGAACTTATTGGACAATTCACTTTTATAGCATTGGCAAGTAAAAGCATTTTACTGTGGGCAAGACAGATGCAAATAGTTACTCGCTTGTAGCTCCCTCTAAGTTTTCCGGAAAAGGGAGAGGGAACTTGAAGGTCTGGCAAAAGTTGGGAGACAAATCCTGACTATAAATGGATTACCGAAGGTCGCCGGAAAAGGACGAACGGAAGCAGAGAACCGGGAAGCCATAAAAAAACGAAAAATGGATCTCCGCATTCCTTCTCTCCACCGAACAACTCCCTTCTTACTATCACATGAAACCGTTTTACAATACAGCCGTTGAGAGAAAAATGGGACGCGGGAATAAAAATAGGCTAAAAGTGGTTTTTATTGAATTTTGTCTTCTTTTTGTGTGTATGTACCGCGAATGTTCATAAAATGATATTATCTACCGCTCCCAGAAGGTTGTGCTAGATCAATGATACTGGACCAAACTGACCAAAGGCTGACCTGATGAAAGTATGAGTTAAAACATTTGAAAATAATAATTTCGGGCGTCAGCAACATTCCTCCGAATATTGTATGACACCAAAAGCGTGATTCAATGCTAGGGGTACTGACATTTCAGACGAGATACTTCGAACTGAGTATATTAGTATGGAACGATTCACAATAGGAAAAGATTGGATATTGAGAAAATCATCATTGCATGAGAAGGACAAATTGAAAGGATCAGTGAATCAGTGAGCTGCAGGTTGGAGAAGATGATATGCGCAAATCTATCTATTTTATTCAGGACGAAATCGGAAGAAGTTGGCACACCACTATACTGCACTTGACGACTACGGAAAAGGAAACACTAATATTAGATGGGCGATGCGTACCTACTACATAAGTCGCTTTTATTCTCTAACATTAAAAAACATTTAAAACCTTCTTGAAAGGTTACTAGGAGTCTTATTTCGACCTCATTCTAAAACGTAATGGGAGAGGGGTAGGGGGAGTTTCTAACGATAAGTCTATTTCTTCTCCGCAACATTTACAATGTTAAAACTAACCTCAAACTGAATAAAATTAAATCTACTCATATTTTCATCGCCAGAAAAATAACATGGATATCGGTTGTCCAACAGACAATTCTCGAAGCTAATAGAGATAAATATTTAGGAATGTCACAGCATACGAAATGAAAATGGAAGTGACCAACTGAATACCGAATTCAGGAAGTCGTACTGATTACTCAGTATACACTCCAAGCTTCCCTTACTAATTCCCCTCGTACGGTGATCCGAACTATTCAAAATAAGTTCTTTCAAAACCTCATCTGTACGAGAAATGAAAAACCTAAATTTGATAACATGGGGCTGAACTGAAACCCCATCTTTATTTCATTGTCCAATACCAATCTGTAATCATTTCCAATAAACAAGTGATTCCCACCTCCTCACTTTACTCTGTTTGCGCAGATCCAGTTTTCGCAAAACTACTTATTGACACGAAAATGAAAAATTACCAGTATTTTCTGGAGCGCAGAGACGGACTGGTTGGCAACGGGGATCCCATTAATTTCGCGGATTTCGTCGCCGACGTGAAGGGTGGCCTGACGGTGGATCATACCTCCGTGCATGATCCGTGCCACAATGCACTTACCGTCCTCATTCATTTTGAGCGTGATGCCCTGGAAAGGTGAAATCAAAACGTTAGTAAAAGGTAATCGGTAGGAGTCAAAATGGAAACACATATAGTCGATTGTTGAATTAATCAATATACTGATGATCCAGATAACATGAGATGCATAATCCATCTGCGGTTCCCCTCGTCTCCTTTTAATCTGAACTAGGGATGGCCATCTGTAGCCAACATATAAATAGTTCGATATTCGATAGTATCGGAGGTAAGGTATCGATTACAATATTTATCGAATAGCTCAGTATCGATACTTTTTGCAAGCAATAGTATTGATCAAAAATATCGATATTTACTGAAATATCGGTTGAAAGAAACATTCAATTAAAAAAACTATGTAAATAGGTACCTAAGCCCAACTGTAATGTCAATTTCTTGGCAATAAGTTTTCGACTAGGTATAGTTATCTATGTGTACGACACGGACAAATTAAACATAAATTACGATACACCTACACTCACCATTATCAAAATCAACACACAAACGGTTCCCCATTTTCCTGTCTAGGCCGACACCATGATGGACACATTTAGTGAAATATACTCATGGAGGTTAGAACGTCCATGGAACTAGTAGAAAGCTCTACTAGTTCACCGACAACACTAAAACTCAGCTTTTTTTCATTCGACTCAAGAATTTTGGAAATGTTTGATACATCGGATAAAAACTCTGCAAATTCTTGACACAACGGTTTATTATCTTCCTTGTGCAGATCACCCTTCTGTCTATACCAGACTTTATTGCAAATCGGCACCATACCATATTCTCACCGTACTCATACCATACCATACGAATTTCTTTCCTATCATACCATACTGTATTATACCAAATCATACATACAATAATATACCATACCATACTCATACCATGTCATACAAACCGAGGGAATATTGAAATATCATCCATTTCTGGCCTATATTTAAAATTTCAAGTATCTAGCTTATCATCAAAATTTAATTTGTTTAAACAAATAGGTATTATTTAAACAATTTTACAGACAAGAAACCGAGTGAATATTGCATTGTGATCCAGTTCTGACCTATTTTTTAAAATTTCAAGTCAATAGCTCATCGTCAAAATTTAATTTGTATTATTACAAAAAGGTATTATTTAAACTATTTTACAGATGAGAAACCGAGTGAATATTGCAATGTGGTCTATCCCCGACTCATGGTTAAAATTTCTAGACTGTAGTTTACCGGGAAGATGAAAAAAGGTAGTTTTATTCTGGGCGTCTAGGGGGTTCGGTCACATAACGGCCGTTTTCGACGCGAAAGTTTAGTGTTTTTCCTAAACCTTTGCGCGGTCACTGTGAACGAACGGCTGGTCGCACAAAAATCCAATTGGTCTTAAAAGATTCGTAATTTTTCAGGTCATTCAAAAGTGAACTAAAAATTACACCGTTTCATGAGAATTTTTACAGGGTTCGTGCCGATTTTCAATTTTCAATTTCCCTGACTTTTCCCTGATTTCCAGACAAAAATTTCGATTTTTCCCTGACTTTTCACAACGTTTCAGGATCCTTTAAACAGTAACGTTTTGCATGAATCGAAAATTTTAGATGCGCAAATGAAGAAAAAAACTCTGCAAATTCTTGACACAACGGTTCATTATCTTCTTTGTACAGATCACCCTTCTGTCTAGATCACTAGGTCTAAATGTCTAGATCCTAAATGTTAGATTAATTATTATTATGAATTATCACTAATTATTAATAATTTTATCAAGTACCTACTGAAAATTATTATAATTTATTGTTAGGTATTAATCATTCGTATTTATTATTAATTATGATTAATTAATACGATATAATTCTGGGGTTTTTAATACTACGTCGGTAATAATTTTTCTATAAAAGAAGTACCTACCAACAAACATTCGAAAATACCTTCATTTCCGTAGCACGAAACGCACCTCAGAACAACAAACTCGACATCACTAAAGCCATATGATGTTCCAAAGAGCTTGTTAGTATGAAAATGGACCTGTATTTCAACAGTTTGAGTCACGATCTTGTTGTGAGGCACAATCTTTGAGCGGTCATTGTGAACGAACGGCTGGTCGTACAAAGCTGCGGATGGTCTTAAAAAAATCTACGGAACAAACTCTATCTAAATATGAAATAAAAAACATACCGTTCCATATGAATTTTTCGAGATATGAAATTTTCAAAATTTCAAAATTCGTTTTGAACCCCTTCCCCTTGACCAAGGGTTATGAAAAGTTTCGAGGACCATTGTGGGGTTGGTCGAAACCCATAAAAAAAATTTCGTAATTTTAACTCAACGCTAACAGGGCAAAGTGGCGCGGACGGCGTACGGCGGACGGACGGATTTTGGTTTATTATCTTCGATAATGAACCATTGGAATCGCCCAAAGAAAAAATTTTTTTAACCCCCCCTCAAAATTTGTTGGTTTACGTTTCAAGATACGTAGATTCAGAAAATCGAATAAAAAAAAATCCGTCCGTCCGCCGTACGCCGTACGCCGTCCGCCGTACGCCGTACGCCGTACGCCGTCCGCGCCACTTTGCCCAGTTAGCGTTGAGTTAAAATTACGAAATTTTTTTTATGGGTTTCGACCAACCCCACAATGGTCCTCGAAACTTTTCATAACCCTAGGCCAAGGGGAAGGGGTTCAAAACGAATTTTGAAAATTTGAAAATCTCATATCTCGAAAAATTCATATAGAACGGTATGTTTTTTATTTCATATTTAGATAGAGTTTGTTCCGTAGAATTTTTTAAGACCATCCGCAACTTTGTACGACCAGCCGTTCGTTCACAATGAGGGCTCAAAGATTGTGCCTCACAACACGATCGTGTATCAAACTGTTGAAATACAGGTCCATTTTCATACTAACAAGCTCTTTTGAACATCATATGGCTTAAGTGATGTCGAGTTTGTTGTTCTGAGGTGCGTTTCGTGCTACGGAAATGAAGGTAATTTCGAATGTTTGTTGGTAGGTACTTCTTTTATAGAAAAATTATTACCGACGTAGTATTAAAAACCCCAGAATTATATCGTATTAATTAATCATAATTAATAATTATTATTATTAATAGTAAATACGAATTATTAATTCCTAACAATAAATTATAATAATTCTCACTAGGTAGGTACTTGATAAAATTGTTAATAATTAGTGATAATTGATAATAATAATTAATCTAACATTTAGGATCTAGACATTTAGACCTAGTGATCTAGACAGAAGGGTGATCTGTACAAAGAAGATAATGAACCATTGTGTCAAGAATTTGCAGAGTTTTGGTTTATTATCTTCGATAATGAACCATTGGAATCGCCCAAAGAAAAAAAAATTTTAACCCCCCCTCAAAATTTGTTGGTTTACGTTTCAAGATACGTAGATTCAGAAAATCGAATAAAAAAAAATCCGTCCGTCCGCCGTACGCCGTCCGCCGTCCGCCGTACGCCGTCCGCCGTCCGCGCCACTTTGCCCAGTTAGCGTTGAGTTAGGATTTTTTTTTTTATTCGATTTTCTGAATCTACGTATCTTGAAACGTAAACCAACAAATTTTGAGGGGGGGTTAAAAATTTTTTTTCTTTGGGCGATTCCAATGGTTCATTATCGAAGATAATAAACCAAAAACGAAGTTTACTTAAAACAAAGTAAGAGATAGAATCACAAGATAAAACACATAAAAGTTTTGAGTACGTGGTTTACATAAACCATACCTTACAAAGGTAAAGGGGTTTTCGACGCGTATCATGGATTTTTCGCAATTCTGCACCCGATTTGAGATTTTTCCCTGACCAAAATCCAATATCCCTGACTTTTCCATGACTTCCAGTGCCCATTTATATTTCCCTGACTTTTCCATGACTTCCCTGACTTCCCTGACCGGCACGAACCCTGTTTTAGAGATATGACACAAAGAGATATCTTCTTTGTACAGATCACCCTTCTGTCTAGATCACTAGGTCTAGATCCTAAATGTTAGATTAATTATTATTGTCAATTATCACTAATTATTAATAATTTCATCAAGTACCTAGTGAAAATTATTATAATTTATTGTTAGGTATTAATAATTCGTATTTATTATTAATAATAATTATGATTAATTAGGATTAATTAATACTATATAATTCTGGAGTTTTTAATACTGCGTCGGTAATAATTTTTCTATAAAAGAAGTACCTACCAACAAACATTCGAAATTACCTTCATTTCCGTAGCACGAAACGCACCTCAGAACAACAATTCATTGAAATCATATGATGTTCCAAGGATCTTGTTAGTATGAAAATGGACCTGTATTTCAACAGTTTGATTCAAGATCGTGTTGTGAGGCACAATCTTTGAGCCGTCATTGTGAACGAACGGCTGGTCGTACACAGCTGCGGATGGTCTTAAAAAATTCTACGGAAATAAAAATATAAAAATATGAAATAAAAAACATACCGTTCAATATGAATTTTTCGAGATATGAGATTTTCAAAATTTCAAAATTCGTTTTGAACCCCTTCCCCTTGACCTAGGGTTATGAAAAGTTTCGAGGACCATTGTGGGGTTGGTCGAAACCCATAAAAAAAATTTCGTAATTTTAACTCAACGCTAACTGGGCAAAGTGGCGCGGACGGCGGACGGCGTACGGCGGACGGCGTACGGCGTACGGCGTACGGCGGACGGACGGATTTTTTTTTATTCGATTTTCTGAATCTACGTATCTTGAAACGTAAACCAACAAATTTTGAGGGGGGGTTAAAATTTTTTTTTCTTTGGGCGATTCCAATGGTTCATTATCGAAGATAATAAACCAAAAGGAAAATATCGTCAGAAACTATCGGTAACTCAAGTATCGATACCCGATACTATCGGACTATGCACTATCGATATAAATATATTTCGGTACTATCGACTATCAATGGCTATCCCTAATCTGAACCCTCCGTAGAAGTGTGGTAAAATTGGGTTTTCCGCTACTTTTTCAGCAACAGCACAACCTAAAGCTAGCCCAGCTAAATCTGATTTGGATGTAGGTAACTCTACTCCAAATGTAACCAAGGAAATGATTCGCTACTATAATGAGCTTACGCAGAGAGTGTCATAAAAACCAAACAAAAACCACCTAATAAAATCCGTTATTTTAACGAATCGGGTTTTCTCCCTGATTACGTTTAATTTTAACACGTGGACCCCGATAATTCAAACAAAGTAATAAAGTATTCGAAAATAAACGAATAATCGAATTTCGGCTAATAAAATAAAAAAGGTTTCATGTCATCATGAGAGCTTAGGTACCTAATTGGAAAAACATAGTGACATTTAAACTAAATAGATGTATGTTTTTAATTTATACAAGTATTATCATTATTATTCTTACTTGATTGGAATTTTACTAGATTTATACAACCCTGATTTATACAAATTGTTCGAACAATATCATTCCTAATGGTATAAATCATATTTATTAGACTACTTTTTTTGTATTCCTAGATAGTCTCAAATCACTTAATTTATATCGAAGATAAATCTATAAATTATGCGGAGTGCAACTTTGTTGCCTTGTAACAGAAAGGAATAGTCAAGTCCATCAACAAGTTTTTGTCAAAAGAGTAATCACGCAGTTTTTCGTATGTGTATTTTATTTGGCCTTATAACATTATTTACAAGTCACAACTGGTTAAAGGTCATTGCATCACATATCTACTCACATTGAATGGCCTACATTAGATATTTATGTCACATTCTTCACAGAAATATAATATATTATATATAAGGTCTAACAGTTCCACTTTATTCGTATTAAGAATTGAATTTAAATTCACTGGTCCTCCAATTGTCATGGTGGCTCTATCCAATAACTTCCCCAATTCTCTGGGTTCAGTATAACGGGGACATTCCATGCAAATATACGAGTACCAGATCTTATCTTCATACCCACATAGTGAGCAGTTTGGTGATGAAGCCGATTCATTTGCCCGAAATATGTGAGTGGCTCAACTTTATTATATTGGTTCTCACTCAGTTTTGTCTATATATGTATGTCTTCTTCTCTGATAAACAAACGCACCCAATATACGGATGAACTACCGCGCCCGAGGGCAGCCGGCAATCTGTCAATTGAAAAACTATAGAAACTCTTCTGGCTTGATTGCCTGCTCTGTAAGGATTTCTACGTGAGGAAGGCTACGCCAACCACCGAATAAATAACAATCATTGGGTTATGAATCGTGCAATCGATTATGGATTGTGCCCCAAGCACAATCCAACGAGGCTCCATTGTTTGTTGACTGTTATCGAGTTAGGGTGCTTAACTGCAGGCTCCCGGATATGACAGTGATTGAGGTACGTCGAGAACAGGGTTGGGGTGGGTTCTAGGTGCTTATACCCCCCCCCCCCCCCTTTGGTTCCAACGTCTACGGTTTGGGCGGCCGAAATGGATTCTAACTATTTTTAAATTACCTATCAGTATTTTCCAAGAAAACTCATCTAACTAGCTTGTTATACCTTTTATAAATTCATACCACCCTCACCACCCTCGTTTCAACACTCCATACCTAATTCATTCTCCACACCCGACATCCCACGATTGGGCCTCTCTCCCGTCTTTGAATCGTGGAAGCTTTCGGACCGGCATTTCTATATGGAAGCACAGTGAACATAGTATCTCACAATAGTATCTGATGTGATAGTATCTCACTTTTACTTGTATATATTTAACATTTGACTCAAAATAGATTTGTATCGGTGGTAGCTATCTATATTTTGTACTTATACATGTTCAAAATTCATATCCACTAGCTAAGGACCACATACATATGTACAGGGTGGTCCTTAACTAGTGGATATGAATTTTGATTCTTTATTGTGAGGAATTTTGAAGAAACTGAAAATCCCGTGTTTTCTATTTTTTCATCCTGCATCCAACCGCGCTATTTTCCATTTTTTCCGACTGGCCCAATGCACACCAACTTCGTTTTTTTCAAATGGGAACCCCCTTTTTTTAATTTTAGATTTGGATTCTACGTAAAGTTTCAAAACAATATGACCCCTCAACCGATTTTTTCGGTCGCAAACAACCCACGCTGTGAGCCCGCCAACATTGGGCCAAAATTCAGATTGGTTGTAGGTAACCCTAAGTGTGGCACATGAAATTTCATCATTTTTTCGCGTTATCCGTTTTTCGATCTGACTTGATTCCAGTCTAACGGCAGCTAAAAAACGGCGGGGCATTGTGGCAAATAAATCACAATTTTTCGAATTTGCCGCAGAAAAACGTTCAACTCCTTTTTTAACAAAATAAACTCTTCTGGAAAAATAAATAATAGCGGCCTCTCTCTTGAAAGTTATAATGAAATGAAAAGACACAAATTAAACAAAATTGACGCTAATTAGAGAAAATTCTCAAATTGGTGCCCATCCTCCTGGACACAGGCTCTCGACCCTTCTCTCCCATTCGGTAGTCAAAGGATTTAATTATTTCTGAGACGCAAGTGATCGATTTGGGATGCTTTTTGTGGAGTGGCGCGTAAATTGGGGTATATCTAACGGAATATGTGAGGGATGCATCTAGGTATAGGGAATTTTGGATATATTATGTGGATAGATTATTGTGGCCCGTTGTGATCTCTTCTAAGCCTTGTTTGTGCACTGTAGATATATGTTTGTTGTTTGTTTTGTATATCCTGAATTTGAGACTGAAATATTCTCTGTTAATTTACTTAATGCGTCTGAAATGTAACACCTGTACTATGTGTACATATTTATATGTCCTAGATATGCTATTTCTTCATGTAAAAAATTAGATTTATCGGGCTGAATTTTTAAATTGGCTTCTCTTAACCTTTGGAAAACTTTTCTCAATCTTTCTACATGTTCTTGCAAACAATGTCATCCATGAAAACTCCACAAATTTCTCCCTGTATTCCCTTTAGAACATCATCCATTAATTTTTGGAACGTTGGGGGTGCATTCTTTAATCCGAATGGCATTTTCAAATATTCGAACCTACCTTGATATATAGTTAATCTGCACTGTGGCCAACTAGACAGACGGTATTTAGCCATGTCGAAATTATGTTTATATATCCTATTTTGTTATTATGCATGTTTTGCAATAAACATTTCTTCTTCTTCTTCTTCTTCTTTTAGTCAAAGGATCACTGATGAACCGGGGAGACGCCGATGCACATGATGAAATAATGTACTGACATAATAATGTACCGACCGGCAGTAGAAGCACGTGCTGGTTGTTGGAATTCGATAAATGTACGTTACTTGTTCCTTCTCACTCATTGGAATGTGTAGAATAACTCTTTAGTATGGATTTGTAGAAAAAAAGTGGTAGGTTTCAAGACAGGTTTCAGCGTGAAAAAATAATGAAGTTTCATGTGCCGCACTTGGAATTACCTCCACAAACTTTGAATTTTGGCCCAATCTTGGCACACCTTGTCAAACCATGGAATTGTACATTACAAAGACCAGTTACTGTCTTTGGGCTAGCGCCTGTTCATTAGGCATTTGAACTCTTTTCTAGGCATATCAACACCAATTCAACGATAATTGGAATGAGTGATTTCATTCGTAACCTGTCAAAGTATCGACATCATCGAGGCATCAATTCATATTTGGCTTCGAGTGCGTTATAGAGGGGAGAAGTGGTGACAAGGGAGTGACCCTGGCTTACACAGCATAACGAAGTCGCAGCTGCAAGCTTCGGTTCACCACCCTTCACACACTCCGCACGACTACCCACGTTCCCGTCTGCGGTACGGAGTGTCGCCACTTTCACAGCCGCTAACAGCTTGCTCAATATAATGTCCGCGATACACTGCCCCCCCCCCCCCCCACCACGACCAACGAGGTTTTGAAGGCCAACAACATAAATGGGATGGTAGATTCAAGGTTTTCATATCCGGACTTCATAACCCCGTAGCTTCAGTTTTGGGATTTCGATGCAGTCAACACCCCACTCCAGTTTCCATTGTTGCTCTGTGTTTTCTCAATAACTAACAGACAAATCTGTCATATAAATCTTGAAATTTCATAAAAATGGACCCTGGCGATTTACACAGACAAAAACTTGTACCTGAGTAATTTGATGCTATAACCGAATACGATTCTGATTCCTACTATACGGTTTTGGATTCAGCCGGCGGTTAGAATAGATCAGAATTTGACGAATAATGAATGTGCGCATGCGTAATGGTTACGATTGTCGTTGAAGTCACATAGAACACATACCCCCCACGACTCCACAGCGGTCACTAATAGAAAGAATACGAATTTTCTGGGGATCCCCACAATTATGTATCCATTCATGCGTCCATACATAACCTTATTAATGCCGCGTTTGAAAAATCAAAACAATAGCGATTTACAATAATTAAAGAGTAACAGCTAAAGGAAACTTACCATCGGCTCGTCGGTATTCTTTTGAAACTGTACAAGGCGGACCCTGGTGACATTTTCAAGTTCAAGGTCACCATTGGGTGCCTCGAGGTCATCGTCATCGCCGTTTAAGTACGGCAGAGGCGGCGGAGTTACCCTGATGGCGTCTTCCCCGTAAATTTCGTGTGCGACCACGTCGTGAGACTGCAACAGAGCCTGAAACAAACAAAATAATTATGACATTAACAATCTTTTCAAACGTTTGGATTGCAGCATAAATAAGTTGCATTGGCATCTTGTGCCGAAGACAGTTACTGTACTGTACATTATTTCGAAATTGTAGCTATTAGAAGTGGGACTGGCACCTCACCGGTTAAAATCCTCTCACTTGAAAAACCCTGTTACCCTCTCCTAAAGAGTGATTCGTATCACACCAGTTTTGATAGCCTCAAAGGAGCTAGCAGGTCCCCGCTAGATCACCTGTCTTCTCCCAAATACTCTTTCCAGAATCACCGTCTCAGTGTCTCTCAGCACCGTATATTGCTTTGAGGAATTGGAGGGTTATTGCCTGTCGCTTCAAGCGCTACCTCTGTCACTTACCGGTGACTTCCGTCTGTTGAAAGGAAACCAAATTTGGCTTATATTACTAAGAAGTAATTTGTAAACCTACGCTATTTGTTAAAAACAACAACCTTCAATTCTCGACGGTTGTGTACAAAAAAGGCATACAAATAATCATGATGGAGCTAAAATAGCTACCCGGGTGTACTACCTAGCTATCCGATATACTTGATATTTTTGGCCCTTTACTCTAAAGGTAGCGGATTTCTTGCATGAAACTAAATGTATAATATGTCTGGATAACAATGCTAATGAATTCTCAATTTAACAGAGACACGATGTTTGTGAAAGCAACAATATACAGAAATCAGAGTAATTTCAAGAAACAGCGTGAAGCGACCAAGGCTAACCAATTGGATTAGGAAAGACGGAACGCTCAATAAAATAAATTAGGCATCCTTTCATCAAGACCGAGGACTGCTGAGGATTGCCGAAATTCACCTAATTGTTCCGCCTTCGAAAATTCAATGGGACCATTAATTGGCTGAGACGGGCAAAATGTAAGAGAACTCGTAATTTCAAAGTTGGCGTGAGCGGATTCGTAACGAAATGAAAAGATCCAAACTTGTAGGGAGTTGGATGATCTCAACGAAGTAGAGGAAAATGTGCCTACACTATCATAAGGAGAAATAGTCAGAATTAGCTGACAGGGAAAGTGAGATTTGAATCTCACCTCGTAATCATGAACGGTTTGGAGAGACAAGGCATCAGGAAAATGTCGAAACTTTTTGGGAACAGTAGCTTGAGGATTTTGTACGCCCCTGCAAAGATGGAAAGGGGGAATCGGTAGGTGGAATTGAAAAAACAGAGCTTCATGCTAACCACTTTTAGTAGGTTTCACATTTCATCCCGTGTGGTGACGAATTTGATAGCGACAAGACTAGATGGACAACCCAATACAAATTGTCCCTCCCAGTCCAGAAGAGTTGCAATGTTAGAAAGCTCATAACAGTTGGAATGGAAGTATAAATATATTATTTTAGATTGGGGAAACAAAGAGAACAGATAAGACTCACACATACTCGTCTGAACGTTTCGCACCAAGCGTCGTCGGCAGACCCAATATAAATATAAATATAAGATGGATTGGTGAAACTAAAGACACTCGCGTGAAATATGAACTTGAATGAACGGACAGGAGGATGAAAATTATAGAAAACACTTATACGCGTAAATTTCCACTTTTTCCAAATTTACGTAAGTGTTTTCTATAATTTTCATCCTCCTGTCCGTTCATTCAAGTTCATAAATATAAATATATATATACATATAACTTTTGGTGTCTTTTGGCAGTGGATTCAGGATGGTCTGAAACGGATTTTGGTATGAAAATATTTCGAAAATTCTAGTTTCAACAATTTTGTACCGAGAACAATAGCTACATTTTCTTCGAAAATTCGCTAATTGATTATGCCAGGTTCTCAACGTCTCCCAAGTGATTCCTGACTGTGAACGGACAGTACGCAACGATGCAGTAAAGTCAAGGAGTGTACTGCTTTGGTTTGCACATTCCGGTCAGGTATAATTCAACGACGAATGCTAACTACGCATCAAATCTTCTTATGCATCACCCACGCGCCATCAAAGTAACAGAGTGGTATTGTTGTGTGTAATTAACAGAATCACAATAATTATTATTGTAATACGAAACCGTATGATTTTGTTTCTGAGGTGTATCTCATTGAGCCTCATTCGACCACTGATTGGGGGCAGCGACAGGTGGGCAACCAAAATCTCGTTCCCCACTGTGGTTGGGTTTCTGCAATTACGACCGTGCTAATTGAGCCAGACGTGTAAAATTTTAACTCTATTGTATTTAGAAATTGAAATAATTTTGATGTTTTCAATCTCTCACTATTTGGTGATTTGACAGATTCACGAATTTTGACTCACAATATCCCAAATTTTATCCACTATTTGTTGTAAACAGAAATTCTTGGTGGAATCTTCTCGGTGGAATTAAAAAGAAGGGCTTCTTGCTAACCACTTCGAGGAGGTTTCAAATTTCACCCCGTGGGGTGACGAATTTGGCAGCGACAAGACTAGTTGGACGACCCAATACAAATTGCTCCTCCCAGTCCGGAAGAGTTGAAAAGTTCTTAGAAAGCTCATTGTTAGTTTTCAAAGTCAATATTTATATTCAATTATCATAATTTAGGTTCCTACTGAAACATGTGAGCCCATCGCAATGGCGTAGTTTCTCCGGAAATATTGTTTTTTTTTAAATATAGTAACTTTATTGTGGGAGCCACTATCAAAGAGCTAACATATTATATATACAAATCACATGTCACTATAACTGACTAAAACAGGGATTGAAACGATCCACCGATGGTATTAACTGGGAAAATTTTAGAGAGGAAAATACTGCGCTGATGAAATGCATTCGTTGAATTGAGAATTAGTGGAGATACAGGTGCGTAGGGAGTTATAAATTGTTTCCTAGAACGGTGAGAAAGAGGGATGTTATTTTGCCGGTCTCGACTGGATGCGTAGAATATTAATTACCCTCCGAGAATCATCAGCGCTCTCTTGTTCACATCAGGAACGCTAATGAGTTCATGCAGAGTATAAATTAGGAGAGTTTAGGTGCTTTTATAGATAGGATGTCACGTTTGTGGGGTGGGCGACTCAATACAGCCACTAAGCTACGGCGAGCCGAGGTCTATTACGGTCCACCGGAGGCCGATGAAGAGAGGGGAAAGCGCGATCAGCGATGCAGAATAGCCTGTCGGCAGGGGATAACACGCTTCTGAAGACTCTGAAAAAGAGGAAAAAGGCATTCATGGATAGAAGATATTTTGAAGGGTGGATGTCATATTGAGCGTCCCAAAAAATGGGGTTTGTACCGTATATATATTATAATATACTTCGGTGGACAAGAGTCATCGGTCCCGTTTATCCTTGGAGCTTATACTTGTAAAAACGATGCGGCAACCCGAATTGGAAAAGAGCACTAATAAAAAGGCAACTGACATCTTGTATTGAAAAGAATGAAGAGTAAAAATCTGAGAGGGTCTCTGACAGTAAAAATCGTTAAAATAATTTTCGAAATCGATATTGTCGGGTTTGAAGGCCCTTCGTCTAGTTGTCTTCTTTTGAATTTCTTCGTAATTTCGATTGCAGGGAACGATTTCTATACATAAGAACTTTCTGCAGGAAAATCAGCTTTTAAGGACCATTATTGCAGGTGAAGGTACGATTACATGTATGATAGTGTCTGCTGTAGATTTGTGAGTCACATAACCATTTGAAATAATCAAAGTAATGAGGTAAAATATTGTGAGTTCGTTCAAGGAGGTAATCAAATTGTCATCCCTGGGTGGAGGGTAGCTAGTAACAGCCTCATGATCTCAATATTTCAACTAAATACTATTTCCAAAAACGACTGAGCTCAAGGTGATTGAAAATATTTCACAATCAGATCAATAATTCAATGAGTTCGGGTGATTGAAATAAGAACACAGAAAATATCAGTGCGTTGCTCATTATTTCCGTCTCATATCCGTATATCTAGTATACCAAGAGAAGAACCGGTTGGTAGACGTAATGAAAGATCGGACTGGGGTCGGAAAGTATTTTGTTGGATGTTCCACCCACCAACGTGTAAACAAGACAGATAGGAGTTCGAGACGAGGGAACTGCGGAGTATTGCAGTGTAAGGGCAAACAAGAAAGAACCAATACCACGGAAGCTTGAAGGCACACAAGCCCTACCCGTGGCTCGCCGCTGAGTACAGGTTGCTTGAGTGTTTCCGCCCTCCTCCGCCACACCAGTTAAAATCCTCCAGATATTATAAAGGCAGAACAAACATTTAAAACTTACTTCGATTGTTCCACGTTCCGATGAGAGCATCTGAGATTTGTCTTCACAAGTACCAAGGCGACGAACTTACAGTCAGTAAGCCTATATTGGAACGGAATTGATTCAAAGCGGATATTAAGGGCCAAAAAAAAAAAAAAACGCCGCACGTGCAAACATCTCTTCACGTTTAATCCGTCCCCTCTCTAAAACCTTGAAGCTTCCGAAAAACACATAATATGTGTTTGCAAACACATATTATGATGAGTATTTGGACGGAGAGCTTCACAAAAACGAGCAAAAGTAAAACACATCAAATCAGACATTGCAAGAAACACAGCAGGTATTTATGAAACACATTCATAAATAAACAACTGTGATAACAACGAGATATAAATATCATGGTGAGTAGGCAAATATTGCTTGACACCTCGGTCTTGAAGGTTCGGTATAACCCGAGCGCCGTCAACGAGTTGGGTTGGAAAAACGCCTCAAATTCTTCCAGAATGGTTCATTATAATTAATAATGAACCAAAGGTGACCCATACATAACATTATTCTGTATGGATCACCTTTTGAGTCCCTTTAAGCAACATATTTGTAATAGAATTCTAAATTCATCACTATACAAAAAATAGTTGACTAATAAACGAAAAATATTGTTGGTTGCCTTAGGATGACCCTTGACGTTTTTAATGATCAAGGCCAGTAAGAACGGACCCCGATTGGGGTTGAAGAGAGATCACGCGGCATCAAAGCCATAGCTCATGAACTTCTAATAGATCAGTTCTCAAAAACTCCCCTCATCTACTCGAACGAAGCTACCCCGCCCTACATATCAAATCCATGTACCATTCAATATAACATATCTATCTCTCCCTGGCGATACATACTATATCATAGAGATTAATGTGGGTAGAGTAGAGCATGAACGCCCGCGGATTCCTCTACTTTTTCTTCTCAATCAGACTAACGAGGGACTTGGCGTCAGAGGGATCAACTGGTGTGGGGGACGTGGATTAGGGTGACATACTGTTATTAGGGTACGGCTCAGACAGTCGAGGGTACAATCCACTCTTAGTGGCTGTTTGAAATTCTGATTAGTTTCTCTTCCGACCTGTTGGAATAATATCAACAAACTTGACTGGGAAATAACATGAAGTGTTATTTGATGTACGCGCGGAAAAATCAACACGAAGTTTCTCATATAAATTTGAACATAGCTTTCATGAAAACAGATATATGCAAATTCTCGTTGAACATATCCACGTACAGTGATAATATTTTAGGAGTATCTACAGGGAGACAGGATACCCCAAATGAGCGAAGAGTGGTCCCGAGTGGGAATGGACCCCATATCCTCTGGTTCCTCTATTCCTTATTTTTAAATAAAATCATTAGTCGGACTCAAACGGTGACTAAATACAAATAACCATAAATATTTATGTAAAGGGCAGAATACGTCCCCTTCGATAGAAAATGTCAGGCTTGTCAGACAGCGTACCGAACCAGCGCAATGTTCAACAAAAAAGTTAAATCAAATTCGAAGGATTCAACAGGCTAAGCACAATCAGCACACAACACTAATATGGAAGGTCCCCCATTTTGAGAAAAGAGCGTATACGGTGGGTGGGTAGCCCCGGATCCCTTGAGCACTATCCATTCTCACTCGAATTTTCCCTCTGAGAGTGGTGCGGTCCTAATGGCTGCCCCTCATCTGCAGCAGAGCTTAAGTCGCATTTATCGTGCCCCTTCTTCTTTCATTGATAACCAAATGGGAAAAGCCTCATGGAGAGTTGAAAAAACATGATAGCCTCTGAGAATAAGGACGAGAGCTGAACTGAGGTTTGCTTCAAGGAACAAGGATTAACACCTGATTCTGAGACACAGGTACATAATAACAGCGTAGGTACCAAATCTCATAAACCTCATCGCCCAAAATGATGTCAAGCACAGCATGGGGTGGAGGGTGGTCTGGAAAGTTGCTTTTCTAATACTTATAATAAGAACTTTCATCGCAAACTGTTTTGACCCCGAAATATATTTAGCGTCATTACCTGCATCGCAGAAAGATTAACCAAAATCCGCGATTATTAACGATTTTATATATACGCTCACCCTCAAGAAAAGTTACACAACTAAAAAAAAAAATCATTTTGTAGGGTTTACCGTAACAATGTTCCTTCTTGGTGTACCTTGCAACAGGAAAAACGACATAAAAATATCTCGGTGGGCTGCCACTAGAGTGCAACATGTGTCATTCTTCCATTGCAGAAATGGCCAAGAGCAGACGCAGGAACAACGGCACATCTCTGTTGTGTTTTGACCTTCAAACGGTTAGTGTGTAGTTAGCAACAGGAATAGTGTCACATTTCGAATTATGACGTTTTTCCCGTGGACTTCCATTACAATTCCGGTGCAATGAGAGCCACATTTTGAGTAAATACACTCTTCATTTTAAGAGCAAAAAACAAAAGTTTACTGCTTCTTTAAAACCTCGAAAACATATTGGTAAAAGGGGGTACCAGGTTAAACAGAAAACTTCAAGACAAGGCTCTGTGTATCTGAATAATTATAATTATTAAGTAGTTATGGTTGGTAGTATAACAAGGTGGACGCGAATCAGATGAGTAAAGGAACAAGAAAAATGTCACAACTCTGACGTTGAGTTTGTGACGGTGGATGGGTTAGGTTTAATGAGATTTTATAATTTCCATTAGGCTTGGTTTTCAAGGGCTTCTACGGTTTGTATTACGGTTCACAGGTCCCCTTGAACCCGACTACATCGGCCAACACAAAAAATCGTAAATCTTGTTTTGCCTCTCCTGTAAAATTTCATGATTTTGAGTTGTGTAACTTTTATTGCGAGTGAGCGATTTATATATCGAGCCCTTGTCCGCCCAATATTGGTGCTGCCTGAGCTGTGAAGATGAGCGAAGCATAACTGAAGATACTACAAAAGTAATCGAATAAAATGAGAAGTGTTAAAAATAGAGGTTTTGCGTAGAGGAAGTACACGTGGAACATCATAAGCCTGAAGATCGAATTGTTAAAGGAAAACCAGATAATTAGCCTTTGATACGCTGACGTTGCTCGATTTTGCCATCCATAAAATTCCACAACAGCATTATACCTTTGAACCCTCAAATTATGCTTGCTGGTAAACTCGTACGATGCACAAAAACAGGCGTAACGGCTTTTCACCAGTAATGAGTTGAGAAAATCTGAACTATATTCATGCAATTATAAATAGAATAATGAGTGACGAATGAGAGAAATCATTAACAGGGCCAAACAAAAAGTAAGATGATGTAAAAGAAGGCTAGTTGTATTTCAATTCCTCTTGGTAGGGAGTGTCAGGAAAAGGAATGGGACCCTGCTTTGTTGTTCGAGTATCCACAGCTCACTTCCACCTGGGCGGCCTACTTGGAGAGGAAGCGTCAGCAGAGGAAATTTATAGTGGTGCTGTAAATCATGTCACAGATGGTTAATTAACTTTTTTCCTACTCCGAAGAATACCCTTGAAAATTCGGCAGAGGGCTGGTATATTTGCATGATAATGACAAGAGCCAGAATTGTCCCAAGAACATTCCCAAACGACAAAAGCCTGATTACTAACGGTTGAGATGGCGAGGCGACTTCGAGACGCTATGTCTGGGAAGGGAAATTTGGAGCTGAGTTATAATTAGCTCGCGTACATCATTACCAGGCGAACAAAGAGAGTTACGGCCCGTCACCCGCGAGGTCCCACTTGGCGTCCTTGCGCTTAGGAGGGATGTTGTAGAACTAATGTCTAGAACTTGTCACTTTCTTGGAGGATTGGATACCACAGGGAACTGCAAGAATGCTCGACAAGCCTGATCGTTGAGTTTACGCTCCAGCAAGTTATGTTCCACCAGATTAGTTTACTCAACACTTTTCACTTCTTAAGTGAGAGACGGATGAAGCAGAACTTCATGGTAAATTCAAATATGAAATTTATCCATTAAGAAAGCCTGCTATCAGTCATTGTGTACCTACTATCGCATCATCTGATGATCCGTTGGAAAATTCACAACGTGATTCATTTGAAGATGCTTACATAGTATGTATTACCTATATACTTATTAATGATTACAGCAATAATTATTGCTGTATAATAATAATTAATAATTAATTATTATTATCTTTCTTTCTAAATTAATCTTCCCCGAAGTCAGAGTTTTGTTTTCTCCTAACCACAATATACCTATCTGTCTAATTCCAGGACAACTCGAGGGGATTCTTGAAATATTCTCTGACGCTCCAAATATTTCTACAAACTTTACAATATATTTTGGGGGTCACAATAGTATGTTGCAATCAACGGCAAGTTATTATTAAATATAACTACATTAGAAATGCGCATAATAGTTCTTCAAATTTATAAGATGCTAAATAACTCGAAATCTCTGTAAGGCCTGAGCAGATACGAGACAATGGATAGGCATAATGCACTCCGCAAATAATAATTCAATATTTCGCAATAATAAAAAAAATAATTCACTGTGGTTTCAGAAAACTTATTTCAATGGAAACCTACTCGGTTGTGCCATAGAATAATAAAATACCTCAGAAAAATATTCTTGAATGCAGCTACTTGTCTGTTCTTGCCATTGAGGGCAATACATGGTCTTCTTAGTATTAATGCAATACTTAGTATGCATCTCGTCCACTAGACGAGGGAGTTCCCATTACAATTTTCATGAATAAAGGGAATCAATTTGTTGGAGCCACTTTTGCTATCGGGGAAAGAATGCAGCCACAGGTGAATGCGAACGAATAGAGACACAAACATGACAAAAAACTATATTAATAATTCATAATTATTATAACCTATAGTACAGTTCGAGTGAGTGGTATAATATTTATAGGCTCCATTCCTCGGGAAGTTGAATACCGGCAACGTCCAAATAAACGTCCACTCATTAGTGGAGGAAAAACGCTGCACCTTTTTCCACAACGGTTCATTATCTTTTGTTCAGATCATTTAGTATTTTATTGTGTATTTCCATTCAATTATTTTCTAATTCTATTGTAATCTATCTTGTCTATCTATGTTGTAAATATTTATTGATGTTTATACAAGTGTAATTGGGCTTACCCGTAAATGAATAAATAAATTAATGAATTTCCTCGCGAGTTCCTTAATTTTTTTGTCCTAGTGTCTTAGTCGATTCTAATGGTTCATTATCGGGAATAATAACCCGAAATTGGTCAATAATGAACTCACACGTCGATGCATGACGGAAACTTCTGCTCGCTCATAACTTCAGCTATTCTATGGTATTTAATGATCTTTGAAGTTGCCTTCTGTTGTTTTCTACTCGGTGTTAACAATCTGAAAAGCCTAATACGATTGGAAACACGGGGTTTGAAGGAGGCCTTCCCCCTCTCACAATCTCTTATTCCACCACTAGTGGATTCATCATCTCCTTTTATTTTATCTTCAGGCATCATCTGCCCACTCGGAGCCATTCATGAAAACAAAGAAGCCAACAATCCTAAAAAACGGTCGTATGGGGCATGATGTATTGTGTATACGTGGCTGGACTCAGAGAAAGAGCACGTTGGCTATTTGTTATTACAGATGGACGCGCTATTGTCGTGGAATTGCCTCATTTTTGTTTTCATATCGCTCATATAGTTGCTTCTACGCAGATGCTTATGATTGAATAGAGTGGAGTTGCCTCAACGCAGAATTACACTCATACATGTTTTTTTTTTTTTAAATCAGCGGATCGACACACTGACGAGACTGTGCCTCCATTATGAATTAAAACAAACAGTACTCAATTTCTTGTAGATTCATTATAACTTTCAGTGCGTATTATTCGAGGTAGCTGCATATAATATAATATATAATGATATATTATAATATATATAATATAATATATTATGATATATATTATAATATTATGATATGAGCGGAGTTGCAGGAGAGAAAGAACGTTATCTAGCCAAGTCGAACAAGCGGTACCGATGAATCAGTTGCGACGTGCTCAGCGATGAGATATAAATATTCAGGTCTAATTTGAGCTGGTGGAAACAAGTTGGTAGGAAAATTATACGCACAAATACCTACACACCACGAAAGATCAAACTGAATTACAGTAGAAATTGACGAATGAAAACGTCCTTACAAAAAATCATGGATGTGATATGTATGAGCGTCGCTGATAGAAAAGAAGTCGTTTTCTGTAGTCGGTTTGTTGATCCAGTAGTATCCAATCAGTTCACCCCTTTTCGCTGGGAAAACATTGGATCGCCTACAGTAGATTTTGCTCAGTCCGTGATTCTAGTCACGTTCGGTTTGTATCTCACCGTCTGCATCAGTATCCGAACGAGAGAGCTCTTTGATTCCTTCCAGAGGGAAGGTATAGCAACCAACTTCTAAGCCACGTTGTCGGTCTCGCAGCTGCTCTCATTTTTTATTTAAACAAACTGACCAGCAGACGCGATGATTGGATATATCGACGAAACTCTTCTTAATGAATTTGGTGAATTTAAGGTGCCCAGATACATTTTATAAACACCTGATTCGAAAAGAACTACCTAGAATGCTGAGTAAAAACCAAACCTCTCTCGACGATTGTAACAGGGAGTCCACTCTGGCCTTTTTGAGTGAGCTTAAACAGTAACTTTATTGGAAAACTGGAGGAGAATCACCTGTTCCCTACAAATGCAAATTGGCCTGAAGTTTTACTTTTCGGTTTACGCTCGTGTTGATCAGGAATTTTCGGTTCCAACTTCGAGCCTTTATTGAGAACCAACAGTTGATCGCACAATGACCGGCATTGCTGAATGCTCAAATCAAAAACCATTCAGATTTGTATTTAAAAAGCAAACACTGTATACAACTTGGAATATGTCGACCTCTATTTTTCACTCCTCCACATTGTCTTGGGGTTATGAATAGGTTGTAGAATCATCTTCGCTTAAATCAGAGCTTCTTCGCCGAATTTTTAAGGATTCGTAATTTTCAAGGACGATTGAAACCTGGCATTAATTAGTCGTTTGTTCTGATACTTTCCGTATGAGCGGACAGAGACTACATTCTGAAATTTAAAGGTAGGTAATTGTGTGTTTGATATTCGGATTCCACTTACAATTGATAAGTCGAATACTGATTGAATTCAAATTACGTCATCAACAATTTTTCATCTGTTTTTATGGAATTTCGGATCTGTAATTGCATCAGCTGCAACCAGTGTTCATTCATATCAGGAACTCCGGTGGTTTCCATAACCACGGACGAAATCCAAAGCCATCACGCAGGCTTTTATGCGCGAATAAATTAGGTGGATCCAAGGCGATTTAATTAACGCAAACGATGTCCCTGCCGCTTTCATAGGCTGAGAGGAACTTGAGGGGTAAAATCCCTTTTCCGCGAAATAAATGATATTAAGCCAGCAATTTCATTATCTCTATAAAAATGGCTGAAGGATTTATGGAATATTTCGGTAATCTGATGCAATTAAGGGAGGCGGAGCGTAAGGAATAGAGCGGAACATTACGGGGCGAAATATCCCATCAGGGGCGTTTGCGAGCACATTTTCCAACGTCCATGTTTTGTTCTGATTATATAGATATAAATCGGGGTCAGTTGAGCCCGAATCGGGTTAATTTGAGTTTAACATTTTCAGAGGAAGAACAACATAACTTTTTCAATTCTTTCGGAGTCACGAGGTACTATCCCTTCCTTTTTCCAAGCTTTGTATTAACGAAGAACGAAAGTTGCGAAATTATTGCTTTGGCGGCTAGCAGTGCTATCAAATTTGACGGCAAATGAGGAGGAATTTCGAGTTCAGGAGGTAATTGATACTTCATTAACTTCATCTCTGATCCTGTACAGTAAGAAAACCTATCATCTCCAATAGTAAACTGAAATGAGTCCATAATAGTTACTCACTCGATCAAACGAAAATATTCGAACTTGCATGATGGAAAAACAGCCAAGCCAGACGAATGGAAGAAAAAATGAGAAAGACCGTTTGGACCTTGCTGGAATGAATACAGCGAACTACTCATCCAACACGCTCGTTTCCAACTGGTATGAGGATGTGAAGGCGTTGGAAACACGTTTGAAAGATTTCCAAAGAAAACAGAGGAACATGGACCTCAAAGTGAGCCACACAAGGAGGACGTTTTACAATCTTTTCAAGGAGATCCCTTTCATTCAAAAAGGCAAATATGTGAAGTGAGTCAAATTGAGAAACGATTCAGGATGTATGTAAACGAACTCAATTTTCTGAAAACATTATCTTAGCGTACCTATAGGCAGGATTTTTATTACCTTAAAAAAAATCGTCGTTTCCATTGTATTTCAATTTCTTTTCGTAGCCATCAACAACGAGTTTCAAACCAAACGTAGATTAATACCAAAGATTGTAGAACAGACATTATTCTCTACACTGTAGAGTCTACAGCAATCGTGAGGTACGGATGACTCGAGGATCATAATGTTTCTGGGATTCATTCTAAAATGTGAGTTCACTTATACGCCAAATGGCCCCCTCCCACAATCCGACTTTCAGGATTCCGGTTGAAATAGCATTTGCCACTGGGATTTAACGCAAACATCACAGAATTCATATTCATCAGTTCGTCATTAGAAGGAGACAACACACCCAACCCCACCAGCCACCCTAAAGTGTCTCCGCATCCAATTACTATGCGAGGTTGAATCGATGATGCCTCACCGCTCTTGTTAGGGAGAGGCTAAACATTGTAATGATTATTGATCAAATAAATTGATTGACCACTAATTATTACGTATATTGTGCACATTAGTGGATACATAGGAGAATTTGGCTAATATCTAAGTAATACTACCATGAAGATTACCTAGGAATTATGCTCATCGACGAAACTATGACAAATAGAGGAGTACTTGAGACGATTACAACGTAAATGACATGTACCCAACCAAAGTTGAACGATAACGTTATAGTCACGCCCAGTGAAGCAAATTAGTCTTGTAGCTAAGTTGGCAAAAATACGCCGCATCTAATTAGAATTAATTAGGAATTAATTTTGGAGACCCCTACACTGAGTGTATTTCAACATTGTTGTTGGTAATACGAGGTTTGGTCAGACGGTTCAGATCGTGACGCCGTTCACACCAGGTCCGAACGGGAAGCTGGGACTTACATTGTGCGGCACAGTCACTGAAAGAGACATCGACGAATTCGGACATTTCACTGATGAAAGTCTTGTGAACGTATCTCCTGTCAGAAAACCATACGTGAAAAATCTCTTTACAGTGCTACCGTCGAGAGAGTCAACACAGAAGGAAGGCGACGATCTCAAGTAAGTTGATAAGTGTTGGTAACTGTTGGTAAGTTGATAACTGCCGGTAAGTTGACGATCTCAAAGTAAGAGGGTAACCATTTATTGTGGATGCAAGATACTTAATAGATTGATATAAAAGTTAATGCAAGTGTCTAGTATCCCGTGTCCGGCAATATCAGGAAAGGGATGGGGTATATTAACTTTATGTTTATCGCACATTTCATGATCACCCAGTCACACATGTCACATTGTCACGTCAATGTATCTCAATTACATTGCTGGTCGTAGCGGGACGAATGCGGTCAACCCTAATCTTATTTCGATAAATGTTATATACGAGGGACATGATAGTAACAAGATGCAAGATTTCCATATCCGTGAGCCAGCGATTCGTCGGAGTACGGTAGATCCGAGGTGTAGAGTTGATCATCTGTCATAGAATATCCACCCTTACCATTCATCAGTCACAAGGCGTAAATACAAATTGAACATAGAGGAATGGGATGACAGGCTCCGTTACATTTTATCATTGTTGCAAAATAACTCTTGTGGACCAGAAGTCCTATGCAAACTGTCCCAAGAGCCAGAAGCAATTTGCGTTTTTTCTGGCAGACCACATTCCTCATAATCAGAAAAATTTCCTTGATAGAATTCCGGATAGAAATCAAAGTAAACGGATAAAATTTCATCTGCCACTTTTCAAGATTCAGTAATGATTCTAGCAACTTCTTTTAAATTCACAAAATTATTATTTAGGACCAAGATAGGTAGCTGTCCCGATGAGGGTTCAGCTATCAAATGTGAGACACTTCACCCGTAGGTTTCCTATGGAATCAATCTATAATTCTTGACTAAAATATTATTCTCGAATTTAGGTAATTGCTTTATTTATCATGTTCGTTGACCAGAATTCGACCGCAAACCGCTCTAATAGTGCGACCCCGATTGCTAGTTGCTGAATAATCTCTAAACAAAGCATTGGAAATTGTGCTCTAGATTCGGTGATGAGTTCCTAATAGCGACCACGGGGTCGTGGTCAGAACAACCACTGTATGTTCGATCTGATCCTCCCCGCGCCATGAGCCCTGGGAACAGTCTAAACCACGGGATCGTAAAATTCACCGCTAAAGAGGACACTTACTGCCGGTAATAATGTGACTAGTTTGTATATATGGTAATAATATGGTAATATATGTTGGAAATTCATGAGCGTATAAATTCAGTGCAAATAAAAACGTAAATATACTTTAATATAAAATACTTCTTCAAGAAAAGAGTGAAGAGGAAAATATTCTGAGATTGTTGTTTGTTGTATTTTCCATAACAACCCGCTCCTTGACTATAATGACAATGGATAAAGACCACAAATAACAGCAATCAGAAGCATCAATTCTAATGTCAGCAGTCGTAAAAATACATTTTTTTGACAAAAATTTCAAGATTTTCAAAGAGAATTATGAACTCTTCCTAGGGCATTTGCCAACACAAGGGAGATCGAAAGTACCAATATACAACATCCGGGTCAAAGGTAAAAATTTGTGATAAATTCGTTTCAGATGGAAAGCGCTCTTCGAAAAACGAGATGGGAGGGAAGCGGTGGAAATGCATCCGATAGAGCCAGAAACTAGACTTATGATTAAACAAGTCATGACGAACAAATCTCTTTCGGCAGAACCAACGTTGTGGTATCAAACGTTCTTTGGCCCAGAAACCGAGGTTTCTGTCCACGACTACTTAACGCCTAAGCGGACGGATAGCGTGAACAGTATATGGATGTTCGTGACACAAGAAAAACGCGAGACAGGAGGCAACCAGAATGTTGATGAATGCAAAAAATGATTGTCAATTACACGAACTTGTTAATCTATTGGGGAGATGTTCATATTCACACATAACCTAAGTAATTGCCTACTCTTGAGAAACATATTTGTACACTTTTGGACTGTTACTTATTTGTTGATATTCCACTTATTTTCTTCAATCACAACATTCTACCCAACTAAGTACCCCTCGAAGTATCGATTACGCTGACTACTAGGCGTGTGGGATTTGATCTACTTACGGTTCATTTTAGTGATGGAACGGTAGTAAGCCATTTTATATTCCAAAAAAACGTATAATATACCCATGAAACAAACTTTTCCTTAATTTCAGATTCTCTATTATACGGAATGACCCAGTTTGCGGAGTTTTATAGATTGTCCAGGGTTCGATACCCAAGGTACTATAAAGAGGAAAGGGCCAGGTGTGCGGAAAAGTTGTTTCAGCGAGGAGACGGAAGAAATCAGGCGTTTTATTGAACAAAATTAAATTTCACCGCTGTACCAACCTAATACGTTATTCAGTGAACCCAAGTTTGACAAATTTTTCATAATGTGCGAAGTTCAGGCTGTGCCAATTGTTTGGTTTGTATGGTGTCTAGAAGTAGTGTCAATTATTATGTTGATCCAATCTAAAAACTATAATGCTATTAGTTGTGGCAGAATATGAAATGTGGTTTGGAAATTTGGCTAAGATACGAATACATCATAGAAACAAGAGGTATTTTTTAGAGCGGAAGCGAACTAGAGAGTTATCGTGGAGTTGCGAGGAAAAAGAGTCAACGTTATGCGAAAAAGATTATTGAAATAACACTACCATAAAGGCAAGCTTCACCTATTGATCCTAAAGATCCACATGAACATTACTTGCTTGATCTTGATCGCGAAGAAGGCAGCCTGGAGATCAAATTATGATAATACTCCGAGGTTTATTAACAAACTTCATTGATTGAGGAAACCTATCCGACAGCACTGTAAAGGTGTATTGCAGGAGAAAAACCACTTCGAAACTGGGTTCATTTTCAATGAACAAACGCCCTCGGGTTAACCTGAATGTTATGTAGCAGAAATCCTCCTTGAGTAAAAAGGCCAACGAAGGGATTCAGTTGGAGCTCTTATTCTGTAGTAGGCTGTTGGCTGGGATTTAAGGGAGAAACCCCATTCATCACTCCCTCGTGCTTCCTTTGATCCGCCCTTTCAAAGTTTGGACCATTAGTTAAATTATAGGTCGATTCTCCGGCACGAGGGCTTCTTCGTATTTCATCTTGACCTCGGGGAAGATGTTTTAAATCTGGGGCAAGGACAAGTGGTGTTATGCCATAGTGGCCGTTTCTATCATAGTGACTCGATCAAATTAAGGATCTGTGCCTATGTGTAGCACCTTCAAACACCTATACTGACAAGAAGGTAGCCTGATAGTAGGCGACGATTCATCAAAATTTGAGACTACTCGAGCGTGAATTTTTACATTTTTTGGTAAACTACGAGTATATTCAGATTTCAAATGTAGGTGGTGAGAAGAAAAGGCTGAATAATGGTGTCATAAAAGTTTCAACCGAAGTCCTTGGTCAAGCAAAGGTTATTCCTGCACCGGGTACCGCATGGATTTCTTTCACCTACTCCTCAGTGTAGTGATCAACCTGTTGCTTGGTACAGTACCAAGTAGATTGTTGATCTCTATCATACCTACCCACAATTTTCGGAATTCACTTACTTCCGTGCACACTAAAACTCTCTAAGAACAGGAAACTCGATTTGACAAAAATAGATAAGTCCAAATTCAGCTTAAATTTCACTACGATTGGATGATAAAAAGTCGAACATAGAGCTTGAACAGCGTCCCGTCAAAAACCATTAGATAAGGAAGAATTCAAGAAGCGTTCTACTGAATGTTTCAAACCCTGTGTGCTACAAAATCCCTAACCCTTAATTTTCTCTCCCCCTGTTGACTAAGGGTTATAAAAGTATCTACGATCATCGTCCCCAAGAGGCATGTCCGTCTAAACTCAATCAACAATTCCATATTGCGTCTCATTCACATTATATTATAATGTGAAAAGCCCAAAACCGTCTGAACGGCTTTTCAGAAGAACGGAAAAAGTAAATTCCAATCGTTTATCTGAACCAAAATTTGGCAGGCCTGTGATAAACCACCATTATCAACGCAAGATGAAGTGAAGCAGCAACTTGAAGTTGCCTAAAGTAGACTTAGATGAAGATCCTTGATGAACGCCCACAGCCTTCCCAAACTACAGGGTCGAAGGTTGATAATGAGGGGGAGGGGGGCATTATCCATTAATTCCAAATTCTCATACTGGAGCACTTTGAAGATGAGGAATCGGTTCATCTAGTTTACTGTTCACCTGCTCTAATCTCTTCACCATCGTGTTCAACTTTGATAAATCTATAAACTGAGGTGGAGAAATAATTCGCTGATCTGGTCTCCGGAAGTTGATGCGGAATAAGATATCGCGTAAAACAACCTTTAAAATGAGATGTCACTTGTCAGACTGTTTCATATTTAGAATTTATGTGTAATCCGCCTCCCCCTAAAACCCTCCTGGCGAATACAGTTGGGGGTGTAGGACTCTTTTGGACCTTCAGATTCGGATTTAGCGTCGAAAAATACATAAAATACACTATTCTGGTATCCAGAATTTGATTTTTTTTTTTTTCATTTGTGGGGTTGTGTTATTGATGCCCGCATACAGCAATAACTGGGTGCCAAAATTCATTTCATTTCACAAAAATCAGTTCTAGTATTGATGGCAGATGATCAAATCAATTGGTAACTCGTGGAATGTAAATCGAAGTTAGTACGTAGGTACCTATTTAGGTGCATTACAAGTAGATGGAAAGAAGGGATTTATAGGCTAAGATAAAAAGAGGCGTTGTACAAGTAAGAAGAAGCAGGAACTGCTGCAGCAGAAGTTTCCTTTGTCTTTTCTTCTTTTTTGCTACCACAGGTTTTGTCGGCACTTTCCTCTGGCGCACGATAAGAAAGAGAAAGCCTGCCGGTAAATTCCCCGAGAGCCCGTTCTCACGATAGAAGAAATAGGAGAAAATTGTACAAAAAGAACGAGGCCTCTCAGGCTGATACCAGTTGAAAAACGAAGACTTTCAGAAAGAGAAAAACTGGTTTTCCCGCACTATTAGAAATAGCGAAATCAATCAACAGACATTGAGTAACTTGTAACAAATCATATCTAGAATCCAAACAATCGGTGGCGCTAAAATCTGAGTTCACCCGTTTTATTCATTCATTATGTAGGTGGAAAGTGAGAGTTGTACAAGTTAATTAATCATGCAGCTACCAACACAGATCACTCATGTCAAGAAGTAGATCTACTTCTTCGAGTTTATTCGATGTTTGAACCTATACAAACAACGAGTAAACTCGAAGTCCAATTTTGATGCTGTAGAGCAGCTGATTTAACAATCATATTAAATATGAAATATAAAATATAAATTTTATCACCGAACAATCATATTTTCGTGATTTCGAGTAGCTTGTTCTGATGCACTTTTCAGGTCTTCGGTAAGAAGGTAATTTTGGATATTAATTGATAGGTATATCGGCACGTATAAAAGTATTCAGTTGGGAAATTGACGAGTCCAACAATCTCTCGGCCAACTCGGCCGAACACACAGTGGGTTATTACCGTTACACAAGTTCCCTAGAATTGGGACAACCTAGTTTTTACTAGGGTTTCTGATTCTGCGCTACGGTGGTGGGTAACTTCAAAAAGTATAATTGGATGAAATTTAAAATATAATCTTGTAGCTCATTTATTATGATAATATAATCACTTTTTCACAAAGGTGCAAGTAGATACCGGCCACTAAGCATTACGATTTATAATTAGAAATATTCAGTTGATTGACGAACAACAATAGGATGTAGAGCGCAGAAATGGAAGTGGAGACTTGTTTAGGAAATGACCACACGATTGCTACTGAAAAGCATCCCAACATCCTTTTATGCACAAGTGATGGCCGGAACGACTTGGCGAGCGCGATAAACTGTGGCCAGTGAACGGATTAAGGGCGTCCCAGCCCGCCCGCCTACAGCCGCAAAATTCCACAGTACTAGCTCGCTCGGTTTTCATACGCGAGGTTTCAGATGAATGAAAATGGAACCAGAGGGGCGAGCTATCAGATATTATACTAGCATGCGCAGCGGCCAAATGCCGGAGAGGGGAAACCTTTCCTGTCGTCATTATCGTGCAGACTAAACCATTATCCCTTCCGGGAAACGGACACTATAATACACTCAGAGCATTCCTCTCGCAATACCAGTTCGGTCAGGCTCGTTTTATGAGGATTCCGAACATGAAGGCGATTCGGACGTCGGACGCCGCATGCATTTACTGCAATATTATAGCAGGGTGATTGAGATTGAAGAGATTAAATTTCTCTTCAAATCATTCTCTTAAATGATGACAGACATGCCCCATTTAACTTCTAAAGTCAATTATATATCTTCAGCCCTCAAGAACAATATAAACAGGATATTCGGTATAGCCGGAACTTAATTTTGAATTTCGAATATCATTGGAAGTACTGCAGTTACTAAAACCAGACACCTGGAAGCTTAAGGTGTAACTGAATAACTTGAATCATTTTCTGCCTTGAGATGCGAGCAGTTGAATGCCATTTATACACGGGCTTGGTCGAGAGTATGTTTATATCAATGCTTCAAGAGCGTCTTGCGGACTTGGGGGTACCGCACTCAAGGAGAACAGCCTTGCCCTCAATACATCCAAATGCCTGACCATGTTCTTCCACCGTAACATGCAAGGAGGGCGATCCGCATCATCATCATTAATTTGCCATCATCAAGCGAAATACACGTGACATCGGCCAAATGCCAGCAATGACCGCCCTGTACAAAGCTTTAGTCCTCCCTGTGCTTGAGTATGCCTCGGTCGTTTGGAGTCGACACGGATTGGGCGAGAGTATGTTTATATGCTTATGAGGATGTTTATAGTATGCTTCAAGAGCGTAGCGTAGCTCAGGACTTGGGGGTGCCACACTCAAGGAAAACATCCTTGCTCTCAATATATCTCCAAATGCCTGATCATGATCTTCCCCCGTAACATGCAGGGAGGGCAATGCGCATCATCATCATTAATTTGCCATCATCAAGCGAAATAAACGTGACATCAGCCAAATGCCAGCAATGACCGCCCTGTACAAAGCTTTAGTCCTCCCTGTGCTTGAGTATGCCTCGGTCGTTTGGAGTCGACACGGCGTATAAAAATGACATATTTTGGCAGTTTCAGGCCGAAATGACATTTTTTCTTCATTTTGGTGGAAATGACATAATATGTCATTTCCAAAATATTATTTTGGGAGTTTTCAATTTGAATTTGTGACACAGACAGTGAATCGAACGATGAGGACGCCGACGTAATTGAATGGTAAATAGTAAATATTGTATAATATACATATTATATACGTATTATGTAAAATGTAGAAATCCTGAAATAATAATAAAACAGTGCAAAAAATTGCGAGTGTGGTTTTTGTGAGTACAGCCGAATATTTTGACATTTCAAATGACATATTTCATGACATATTTCGGCCGAATCAATGACATATAATTTTTGACATATTTTGCCAAATGAAATGACATTTTTCCCTCATCTCTAGTTATGAGGCACTGGGGGTGAGATGCTGGGTGATGAGCCCCACTGACCAAAGGCGCCTCTCGGATGTCTCTTTTCCTGGCGGTTGATGCATTCACCATCGCTCCTGAGCAGGATCAACATCTTGATTCCTCGCGCAAATTCTCCTTCAACCAACCTTTTTGGAGTTCCTTTGTCGACCACGAACTGTTCATACCACTGACCGCTCTGTAGACAGCCCAGAGAAGTGCAGTACCTCCAGTTCCCTGATTTCTTGAGCCTATTGATTCGAATTGGTATACTATGGTATAACATTTTTCTTTTATGGACATTTATTTCTTTTGTATTAACTTTAACGCTATCTTGTATCATTATATTTTTTGTATTTAACTTACCCTTATTGAATAAATAAATACCACAATACAGACGGAGACGTCGTAAGTCTTACCTCCTTCAATCATACATGTATTGACTTTCTCATCCATAAAGAATACGAGTCCTAAATTGAAGGTATTGTATGAGCGGCTAGAGACGCATAATTAATGAATGCATAAGAGCGAGAGCAGTAGCTCGGGACAATTTTCGAACAAAACATCCAAAAACCCGTGAGTTGGACATGATAGAATTCAAGTACCCCGAACAAAGAAGATTTCATTGGGTAAAGCACGTAAAAAATAGAACAGAAAAATATTCCATTGTGCTTGGAAATACCTCCAGGGCCAAGACCCGGCGAAATGATGTGGCAAAAGAAAATAACCAGGGGATGTATAGGGGTGGTGGGGGCGATCGAAAAACAAACTTGCCGACGGGGAGAGGATATGAAGTGGAAATTGGGTGACGCCGTAGGTAAATAGAAAGAAAGAGGCAACAACGTAGAATAATCGGCCACTTGGAACACCCAAGAACTGGGATTCCACCGACCTAGACGGAGAATATTTCTCCAACACATTTTCACCGCTTCTTCTTAGGTATTCTAAATGTTATAGGGTGGATTCTCGGTCCAGCACTGCATGAAAATTTCGTCGTCACAGGACTCGACTTACGTATGGCTGATTCCCCTTCATCATTTCACCTAGAAGAAGACAATTTGGTTGACTCTGGCGACATTATTTTAGAGCATTACTCCGATTACTTCGTATAATTATAGGGCTCACGATGATATTGTCAACAGATCAGTGACGTTAAAGGAAGGACGAGCCATACAGGAAATGACAATCTTTTGTGGAAACGCGTGAATTTTTTGTTTTTTTCATCGATATTCCGAGTTTTCACATCTTGAAGCGTAAACCCACCAAGGATTTTGATGTAGTACCGAGGGTACAAATTTATAATACATGTATCATGTAGGTATTATACTGGTATAGGTTTGAATTTAGTTTAATCACTGACCTGGTATCAGACTCCACACTACTCGGAGAAAACTATATGGGTACATACACTAACGAACGCACAATATCTAACTTCTTGATTATTATTCTTTCGCATAGTACATAGTTGAATAATAATGAAACACGTCTCGTAAACCAACGGCAACGGCAGGTTGCGCGTGTTGAAATTCGGTGAACTCGATTCATAATTCTTCAAATCACAACTTATAGAAATAAGAGTAGAAGGTACTTCGCGAAGCCTGATGAGACACATACTCGTACATATCTAGGCTCCATCTGGGAGGCGACCTAGAAGGCAGCGATAGTAGTGAGAATTCCAAGATGGGAGAGCTGTTACAATGGTGATATACGTAATAAGTGGCCCTTTGACTCAAGGACTCGCAATTATATCTGGGAGATTGGATTCAGTCGGAGTGAAAGGGGGTCTTTCTGCCCTTTGAGGTGGACCTTTTCCAATTACCTGACCTCGTTATCAGAGGCCATGCTTGGTAGGTTCAATTTATCAGCGGTGGCTTCCCCGGGATGAGCGGAACTCTTCTGGATAACGGACGCTTGCTTTAGACAAGTTTGATGGCTAAAGTAGAAAATCTATAAAAATCGCAATTCAAGTAGGATAATAACTGCCTGAGGTTGTCATCATGGAAATCTCATCAGGGCCCAAACATGAAGGTCTGACTGACTGTGAGTTGGTGTTTAGATAATCGCCAAGTAGGGTTCGACTGCACGTCATAAACTTTTTATACGCCCATAACTAACAGACAAATAGTAGAAAGCAGCTTAGATATCCAGCTGAGGCTGGTGTCCAGATGGGTCTACGCCCATCCTATTAAATTCGGATTGTAACTATCGTATTTGCGTGCGCAAATATGAAACCCTTGAAATCCCATCGACTCAAAAGCGTGGTCGAAGTGAGCTGAAGTATAGAGGGTTGTGGAACGAAGTCCTGATGCCCCCACATGAACTCACGTAGTAACTTAATCCCCCGAAGTACGGTTTATTTCAGGGATGGCCTTTTAAATGAGACCGTGCTATGTAACACAGGATTGTACCAGACTAAATTGTGTTCACCGTTCACAACCAAGCACTAAGATATACGAATGCGAATCAATTCTGAAGGCGACAAAGTAGGTAACTGTACAATATTATACTCATGCTTGGTGTATGCTTTTCCTTTGTTATCTATTTATTCGATTCGGTAGGATACTCCCACCTGAATATGTCAACAATGAGATGGATAGGGTGGAACCATCAACACCACGTTTTGTCAAGTCATTACCACCAAATTCTCTCGAGCGTCTGAAAAGCAGCTTCTTCATGACCCGGATTCCATTGTTGAACTCCCCAGACTCCTGGAGACTGAAATTTGGAGTAGCGAGTAGGAGTTCTAGGAAGTCTCTGGGTAAGTCCTCCTTCAAAAGCGAATCAACCGCCAGAAGTTTAGTATAAGTTGAGTTCAAGTTCGCACAACACTCGAGCCCAACCACCTTCTTCTTCTCCTCTTCCATCTTAATAAAGCTTTCATTAAGACTGCAAAAAGTAATAGTGGGAAAAGCGGGATTGGGGGAGCGAAGAAGCCGTTCTCAAAAGTTTCCTCGTGGAGGGTTCTTGCAAGGATTTGTCCTCGCCTGTCTAAGTTGATGGATTTATGTCCTGCTGCTCCCCATCCTCACCACCCATGATCCTCACAGCCGACTGCGCTCGTTCCCTACTTCATCTTTTCTATCTAGGTTGCCTCTTTTCTTGAACTTATTGCAGCGCTGAAATATTTCCCTAATAAAGACTTCCCCTCGAGAAGTATACTCGTAGAGCAAGAGCAGTTGTGCACCGAAGCAGCTGCCAACCCACGTTCACGAAGAACGGATCTAATGATTCTGAGATTTGGCGCTTTTAAGACTAGTGCATAAGAGGATGTGGCACGAATTCAACAAAAACTCTATTCACTCCCCCGAATGTCTACCATACCTATAGGAGGGAGGAAACAAATACTTCCTTCCTACAAGGCTACATAATATATTATAGTTACAGAGCCTGTAATGAATCCTTCCTACAGGGGGAGGAATTTTGTTGATGCTCTCAGAATTCAGAAGGTCAATGTTAGAGGCAATTATCAAAACTATGAAGTTAGTCGTAGAGCGGAAAGCGATATGATGCGATGAAGGGGTTTCAGAGGAATTCATATTTTCTAACTCATTGGATCTAAACGAACCAATCATTCAATATAGCCAACGCTTCTGAGTGCAAACTGGCAATAGAACTTCATTCCGACGTCTTCAACCACCTCCTCAGCTCGATCGTAATTACGAGATGCCTCCAGCCCAGGCTACCTATTCCGTTTCTCATTACAGGAGCCCTCTAGCTGAGGGGAAATTGATTCGAAGCAAGCTAATACGACTAAAAGGCAGTCAATCGAGTTCCGCACTACAGCCAAACACAAATACTTTGCGCCATCAACTCCACAACTGCTCTTGAGTTTACAAGTGCTTTTGTGTTTTCTTGAGCTAGTTTAGAGAGTATCAGGAAGACAATGGGCATCCCAGCCCTTAACCCGTTTACTGTCAAGACGATAACAATTCTTTAGAAGGATTACAGATCGGAATGCTTTATGGGAGAAAGTTCCTAGTAAATTGAATGAGAGACTGAAGAGAGAATAATTATTGCTGAGTGGTCTGAGGTGTACGATCATCACTGAGTCAACCGTTTGGCTCATCATTTGCAACATTAAGACGGATGTTTGAATAATGAGATCAAGTATCATCACATGCAACATTACTGTTCAAGTTCCTTACTATATTCAACATTCTATCATTAATTTATTCGGAAGTTTCTCCCATAAAGCATTCCTATCTGTAATACCTTTTAAAGAATAATTCTTTGGAAATTATTGTTATCGTCTTGACAGTAAACGGGTTGAGGGCTGAGATGCCTCATTGCCTTCCTGATACTCTCTAAACTGGCTCAAGAAAACACTGAGCAGTTGTTATGATATCATCATAACAAATTATCAGAAAAAAAAACAGCATTTAAAACATATTACATAGTCATAGGATGACTTTTTAGAGAGAGTACAAGTTACCTAAAGATTTGAACTAGCTTGTACCACTGTACGAATACTTCGTCATGAGAAATGTGTATGCTAGAAAAAACATTATTTCGCTTCGCATAGTTGTGAGCTTATTACACACAGGAAAATCAAATTTAATTTATTCTTTGCCTCAATGACGCATTCATATTATGGCATAATAGCATGAAAGGACCGGGGAAAGTACTCGCAAGTGATTATATTTAATCCAGCTATTTAAAAGTCCTAATCAAATAAGTATTTAATTAATCATTCCTTCTTATAGAGCACTAAACGTCGAAAGCTGTGAACGGACAAAATTAAAGGCAGCTGAAAGAGACTATAGTCCTATTATAGGACTATAATAGGAAGGCCGAACTGATGCACATTCTAGAATCCCTACAACATAGCAGTGACGCAAGATTGAAGCAAGAAATCCAAAAACCTGGTTGTGTGAGTTCTTGATGCCGATCTGATATCCGTGTATTCCTTCTTCAGCCATCCAATTTAAAAAAGTTTTTAGATCATCTCATATGTTGAAACGCTTTGGCTGACCCAATTCTGGGGAACGCTACCCTTTTGACCTAGTGATCTTGTGTTTAGTCCACTCTGTTTAATATCCTTCCCTTCTTCACCGATCACCCGATCCAGGACAACGTCTCCAATTCCAATGAACCAACTTTTTCACGGTCACCATCCTACACTCTTTGAATCAGAGCTTTAATAAAAGGCTTTCGATGGTACAAAGACTATATTTCACTGACAGACCCAACTACCCAACGAAGCTTTCTAGCGTTTCAGATGCTCGTTTGAAACAATCTGCCTCGCTTTTCTTGACCGAAGCTTTATCTCCGCCATTCGGTGAATGGCCCTTGGGCTCATTGTTCAGACTACCCTTGTACGAGCCTTTACAAAGCATTATATTAATTTATATTATTCATCCCATCCAATGTATTCTAAAGTGAAAACGCTGCAAATTCTGCCACAACGATTAATTAATTTCTGTCTAGATCACTGTTCTGCATACGGTATACAAGAAAGTACCATAACTACACGAAATATTTGAAGAAATAAACTAATATATTATAATATAATATATTAGTTGATCAACAACTGGTCACCTACTTTTATTACTTCTTCGCATATTATATTCGTTCGAGAAGGTGACCAGTTGTTAATCCCCGAGCGAAGGGGGCTCGTCAAAAAGCTCAGTAGTGATCTTTTCGATTTTCTAACGACGTAGTAATGAAGAAATCATTATAGTTATATGCTAGACTATGATAGCACCATAGTCTACTAGTATACTATACGTTTTTAATCGTACCTAATTACGTCGGCAATTATCTATATCAAGAAGTACCAACCAAAAACATACCTAACGAGATTTCCTTCATCCCGGATACAAAAAGAGTAGTTCCACCGTTGGGTTAATGCTCGTGTAGACTGGTTTTATTCGGCCTACGAGCAACCACACTAACGGCTGGCCCTACAGCGCTTCGGGTGGTCTTAAATTAATAGGTAAATCAAATTTAATAATATTGTACACATAACTATACTGTTCCATCTAACTTTTCCGAAATATGACATTTAGAAAATTACAAACCCGACTTTCACTTTTCCCAGTCGGCCTAGGCCTATGAGAAGTTTCAAGAACATCCTCGGGCACGTCCGAGCCCACATTCCAAATTGAAAACGTTTAGACCAATTTTAAGGGAGAAAACCTCCGCGGATTGCGTGCGGCGGACGGAAGAGTTTGTTCTTTCTTGGTTGATTCCGATGATTCATTATTGATAACTAAAGATGATATTCCACGAAAACCAACCCGTAGATGGTCACCTCACAACGATATTTTTCCAATTCCGGGTATTGAAACAGGTGGTTCGCTAAAATGAAACCAGCCCTATTGACAAGACCGTTCGTATTTCGAAGACCTCCACATCTCCCCGTCCTGACATAATAAGTAACATAACAAACGGAAAGGTATTGGTCAAGGGACGAAATCTTTCTTCCTTGGGCGACCTATCTGCCATATACTTCTCGCCCAGCTATTGTTGTCGCTTTCCGCCTGACTGTGTCAACGCCCCGTATTGACTCCCCTTCATGTCCGCTGGTCGACCCCTCACGTTCATATATTGACAGAGCAACAATGCCAGTGAACCTCTGGCGCCCTCATCGTCTTCGATTCATGTCATTTGAGATGGACTTCACTCATATTAACTAAATTCATCAAAGGGGAAAAATAAATGAAATATTCGGCGATCATTATTAAAAGCGTTTCGACGCTAAACCACTATTTTGGGATGTAGCGAAATGATACAACAAAACAGCTGATTGAATGACAGTTTTGTTTAATTCACCTGGTTATGGAGAAAGCTGGGCCATTATCATGATCAAGAGAATGGAATTAAGATTGAGAATTTATAGAAAGTAGTTTCAGCTCAGCAGTGGGAACAACTGGAGTTGGTATGAGAAACGTAAATCAGTCGTCGTGCAGTATGCCATGAATAAAAATCAGTTTATTTCTACAAACATTGCAACGGTTTATTCGTACCCAAATCGTAATCAAAAGAACACGGTACCATAACAATCACAAGGTTGTCGAGCATTTTTATTATGACACTTTTCCATGTCCACATTGTCCATGATCAAAAGACATTTAGGAGTATAAAGAAAAAACTCCATAAACGACATCCATAAAATGCAATGTCTGAAATAGACAAGGGTATTGACTCGTTGACGTGGAACAAGCATAAATATTATTTTCAAGTGTATTTCCCCTCTGCCCTCTTTGTAGCGAGTTATCTACCACATCCCACGTCACAACAAAGCGATACATTTGATTGACAGTTCGATTGTTACCGTATACAAACGAGCCAGGGCGAAACCATCGATGTATATACCTCGATATATACATCGATGGGCGAAACAGGAGATCAGGTCTCTTTTCTGTTTTTGATCCACCTTGCGTATCCATTTCTTCATACAGTGGATTCCCTTCACTACATTATTCATTTCTCTCGAAATGCTGGTGTCATTTACACGTCTTTTCAACCGTCTTAATCTATTTTTTCCCTCTGCTTTCTAAAACACCAACCAGAGAGCAACAACATGCATATTTTAAGGAAACCCCCGAGAAAGTCTTCCCAACTCCGTCGTCTCCGCTCAGGGTCCTTCAAGCGATATAACCAATTCTGGAGTAGGGGTAAAAGAGAATATTCCGATGTTGACAACCGTGAAAAACATTCAGGAACCTTGTTCACAAAACGTTGGGCCAACAAGGAAACAAACGTATCTCACAAAATGCATGATCCATAAGTTTCAGATGTTTAGTAACAAGAATTAAATTATTTAATTCTTTAGCTTAGAAGAAACAGCGAACGTAGGTACTTGGACCGTGCCTCAGCCTTTTCAGCTTCAGCTTTGATAGCTTAGACATTATTATCACATTTGTGTTTACAGTGTACATGTATTTTTTAATTTTTTGACGCACAAGTAGTAGAGTAACCACCAACACGACTGGAGGGGCAGGTGGATGTTGTAGTTGTGCAAGTACATGGAATGCTGATGGTGTTCACCGGTGTGAGACCATTTTCGTACCACTGTCGAGTATCTACTTGATATGCTATGGACGATTTTAAGTGTCTATTGAGAGGAAATAAAAACAAAACAATAGAATGGGGTCATCCGTTCCGTTCTCTACTGGAGGGGACCACTTGGTGAGATAACAAAGAGGGTTTCGAATAGACCAAGGAATTGGCAAAGGTGTTTTGTCCAGAGGGCTGCAGGATGAAGAGGCCAAGGTGTAGATGGGAAGGTATGGAAGGGAGTCACAAGTGGCTTCAGACCACAAACAGTGGAGGGCAGAGAGCTTCTAAGTGCACTCCATGGCACATTCACTCCAAGGCAAGAGCACCCCTGCCGACTCAAACCCTTCGCTCAACAATAACCACTTAGTACAGTCCTTTTGTTCAAGTCTATTCTTCTCATATGCCTTGGCCTGACGAGGAAAAGGCGGAGGGCATGGAAATGTAACTAGCTAGTTTAGTGGATGCCCCGAACCTAAATGGGGATCCCTGCGTTATACCCAATTGCAGCTTCAAAGAGCAATGGGATCTTTTGAGGGCACTCAAGGAATATGTATCAGGTCACACACGTACGTTTAGTCGCTAGGACATCCTATCTTGCCAATATTTCTTTTTCTAACCCTTCGCAACTTTCAGATACATTTAATGTTATTAGTCAGTGACCGTTGGATACTGGAATGAGTGATGGTGTTTGACATAGATTTGTCTTACGGCTGGGGGTCAGGAAAAATGTTGCTAGGTTCACGGGAAAAAAAATGTAAAGCGGTACCAATACGGTCAATTATGATATGGATATTCACGCCATGAAGCTATAATTTCGTCCTTAGGACTTTAACCTGATGCTGCACAGGGCCCGGATCAGCTGAGTGGCTCCTACAGCTAATCATCATGCTATTCACTGTTTGGAGCTGAAGTTCGGTATGTAGCTTCCTTAGGACTTACACTTTAAGCAGAATAGACCCAGGATCAGCTGAGGGGCCCGTTCAACTATCAGAAATATCCACGATCAGATGTGTTTGCCAGTAAGGGAGAAATTAAGTAATATGCATAGAGTGTTATTTAGAAGAAGCATATTGACCAAGTTGATACAGATTATCTTGGTCAGAATGGATTATTCTCGTAAGTAGGAATAAAATAAGTGAACAAATTAAATGAGGCATTATTGTATTCTTGAAACCAACTTGAAATGTAATGGAAATAATAGAATAATAATAAACATATTATGTTAATGGCGTAATTGATCAGTATCCAGGATGATTCGAGGAACGAATCGACGTGAGATGAAATGCAAAAAGGATGTACTTTAGATCTTGTTATTTCAGTTCTCTCAAATGAACAGAATAAAAACTTGAAGAAAAAAAGTCGAACTTTGAACCAAAGTAACAGACGAGTCCCGGTGGGTTGGAACGTGGCTCATTATTCTGCCTCCCTTCGTTGGGCATGTTCTTACAGGAACTTTTGGTAGTACATATTTATGTACCTTAGTAATTCAGGGAATTTCTTCTGATGTGGATCCTTCACTACTTGAAACGAATAGGGGTAGACTCTATTTCCCCAAGAGTATCTTCAATTCCTTGTAACGAAAAAGTTAGTTAAACCATTACATGTCCCGCAAGAGGAATTTCAACGAGTATTAAAATAGGGTGACATGGCCATCAATATGGTTATATAGTGGTTATCCCCTTGGCGTGAGGGGAGGGGGTGTGGGAGAAAGAAAAACCTGGGTGTTTCAAGGATGAATGGCAACGGTTAGGAGCCTCCAGCCGTTATTACGTAGGCGAACGATATGAGTTAAAGCGGTGAATATAAAAAACGGGGAGGATCCATGACGTTCATTTTCATCCCTTGAGGGGACAAAAAATCGTGGCATTTCTTCAAACTTCATTCATTTTAGTAACGGGTACTTTTTGCCAATGGGGTCACAACATCCCACACCAAGTTTGGGCCACCCACTCGGATCTTGAGTCTGTATTTAAAACTTCGCCAAAGAAATAAAATCCTCGAAATATCAACCCTGGTTAAATAAGTAAATACGTTGTATCGACGCTATTGCCTTTTTCATGCCAACCTACATTGATGTTCAACAGTTATTTATTACTCGCGCGTATCTACATCGGCAATATTTCACATCAAGCCTACAGCGAACCATTATTATTTTCGTGGACACGAAAAGAATCTCAGAAGAAAAAACCCAATATTATTAAACTAGCATTTCTATGTTTTAGCTAAGATTAGATACAACCCCCAGGATTGGGATATTAGGAATACTATTGTACATAATCAATGATCTATTTGGAATATTAGGAATACTATTGTACATAATCAATGATTCGCATAGTGTATAACAAACAGTGTATAACAAATTCGCAAGGAAAATCTGAAACACTTTGAGCTAAAACATGAAAATGAGGAAGCACTTAGCACCCTATGAACTTTGAACCGTAAATGAATTTTTAGCAATTTTGATGGTAGGCGTTTGCACAGTAGCTCTCCTAGTAGCACTACACTGTTTCGTCTCTTACAAGTTCAAGCCTGGGAAATTTCATTTATAATATGTTTATAGATTCAATTTCACCAGTAGCAGAGAAGTTCTATCGATATAATAGATCATGATATATTGTAGTGAGTTCTCTCTTCCATTTGGCGATTCGAGAATGATGAGGAATCGATTCTTATAAGTGCTTGAACGACACCACTCTTCACTTCAATTGCCGTTGCAGTTACCTCAGACATTCCGATGTCAACAAGGCAACAACTGCTATTCGTCATTTCCCGCAATATTGCTATGAAACATGGTACATAATTGTAACATGGTAACATGCTCATTGTCCTACGATGGACATCGTAATCATTGGTAAGATGCCATATCGTAACCAGTATGGCAGACTGTCGAATTCGCTCGTTATTTCCGCTGTTTTCAAAATCGATAGTCTGCAATATGGTTTGCTTACTACCCATGTGTTTCCGAGCTCTCTCCGTGATCTTAAAATGGTCATTAAGTCCTCACAACCGAGGAGCCTTCGAAACCTAATTTTGGCTTCAGATTGGAGCAACAGTATCAATGCCTTCAACGACCGCTGTATGCTTCCTTCAATCTTTACTAATTATTGAATTATCTCTACGTTCCATGGAAGATCATGATTGCGCAGAAATATCTATGATAATCGATAAATATCTATGATAACTCAATGTTTCTTCGTATCTCCTACCGGCTAATTGTACGAACAGTCTCATTCTAATAATATCAACTCTAATGTAATAATAATTTTGATGTGTGAAATAGGGTTGTTATTACAGTTGTTAATGAAGCCGAATGTAGTAAATAATGCTATTTTAGATTAAGGAATTGTATGTGTTGAAAATGTAGGAATTGTATGTGATGAAAGATATTGTTTAAATTGATGATGGTTACGGTATCAACCTTGTTATCGAATAAAAACAGTGATCGGAGCAGTATGTTATCATCGATATCCCAAGGGCCCTTGCGTGCCTGCAATCATCCCTTATATCCTCTAACACACCCACTGACTCTCATCGGCCCTTATAGGTACCCTCCTCACAACCAACCACGGTTCTTTCCGGTCTATGGAGAGCGAAACCTCCGGATGTGACCTTATATACTGAGGATACCTGAATCTTATATGTTTTTTCCCCAAAGGATCCACATTTTTGAAGGAGAATTTTTTTTCTTAGGGGTTCTTCAGATATGGCGACAAGGAGGGTGGTCCTGAAGACAGAATAACGGGTATCAAATCAGAAACCCTTATCCAGCGGGCAACAGCCACACCCAACGCCCACGTGGTTGTCCGTCGTACGGCAGCCACTGTATTGATTCGCCCTGTATTGAAGGTGGGTAAAACATGATTCACACATGAGCATTTCATGTGGCACAAGGTGCTCGCTAGTTTCTCCACATTGTGATACGTAGCCCCTACTGCACGGATACCTTCAACAGACACGTACATAACTGATCCCCAGATCATTCACGCAGTTACTCTTCATTTATGTTGGGTCGCTCTTTTGCTGACCATCCATAGTTATTCTTATTGAAATACTTTTCAACCATTTATTAGAATTAAATTATTTTAATACAATGTCATCAAATTTATATTTATATAAGAACATCAAATTATATTACGAAATAGGATGAACAATCATGGATATTATTTATAGTTATTTATGAATTCGGTAAGCGATTGTGAATGAAATGCTTCATTGACCAGCTGATGTGGTCGGGGCGGATCGCAGCGTTTTCGATGCGAGATGTGCGAGCGCACATCTCCGCTTAAATGCCACTGAAGATACGATGCGATCTGTAGTGTGCGCTTACCTTATCTGAACAAGTGTTTCAACACAACCAATGATAAGGTTGCTGTGAAATTTTTAGATAGGTAGTTGAAGGACAATCGACTAGATAATTGTGATGGTAAGTACACAACCTGCTATAGTAGACTAGTTTTGTCTTTTAATCTAACGGGGGAGTATGTTCCGATGAACAGTTTAAAGAACCATTTATTGGTGAGTTCATTATAGAATGGTGAGATATTGGTTGAAGAGGTGGGACTGACAAGGCTTTCTTTCCAACCAATTGAGCCCCCGTTTCCTTATAATTCGATGTGGTGGTGCGGGTGAAGCAGTTTGCTCTAGAGAGAATGAATGTTCGGAAGGCGACCATGCTAGGAGGTCTGAGTTGTTATCCAAGTTAATATGAGTGTTGAATTAATCTTGACTCACCCTTAACAGAGACCCCTTATCTCGCCTTTCAGGGTTCGAGGGGCCAATGTTGACTTATCCTGGGTGTTTGTCTTGGATCCTAGTTGCCAGGGGTAGCTTCCTTCGTCGATTGATGCCGTTATCGGACGAAACGGTTCATTTCACCTTCCTACATTCAATTGCTTTTGCAGTACCAAGAGTGGAGGGACACATTTTTGGTCAAAAATATCAAAACTATATTGGGCTGCCAAAACGCTAATGGCCGAAGAGCCGTAAACGCTCGGCGTAGGGAAAAAAAAAACATTTTTCTTCTTTTAAAATCTTCAAAATGTCCCAAAAAGGAGGGAAATCGAAAAATCGATATTATTCACATCGTTCTCAAACATTTCACACGATGCACCGGTGACAATACAATCTCAGTCTCCGGTGTCTGACAGTCTCTAATGAAGACTGGCAAGTCAGCCTATCAAATTATGGGTTCACGCCATAACATTATCGTGTGCCACTACATGTACCACTGTCGTTAATGTTGAAACCTCATTAATGAACAAGACCGAAATTGATATCACTTCCTATCAAATCATTCTGGAAAGTAAGTTATTCAGAGCAACACTCACTCTCTGAATCACTTACTTTCCAAATTCTTCTCTATCAACGTATGTCAGGGGATCTTTTAAATCTGAGAAAAAATCTTTTGTCCGTGAAAACGATGACAAATTTTCTTTTCCGACGGTCGCGTGCTGAACAAATCGAGTTCCTCGAGATTCGCAAGGGAAGGCACTGATCATACTTCACACCTTGTTCAACACAACAGTTTGGTAGTGATAAGTGATGAAAACATCCTTCTACCGCGGTAACACCCCCGGGGTTCACCGTTCTTTTCCAAACACTTCATCCCTTATTTCCTACTTCTACCCGACGAGCTTTCTTGGCGGTTCTAAGTGATTACGTGCCACGGCTGCGAAACTCTGACCCACATAGCTTCCACAGGATCCTTGGCAACTGGGAATAAATTATGGGGCTTCCGTCGAAGGCGGGAGAGTTCAACAGCGGAGAGCCTCTTCTTCCTTCGGGGATATCTTTTTGGAATTAATTCTGAACCCTCTTCTGCTTTTCAACTCCACTCACGTGGGCATCAACCTGCATTCTGATACTGACACTGAGTTCTATGTCGATATGGCGGAATAAATCACACAAAATCACTGATATATTCAACCCTACGAATCCCAATAATTCTGACAACTTCCTGAATAAGGTGTACATGTTCTTTGGTGGTTTCTTAACCCCATTCCATTGAAGTGCGGTGACAGAATGTTTACAAATGCCAATATCTCTGGAGCTTAAGCAGGGTTTTTCCTATGGTGCAAAGGCTGTTCCAGGAATTTCACTTGTCGGAAAGGTATTAGTTTGCTGACATGAATTTAATCTTCAAGAGTTTTCTGATACGCGGAGTTATACTTTTTCTAGGCAACTATGGAAATCCCTGAAGACCGTACTGAAGTGTCTAGAATATTTCTTCTTAGCAAGGATAACTATATAAATGCCTCATAAATCTCGGTTTGTAAGCACATCAGGCAACAAGAAATAACGACAACCCTTTGATACGATAAAGCTTGTGAGCGTAAGATGTTATAAAAACAACATAAAATCTCATATCTGAAGAAGTCATAAGTAATTTCTCGTTTTAGGGTACTTGATTGCGATACACATTATGGATTTACCAGAGTTGCGAAAAAACATCAACGCTACGTGGTGGATGTGTAAGCAGTGAGTATAGAAATAACTTTATTTCTATTCTCACTGTGTGTAAGTTACTCGTCTTCTCGGAAAGGTGTCTTCACTACACGTAAAATCCATCAGGTTAATGCTAATCCACTTTATAATACTTCGACCACCCAAGCAGGTTTACACCTCCAAATGTTTTGTAACCCACTTGAGGGTGGAGTTAACACCACCAGAGTTCTGACATCTTCATTAAACACACCACGAGTAGAGCAAAGCGCGAGTTGGAGCGGTTTTAGTGGGGATAGTACTCTGGAAAACTTTATCTAACAAGATGAAGCTCGGTATTCACCTCCCCTTGAAGTGACATGGGTGCCAAACATTTGCACAAAATCTCTTAACCAAATCTCGTCGAATTTACTAAGCTGTTGAAAGTTGTGACACTCCGAAACATTTAATGGCTCCAGTGCGGAATATACGAGTACAGATTGCTGGGTGGGAGACATTGTTGAAACACTATAGATCATTGTTTCATTAAAACACTACCGAATCAAGGTCACTATAATATGATGGCTCCAGGAGATTTCCAAAGCACACGCATGAACCACTGAAAGTGTTTTTCAAAAGTGTTTCCATCAATGACCACAAAAATCTAGGAAACGAATTACTTATCACAGATGGAATGCATCGTTCGCTATATATCTCATGAGAAGAATAATTAGGACAACCAAAAGCTTCGCAAATCCAATCAGCTCCTCTTGACCTATTCGCTATCCCTTCATTACAATTCATTCAACAGGGCTTGTAAACAAGACTGTTCTTCCTTCCTCCTACACTTCAACTCTAACAAGAAGTTCAATGCATAATTTACAAAGTTCCTTTCAAGAGCCCAGCTGTGAGTTGCTTCAATTAATCGTAGTTTACGAACTTCAAGGATTTGGCGTAATGTGTAGAAGCTGAAAGTGAGGGATTGATTTACGGCTTGATACAAAGTCTGAGGGTAGAACTTGGGAGACATGTTTCTTCGTTGGAGTTGACTCGCAAAATTGACCGAGAGCGAAGACGTCGGTTTCACACAAGAAAGGCACAAAAAGCAAGGGAAGAAACCACCTCTGATGTTGGATAAAGAATATGCAAGGTTCTGGAGAAAAACATTCGATTTTTCGTGCCACGAGGGATACTTACTTCCAATAGATCCTTTTTTGTAAAATTTACCTACGATAGTTTACCCTACGATCATTTACCGTCATTTAATAGGTAGATTCATTCAAAAATTCCATTACTGAAAATAATAAACCAAAAACTTTGTCGATTTGGCCGCCATGGACAGCAGTTTTCCATCGTGCATTGTACACCACCACCATTATACACCACCGAGGGGCACAAAATACTACGTCACTCCAATTACGTATTGATTCGCGTATTTATGCTATTGTTGCGTTATTTGCGTTGGCTCTCCCATCAGAGTCACGTAGTCTGATGGTCTTACTTTTAAAATAAGATCAACATGTCGGATACACAAGATAGTGAGTGAATAACATCGAGTTGTGCAGTCACAGGTTTACAGCACTTCAGGAGGCTTTTAGGGGGAAGTGCTTCTATATATCATAATAAAAGTCAAGAGGAGGTCGTAACGAATGTATAGCCTTTTTCAACACTATATGCGAGCAACTTGACGCGAACTTCTTCAGGGAATGAAAACAAACGTTGCTAATTCCCACGGTTTCTCTTTCCAAACTCTCATTACATGAATGACTCGGCGATCGGGAAGAAAAATGAGCGAAGTAAAGGTTAAGAAACGAGTAACAAAGTGTGAATTGTAAAGAGGAAAAAATAAAACACCTCTAGAGAAGAAAAAAAAATGTAAAGAAGTGGAGAACACGGTGAGGAAGGTTCCATCTTAGAACACAGGAGTAGGAGGAGGTGAAGGGGATGAGTGTCGGGAGGTTCGGAAATGAGGGTCGCAATAGATAGTGATCCATCACTCTTCCTCCAGTCAAGGTACAGTGAAGTTTCCCATCCTTAGTTTTTTCTTGTCTCCTTCTCCGTCGAGATGAGTGATACTTCTCCGTTAGCCTTGAGGACTCGTTATGGAAGATGAGGGAATTCATTCACGGAGAAGAGGGCATTTCTTATTCGCCAGCACTTGCGGCAAGAAAAGGTGATCACGGGTGTGAAAACAGGGTCAAACTGTGCGCAGAAAGTTTGTTTGAGAAGAACAGTAGAATGAGAACTTCCGACTTCAAAAATGCCTTCTTTTTCTCACCCCAATGACAGGGTATTATAGAGATTTCATTTGGAAAAAAAAGAAAAAAGCCGCAATCATGGCTATAAGAGCAAATTTTCGAAAAAATAACCGGTTTTGTGTAAAATGTCTTCATTTTACTGGTTTTATAACAAAGTTTGTTTTCATTTTTTGCCGAGTAACACATCAGTTTATATATTCCAACGCTGAACACGATGGTGAAGTCAGAATTGCGATAACTCATTCCGTTATCAGATTAGAGCAGATGAACCATGAAGAACATCTAAAATAACAACCTCGTTTCATCGAATCATCATCAATTCACATTTCTTTCATTTTGAGGAGTTATGGGTAATCCCCCCCCCCCCCCCAACAGCCCAAAATCCCCCACAACTTATAGATTTTTCAATGCTGAACACCATGGTAAAGTCAGAAAAATTCTGACTGATTCTTCGCAATTACTGCAATATCTCATTCCGTTATCAGATTAGAGCAGATGAACCGTGAAGAGCATCTAAATTAACAACCACGTTGCTACATCTTCAAAGCGATCCAGTTTGAGAACGTAATAAGATATCACAATCTTTAAAATGAGGTGTCGCTCGTCAAACTTTTCCCTTTTGGAATTTATGAGTAATTTTTTCCCCCTTAAAATTTCCCTAAACCCCTCTTGGAAAGGACCGATTCTGCTCATCTACGAACTTAGCCTACGAACGAGCCTTTCGATTGCCGAGACAGATTTTTCGTGCAAATGTGAACTTTTTATCTCAATACTATCGAGAGTTATCGTCTGGAATGAATCATACATATAATGTATGTATGATTCATTCCAGAATGTATGAATCACACATATAATATATTATATTATACAGATTATGTATGTTTCATTCCAGACGATAACTCTCTATATTATGTATATGTAAATATATAAATATTCTTGAAGCACAGAGCGGCTAAGAAAGTTGAACATAGAAAAAAACTCACGATTTGATTCTGACATTTCGGCAAACGCCTTCGTCAGAGTTGAAATTGTAGAAAATTTCTACAATGCAATATAAATACATACTGTACATATCAAATCAATTTACCAAAGCAACTGAATAAAATTTACGATGAATACCGTGACATTCAATGAATATTATGTTTAGAGTAACGATAGTCAATCAATTGATAACATTTATAATAAATCACGCGCTAACACTACTGTTTATCACGAAGAATGTGCAATAGCTCACGTAACATGACAACTGTGGCTTTGGAGTTGAAAGGGAAGTCCACCTGAATAAGATCTGATCATTGACATGAGCACATCGTAAAAATCTCTGGCCAATTGGTATAGTTAGCTTCCTCATTCATCATAACAAACATGAACGCCAAAAATCAGTTGAAAAAACCCACGTCGGTTGTTTAATATTTGAATTGAACTACCATCCGAATTCAAATGTAATTGAATTGACGATCTCACTCTGTCGGTCCTTTTCTACCTCCCGATGAAGAGATTATGGAATCGTGAGGAAACTTATATTCGAAGTAATATAAAATAATGAAAATAAGGCAAAGTGATTTTGAGAAACACCGACCCTCGATAATAATATTATTTTCATTGAATATTAACGAAGGAAGTGAAGCATTTTAGGCCCGGATTGTGTTAAGGTCCTTTTTCAACCAAACATGGGTTTCTTCAAAACAGGGTTTCTTCTATCAGAAATCTAATTCAATTATTGTAAGCGTGGACAATGTCCACTGGACATACATGCCACCCATTCGTTGTCCTAATGTAAAGCCCGCCCATCGCTCGAGACACATAAGCCGAAATTCACGTTTTGTAATTAAGTTGAACGGCTCGAGCAGCTTTCTAGCATGCTGAACACGTCCCATGAAATTCTACACGTATTCATACGCTGACCATGTGGGTACGATATGGTTGTTCATAAAACAGTTGAACTCAATGAAAATAACCACCACATTAACAAATCCTTTCAAGAACTCCAAATTATACTAAGTAATTGTTCGAAGTCTTTGCAAAGCTCGCATTCGGAATGACATTATTAATCCTCAATATTCGGAATCACTTTAAAGTGAGAACAATGGTAACATTGACCATAACCAATTCGCCATCTAGCCGCAGAGTTGAACGGTTATTGCCGAGGAAAACGGTTATTGCCGAGGAAATCTCGGAAAAAAAAACTGCAATGGCTATCAGTTCAGAAAACCTAATTGAGCGATTCTTCAAAATAAGGGTTTAGTAGTCATTCAAGGTGTTGGCGAAAGGAGCCAAATGTAGAAACAATACTTGCTACTCACGAATTTATCCGTTATGAAGATTTACCCAATAAACCTCCATGATTCGATAAGAAAGAAGCTCTGCAAATTCTTGACACAACGGTTCATTATCTTCTTTGTACAGATCACCCTTCTGATTAGATCATTAGGCCTAAATGTCTAGATCCTAAATGTTAGATTAATTATTATTATGAATTATCACTAATTATTAATAATTTTATCAAGCCTACCTAGTGAAAATGATTATAATTTATTGTTAGGTATTAATCATTTGTATTTATTATTAATAATAATTATTATTAATTATGATTAATTATTAAAACGATATAATTCTGAGGTTTTTAATACTACGTCGGTAATAATGTTTCTATAAAAGAAGTACATACCTACCAACAAACATTCGAAATTACCTTCATTTCCGTAGCACGAAACGCACCTCAGAACAACAAACTCGACATCACTAAAACCAGATGATGTTCCAAAGAGCTTGTTAGTATGAAAATGGACCTGTATTTCAACAGCTTGATTCACGATCGTGTTGTGAGGCACAATCTTTGAGCCGTGATTGTGAACGAACGGCTGGTCGTACGAAGCTGCGGACGGTCTTAAAAAATTCTACGGAACAAACTCTATCTAAATATGAAATAAAAAACATACCGTCTATATGGATTAATTGAGATATGAAATTTTCAAAATTTCAAAATTCGTTTTGAACCCCTTCCCCTTGACCTAGGGTTATGAAAAGTTTCGAGGACCATTGTGGGGTTGGTCGAAACCCATAAAAAAAATTTCGTAATTTTAACTCAACGCTAACTGGGCAAAGTGGCGCGGACGGCGTACGGCGTACGGACGGATTTTGGTTTATTATCTTCGATAATGAACCATTGGAATCGCCCAAAGAAAAAAATTTTTTAACCCCCCCTCAAAATTTGTTGGTTTACGTTTCAAGATACGTAGATTCAGAAAATCGAATAAAAAAAAAATCCGTCCGTCCGCCGTACGCCGTCCGCGCCACTTTGGCCAGTTAGCGTTGAGTTAAAATTACGAAATTTTTTTTATGGGTTTCGACCAACCCCACAATGGTCCTCGAAACTTTTCATAACCCTAGGTCAAGGGGAAGGGGTTGTAAACGAATTTTGAAAATTTGAAAATCTCATATCTCGAAAAAGTCATATACAACGGTATGTTTTTTATTTCATATTTAGATAGAGTTTGTTCCGTAGAATTTTTTAAGACCATCCGCAATTTTGTACGACCAGCCGTTCCTTCACGATGACGGCTCAAAGGTTGAGCCTGTCGACGCGATCTTGAATCAAACGGTTGAAATACAGGTCGATTAAATACAGGTCGACTCGATTTTCATACTAACTAGCTGTTTAGAACATCATATGGTTTTAGTGATGTCGAGTTTGTTGTTCTGAGGTACGTTTCGTGCTACGGAAATGAAGGTAATTTTGAATGTTTGTTGGTAGGTAGGTACTTCTTTTATAGAAAAATTAAAAAGTATTAAAAACCCTAGAATCATAAAGTATTAATTAAATACAAATTATTAATATTAACCAATAAATTATAATAATTTTTACTAGGTATCTACTTGATAAACTTATTAATAATTAGTGATAATTCATAATAATAATTAATCTAACATTTAGGATCTAGACATTTAGACCTAGTGATCTAGACAGAAGGGTGATCTGTACAAAGAAGATAATGAACCGTTGTGTCAAGAATTTGCAGAGTTTCTTTCTTATCGAATCATGGAGGTTTATTGGGTAAATCTTCATAACGGATAAATTCTTGACACAACGGTTCATTATCTTCTTTGTACAGATCACCCTTCTGTCTAGATCACTAGGTCTAAATGTCTAGATCCTAAATGTTAGATTAAATATTATTATCAACTATTTCTCATTGCAAACCTGTTCATTGTGTACCCAAGATCCTTCCCTAAAAGACCTGGCAGCGGGAAATATTATTCAACATGGTTTGAAAAGGGAAAAACAAGTTTTGTAAAAAATCCCAATGCTCTAGGTAGTAGTCGATACCAGTGACCAACATTTTCTTCAGTAGTCGACATGGTTTTGCACTAGTAGTCGACCTACATGTGTTAGAAGTCGACAGTATCACTTGAGTCAGTAGTCGACAGGTTTCGTCATTCCATCGTTTTCGAATTTTACGACATCTAAATAAAATACATTCAACTGTGAATCGGAACTTGAAAATAGATTAATAAGATGGAATAAAGTAGTTATCAGACTTTTTATTTGCAAACAGCTCATTATCAGTCTCAAATTGCAATAAGTACTTAAGTAAAAAGGTATGAAAACTATAGTCGAAAACTCATTGTCAGAAAATTGACATTACAGTTGGGCTTAGGTACCTATTTACATATTTTTTTGACATTTTCATGTCTTTGCTTTGGCACATAAACTGAAACGGGAAAAATTTGTTCCCTTGATTCACCCTTTCCCTCAGATCACGTCAGAACACAAGCGACCGGCGGGCCATTACGTCAGAGCCTATGATGACGCACGAGCGTATGACGGGCGGCTACGAATTCCGTCCCGGAACCTCATTAAAATATTAAGCCGGCTTAGAAAACCTTGGGATTCCGTCCCTACCATTAGCGTGGGGCTCACTGGCACCTTGGGATTCCGTCCCAACAACTTGGACCCAGCCTACTGAAACCTTGGAACTCCGTCCTGAGGAAAGTAAAAAAAAAACAGATATTGTGAAACATATCATAATATAATATACACTAATAATATAATATACACGGAAGGCCAGTTGTGACAGTACCCTAGGTATATGGTACTAATCAGTTGATTAGGGGATGTTTTTATTCCGCAACCCCGTCCACTTGATCTATGTGTCCAACTAATCTATATGGTACTAATCAGTTGATTGGGGGAGGTTTTTATTCCGCAACCCCGTCCACTTGATCTATATGTCCAACTAATCTATATGGTACTTATCAGTTGATTGGGGGAGGTTTTTATTCCGCAACCCCGTCCACTTGATCTATATGTCCAACTAATCTATATGGTACTAATCAGTTGATTGGGGGAGGTTTTTATACCGCAACCCCGTCCACTTGATCTATATGTCCAACTAATCTATATGGTACTAATCAGTTGATTGGGGGAGGTTTTTATTGCGCAACCCCGTCCACTTGATCTATATGTCCAACTAATCTATATGGTACTAATCAGTCGATTGGGGGAGGTTTATCGGAGGAACCACTAGCCATTCCTGATCTTCACATAAAACCGTGAAACTAAGTAGGTAACGTGTTTATGTTGGCTGTTCACAAAGACTTCTAATCAACGCTGAGAGAGAGCGGGGCGGAATCCCAAAGTCCGCTCGCACTTTGCACTAGGCACCGGGACGGAAATCCAAGGTTCGCCCGAGCCGAGGGATTAACCGTGAGTGGTTTTTACGAGCTCCCGGGACGGAATTCCAAGGCGCCCCGTATGACGTAAGACGGAGGCCCTCCAGATACCACACAAGTTATTTATATGAAGAGTTCGGCACACTGTGCATTTCTGATTTATTTGTGCGAGAAGCCTGTACTTTTGTATATAAGACGGGAGTGGGCGTGGAGGATGCCTGTGCAGGCATATATGTCACAAGAAATGTAGAGAGGTCTAACATAAGAAAGCCCAAGATAAACATCGAATTGTTCAAGAGAAGCGCTTATGTTGTTTCTCTAAATTTTTTCTACGAAAATAAGATTAATTTAAGTGATTTTAAAGGTGTATTGGCATTAAAAAGACACGTCACAACCATATTAATGAACGCACATAAATAGTTTTCTAGTATCTATCATTATACTATAATGTACTTGCATTGCCGACTAGATTGATTGCTTTTTGTTCAGTAAAGAGACTCCACGGAAAAACACAAGTTCATCGAGAACTTAGCTTTCCGTGGGCACGTATCAATGTACCTACTGTAGATGTAAGATTATTTTGAGGCAGATGCTTTGATGATTTTCGTTTTCTTTTTCTTTTCATAAGATTGTTATTTGATGTGCCAAATAAATAAATAAATTTAAAAAAATAAGACGGCTGGCAGGAGGCTAACTAGTACGTCAGAGCCTATGACGCACGAGCGTATGACGTAAGACGGCTGGCAGGAGGCCAACAAGTACGTCAGAGCCTATGACGCACGAGCGTATGACGTAAGACGGCTGGCAGGAGGCCAACAAGTACGTCAGAGCCTATGACGCACGAGCGTATGACGTAAGACGGCTGGCAGGAGGCCAACAAGTACGTCAGAGCCTATGACGCACGAGCGTATAACGTAAGACAGCTGGCAGGAGACCAACAAGTACGTCAGAGCCTATGACGCACGAGCGTATGACGTAAGACGGCTGGCAGGAGACCAACAAGTACGTCAGAGCCTATGACGCACGAGCGTATAACGTAAGACAGCTGGCAGGAGGCCAACAAGTACGTCAGAGCCTATGACGCACGAGCGTATGACGTAAGACGGCTGGCAGGAGGCCAACAAGTACGTCAGAGCCTATGACGCACGAGCGTATAACGTAAGACAGCTGGCAGGAGACCAACAAGTACGTCAGAGCCTATGACGCACGAGCGTATAACGTAAGACAGCTGGCAGGAGACCAACAAGTACGTCAGAGCCTATGACGCACGAGCGTATGACGTAAGACGGCTGGCAGGAGGCCAACAAGTACGTCAGAGCCTATGACGCACGAGCGTATAACGTAAGACAGCTGGCAGGAGACCAACAAGTACGTCAGAGCCTATGACGCACGAGCGTATGACGTAAGACGGCTGGCAGGAGACCAACAAGTACGTCAGAGCCTATGACGCACGAGCGTATAACGTAAGACAGCTGGCAGGAGACCAACAAGTACGTCAGAGCCTATGACGCACGAGCGTATGACGTAAGACGGCTGGCAGGAGGCCAACAAGTACGTCAGAGCCTATGACGCACGAGCGTATGACGTAAGACAGCTGGCAGGAGACCAACAAGTACGTCAGAGCCTATGAAGCACGAGCGTATGACGTAAGACGGCTGGCAGGAGGCCAACAAGTACGTCAGAGCCTATGACGCACGAGCGTATGACATAATACGGCTGGCAGGAGGCAGGAGGTATAGACAGAAGGGTGATCTGCACAAGGAAGATAATAAACCGTTGTGTCAAGAATTTGCAGAGTTTTTTTTATTCGATTTTCTGAATCCACGTATCTTGAAACGTATACCAACAAATTTTGAGGGGGGTTAAAAAAACTTTTTCTTTGGGCGATTCCAATGGTTCATTATCGAAGATAATAAACCAAAATAGTGTAGAGCTCGAGAGGTAAAAGCGGCCATCTCGTTGAAAACCTCAGCGAATTACAGAAAGGTTCACCAAACGTGGTTGGAGTGGTCAGGAATGGCACCTGCCGAGTAGTCGAAGTTGTGGCTGTCAAGGTGCTATGAAGGACAAGAACACGGCTGATTTCATAGACAACAACTTCAGCTCTCGTTCCTCTATCGAAATGTACATCGTATGATGATATATCCCCCCAATCCTAATACATCATAAAATTAACATAATATTATTATGTTAATTTTTCATAACACCCTGATTGAGTTGATGAGGTTTTATAAGTCGGCTCTAAATGTTTGGTTCATCATTATATCTGTTTTCGCCATTCACGTCTCGATCCTTGAACGTCATTAAGTTGCAGATATTGATCAACACTCTTCAAAAGTACCTTGAAATCCATGCCATTAGTGCAGCCATCTAGTTCAACGCCACCGCTCCATTTTCACCTTTGGACTCAAGTTTTCATATTCTCGGGACAGTCATACTTCAACAAGAGCACCAATAACTTCAATTGACATCCAGAACGAATATGAAATGCCATATCAAACTTACCAGCTACGTTTCGGTCGAACAAAGGCAACATTTAGGTTGGGAACACATTGCTGTGAGAACGGTCCTCCCCGGATCTGCGCTCTGATTACGATTGATATTCAGATTAATAATAATAGAAATGACGTATTTTCTAAAGATGTATTAAAATTATTAGATGGTTAATGAAAGTGAAGATTCCTCAAGTATGATGGTACAGCCAAAATAGTTGTCAGGAGGAAAGGGGGAGGAGGGGGTTATTTATCATCCTCCGAGGCTCACTTTCATTTCCTCTACATACTGCATCTTCCACATCAATCACTGACGTAAATGTGATGAGAAGAATTTCTCACCCCCGGACGAAACATCAACAGACATGAGACAATTGATTTTTTCTACTTCACATTTTCGATCCACACAAACCTCTTATCTATACGGAGACAGTAATAGCTTCCTGCATCTTTGATGATTTTTCTCCCAGTTCCTTCGTTCCTGCTATAGTATTCAGAGCTCTCTGTAGCGAATACAAGTCGGGCTTAAGAAACTTCATTTCATATTCAACGCTTTTCGCTCAGAATAACACTAAGACTTACAGGCAATGGAATCTCCATAACCCAACATGTTGTAAGATTTGTGTACTAACGAATCATCAATTTTCTTATGATCGACTAAGAGGTTCACAATTGGAAATAACAAATAAGAACATGTTGAAACTTTGTGTTGGATGTAGAATGTTCTGATGTAATGATTATTGAATTATTCGTTATTACGAGTAGTTATAATCTCTAGTAGTAGGTAGTAATTCTGCCTACCTCAAGCACCACTACGATGAGTCGCTCTAATGCGGGTAATCTGACTTACATCGACGCAAAAGCGCGAAACATCGACGGAGGTCCGTTCCTTGTTAACGAAAATCTGCATTGCGGATAGCGGGTGAAGAAGAGGAAGGGGAAAAGACACAGTGTAGTTTTTTGCGGCGAGAGATCCAAGGACCCCCCAGCTCGTTCGCCTTCGCCCCTTTAATGTTGAAGCTTTAATGAGACTTGGTCTCTCCGAGAGAACTTGCGGAATCCCCGCCCTTCAGAATCTGCACTTGTTACCCCATCGCTATGTTACGAGGTGACGAAGTTCGAAAACCACTCACAACACGCCTTTTACAGTCCTGTGTTTTTCTTCGTTTTATTACAGTCCTGGTACCACTCTAAGAGTAGACAGAAGTCAACGAAGAACATACACTCAGCACCTAAATATATAATTCATGAATTTTTACTTGTACGTAGATTATGATTGGGATATCATGAAGTTAACTGACAAATATTGGAAATTGCCTTCTTTCCGTAGACATGAGAATTATCTCACAACAAGAAACAGCATCACAAAACCATGTGTTATTGGAATCACTTGTTCCCCAGTATGGAGATTGGCCTGGAGTTCCACCCTATGATTCATGCTCATCTTGACGACCATTCTCAATTACCTACCCAATTTGATCGAACTCTGACTAGCTATCTCGATTTTGAACTAACAACGTCGGAGGGACCCTGTTCATCATCAGTTCTCTGTATGTCCATATCCCTCAAATAGTAAGTGGGCAGGCGATTCTTGGTCTCGTCAGCAGATTCACCAGTTACTTTGACAGCATAGATGTTCTTAGGCACCTATGCATCACTCTCGTGCGTCCCTTGGTCGAGTTTTCCTCAGTGGTATGGGGGTATGATGGTCCCCATACTACCTGGGTCATAAAAAATCGATAGATAAAATCCAGCACAAAACTGTTTGTTTACTACAAGTTTAATCTGAATGCTCTTTTTGCCGCTGAGCCTTATGTCGTCGCATATGTGCCCCCTCCATGACCCGCACATGCGTGCGGTCGAGGACGGTAGAATATTTCTCGATTTGATCAGGCTCTTCAAAATATTTAAGGGAACGGTCTGTGTTCCTGGCGTGAATACCAGATCAAGAAACCCCTTCATTGTTCGCCAAGTGAATACAAATTACCAACGTAGAGCACCCTTAAATCGACTTAAGGCCCTTGCACATCGTTTGGCTCCCTACATTGACCCTGCCACTACTTCGATTGCCTCCATTAAAAGACTCATTTCCGCCTCGTGTTTTACGTAGAGTGCGTTTTTTGGGCTATAAGGTTTATCTATAATTACAACCTCATTCTTGATGTCTGCCTTGTTTTCTCTCCTTTATGTAAAAGAGCATCGATGGCCTATGCACGAATATATAAAATGAATAAATACTTGCACCAATTAAAATCATTGATCGTGTTAATGCTCAAGAGTGAACAGCTGAATGCTCCAGAAAAATCATAATAGTAATTATAGAAGTTAGAACATACAAAATTACTATCTAAATTCACTTCTTCAACACAGAGTATGAGTTTACTTTATTAGGTGATATTAATAAGTGGAGTTTGGATATCTTTTCTATCAACCAACTGCTAACTAACAGACATGAGGCGATTACATAGATTGATAGCACAAAAACAGCAGTTGTGTTCGTTGCGGAATAAACTGCAGCAACTTTTATTTCATTTTTATTTTTTTCTCTTCATTTTCAGAGTTTGCCAACTTTTGATAATAGTTAAGGGCGTGATGGGATGGAAAAGCTACTGTTTGGGAAAAACAATCCCATTCCAACTCCACCTACTCTGTCAAAACAGAGAAAGGCTGCCTCCCAAACTGTAAACCCCTAATTTGTATTCTCCGGTCTTGTGGGTGACGTCGATCAAAAAACTGGATCGCCTCCCGCTTGTTCAGTTCACCCCTCCGTTTCTTAATCACACACATCAGTCACTCGAAGCATACAGAGGATGATAAATAGCCAAAATATAACGATACCGCTAACTTTATGGGAAAGTTGTGCGGCACGTGGAATGGGAAGAGGAGAACTTTTAAACTTTTTCAGCTGACTTGGGTTTGAGTACGTGGAGAGACTCTTAGAGTGAATTAGACTAGTTAGAGAAGTTGGGTAGAACAGTGACGTGCAAATCTTAGACAAATAGAAACTCACACAGTAGCATCTTATCATTTGGATGATGACAAGGGATTTCTAACTTCTATAATAGAGGAACTTGTACTCATTGTTATCCGCATCAGCAAGAGAAATAAGGTAATAAGCTATACAGTTATATCTCCGTGAAATGTAAGGAAAGATATATACAAAGATGGGGGTTGGGAAGGATGATATACAATATTAAAAGATATATTATATAGAATAAAATTGGTGGAGGATGATGGAGCGATGAAGCAGAAGGTTAGTAGAATTAGCAGAATTAGTAGATAGAATGTAGGTAGGAGGTAGGAGAGTTGGTAAATAATATTAACAACTACTAGTACACACTCAAATAAAGCAAAGAACTATCTCATCCATTTTCTCACGATTCATCATTCTCACTATTTATGAATCAAACTATGAAGATTAAAATGTGTGATTAAAAAAGTTTGATCCCTCATTATATTCAGTGGACTCGGGTGATGGAGCTTATTGATGGAATACTCAGTACCTGCTTACTTGCAGAATAATAAATGAGGCAGTGGGTATTTGACACAATTTTCAAGACATAAGATATGAAGTCTTATATTATACGTGAAAAGATGAAGAGTTTGAAAACCGAATCGTTCGTTTGAAATGGAAATACAGCCAAGTCGGGTGGACGCAAGAACTGTAGATACTCAGCAGAAACTAATGAGATAAACAAATAGGGTTTGGGTATGGAAAGTAAAATATCAATCAGTATTGCATTTCAGGTGGAAATGGAGATGGAATGAGGTCAACCTATCATCATCAGGAGCACGGCAGAAAAAATATCGCCATACTTCTACCAAGAGCATAAATGGGAAGTCGTGAACGTCAGGACGGTAAGTGCAGGAGACTTTGAATATCAACATCGCAACCCGTTGGAGCTGAGTAGGTGAAGTACATCTCATGTATTCGACACATGTGTGGCGTGGCGTAGTATGAAGAGGGAAATGATGTCGCTCGGGTCATTCTCCAGATGAAAACATGAAACATGATGTAAAAATACAAAAAGTGACAGCAAGGTCTTGGAAGACATTTTGTATGCCGTCACAACGGTAATGTATCTACACTAATTTACCTACGATAAGAGGACGTATTCTCTAAAATGATTCCACATATTTCTCAAAGCGTTATTGGTGTATTTTGGTTTATTATTTTCGACCAACAATTGGAATCAACAGAAAAAACTTTGTTTTAACATCTTCCTCCAAATTCGAAGGGTTTACGGAATTTAGTGGAAACGATTACGAAACCACAGAGTCCAGATATAAAAGTCATCAAGAATTTCACCTACAGGAAATGTTAGGATTGAACACCATTTCAAAATTCCGGTAGACTGCTCCGAAAATTACTCCCCGCAAATGTAGACAAAAATGCATAATAATAATGTATGCCCAGTGCAAAAAAAAAAAAAGTTACTTGCTTGTTATTATCCAAAAGGGTTACCGGCTAATCCCTGAAATAAGGGTTCGAAATATTAAGGTTGGGGCGACCTGAGTGCTCTCTTTATGATTACTCATATATAACAGTAATTTCAAACTCCTATTGAACGTCAGGACTCAAGGCGATGGAATGAAATCTGAAGCAATAAATGCTAAAGTGGTATGCACTAAGAGCAACTAAAACTCATTAGCAGAGGAGAATGGCTTAGCAACCTACCCGAAGAGACATTATGAATATCTCGCGTTTGATAGAGAATTCCCCTGGTCCTTCAATTAACCCGGCTGCTGGACCAAGGAGGTTACAGAGTGAACTCTCCCGAGTTGACTCTGACATATGTACAGGACGCTACGTAAGTGTTGTATACAGGACCACACAGAGGTGGAGTAGGCAGGGATCCTCTGGACTGAGACAAAGATCCTTTTTGGCGCATTAAGCCGCTGAGAGCTTCTCAATAGAATATACGTCATTAGTGAGGGCGCAGTTAGAATATCTAGAGAATTAAATATTCTTTGAAGAATGAGCAATTTACTTAGTAAAGATGACTTAAGTAATGGCTGCATCTACGACGGACGAATGTCGGATTTCAATTCAGTGAAAACTTGAAGATGAAATGGAACAATACGCTTTATGTGAGTATAATTGAATAATCAATATTAGCATCAGCTCTGATGATTTTAAGAATATAATTAATCCCCAAAGTTACTACGAGTAGGAGTCTGCAGAGATTATGATGAAAATTATATTTCTGGTATCGATTTGTTTTCAATCGATACCTAAATGATGAAAGATTGAGAACGAATTGGATTCTATAATATAGAATCCATTATTCACTACATCAGCCCACTCATCATTACTCGGATATTATGGGAGTAATGATGAGTAGACTGATCTAGTGAATAATGTCACCATAGGTGTAGGTTTGGCACATTACTTCACTGTATTCTCACAGATTCATGAGTTAATTCGATAAAAGAAGACATACATTACGTGTCTCTATGTCGGTCCCATTTTTGGTGCAGGAAGCGTACAGTGGGCACCCGACAACGGAACACGGACTTGGCGACCGCCCAAAATGTAACTCGATGAATTCGGGGGAGAAGGATGCTTATCAAAGGATATGTAGGGAGAAAACGGACCAATCAATAAACTCGTACACTGTCGAGTTACGAACCAGAATTGCGAAACGTGTTAGCCATTTGTGATTAGGGGCGGACCGGTAGTACGGGGAATGACTACTGGAGAAGTCGGATTTCAATAGTGAATAGGTATCAACCGGACATCCATCCATTTTCAACCCTGGTATTAATAATCAATTAATTATTTAATCATTCTATCCCCAAGTGATTAAACCCTTTTATTTTGTTTTAGAATAACGGAAACATTACTATTCGCAGATGAAGAAATTCAATAAACTATTACGATGTTAAATAATAATAATGATATTTTATGAAAATGTGATGCTCATTGATTTTGGTTTATTATCTTCGATAATGAACCATTGGAATCGCCCAAAGAAAAAATTTTTTCAACCCCCCCTCAAAATTTGTTGGTTTACGTTTCAAGATACGTAGATTCAGAAAATCGAATTTAGGATCTAGACATTTAGACCTAGTGATCTAGACAGAAGGGTGATCTGTACAAAGAAGATAATGAACCGTTGTGTCAAGAACTTGCAGAGTTTTCACATACTTACCTCAGTTAATGTAAGAGCGAACTGGCTCTTTCTAAATAAAATAAGGAAGCCTTTAATCAAAAAAGCTATGGAATATAAATTGGAGGAAATTAAATTGTGAATCAACTAGTTTTAAATCAGATGGAAATCATTTTGTGCTGTGAGAAAGATTAATTTTTCGCCTGGCCTAATGACTATAATCGAAGTCGGTGTAGCAAGAATGCCGCTACACTATTGAAATCTCATACAAAATATGGCAAATTACACAGAAATGAATATCTTGAAAATCCCGGTAAAAACACGCATAATTCCCGCTTTACCCGAAATTCCCGGTCGCTGCAAACCCTGAACTAAAGAATGAGGAGAACTAAACTCACAAAGCTAATAAATATTCATACATGACATCAAATAGATCTCACCGTAACGCAAGTTTTCTCTCTCCAAATCTCCTCGACATACCATAGAATTCAAAATATTGAGTTTTGTACGGTAGAACTTTATGGACTAAATCAATAAATTGTAAAACATACAAACATTCTACTATTTGTAACAGAAGAAATAAAATACCAACATATCTAACGCATAACAACTGACCCATAATGCTTAATACAAGAAATCATTACCAAATCCATAAACATTTTAAAATAAATTCTATATTGGAGCGAATTTCCGATTTTCGTCCGCACATAGCGAAAGAAAACTACACCAATCACATTCTTTCTTTTCTCTCGGCCGTTAAATTACGGCGAGCTTTACGACAAGCGAATTTACTACCTCGCCATCGACAAACAATCGCTTTTGTCAGACTCCCCAAACCCCTACGCTCGCTACTAAACTCGCCAACACTTCATTCAAGTTCGGGGCAGCACACTTCACTCAGCTTTTTACAAGCTGTTTTATGGTCGCTTTCGTTTTATCGCAGGGTCTGAGTGTTTCACGTTGGTCGCGAAAATTGGTTTGTAATCAACGGACAGTGGCTTTAGCCTGGAATTCGTTTCGACCACTCCGATTTGAATGTGCAACGAAAATTTAAATTGGATACTCAATGTCAGTATGTACATTAAACAAAACAAAAACAAACAGAAAACAAACAAAGCACTTCCCGCTCGAAGTACATGTCACTCCCCACTGACCTAAGCGTCAGAATTCATGTAAAGTCAAGTGTTATCGTGATGCCCGTTCGGTGTCAGAAATGAACAGCATTTCGACCTACGAATTGGCAGTGGGAAACCATCGAGAGTGAAATCCGATTATGAGAACGGAAATTCCCCATTCAAACTTAGGTCACCTTAATCACATTCCCGTCGACAGCGAGTTAAGAAAATGAAATGATTGAAGGTGAGTGGTTCCAATTTATTGTATATACGGCCTAGGGCTTAGCATATTTGTCGATACTCGGAATAGAGTTAGGTTGAAATCTAATACTCATGAATCCATAATAAATTTCTACTTTTACATTTTTTTACAGGTTAATTATGAATTTAATGAGCAGTGGGTTGCTCACAGTATACTGCATGGTATTGGTACACAATCGAATTCCATCAGGGCCTTCAATGTGATTCCTCAAAGGCTCATTGAAAGTAATGAGATACGCCGAACCACTTCCCCACGTTTGCTCTTTTCTCCGATGTGCTTCGGGCTTGGGGAACCTTTCAGGTTCAGTGAAGGCGATTTATAAAACAAATTACTCTGACCGCGTTCGTTTGCTCTGCGAAGGATCGACTAATCGAATCATCGAACGCCCTAAGCGAGAGTCTCTCGCCAGAAAACCCTCAGACCAGTGAGCTATTTTTCACGTTGGAAGCAACGAAAAGCCATTAGTCGCTATCACCCAACCTCCCTAAGGGATTGAGAAAGCTGGGACGACCAACAGGTTTTTATTCATCTTCATCCTGAAAATTTTACTGCAAACGATCAAAATCTTCATGTAGGGCTCTAAAACAATGAACTTCTACCGAACTGTACAAGGAATGCCCCACTGTTCCTATTAAGATGAGTGATCGTCAAACTACACAGGCTATAGGGTTAGTGGAGGCTAGCAAATTAATTTGACATTTTAGGCTAACATATAGTTTGGAATTCAGATTCAATTAATGACTAACAAGAATGCCATCTACTGCATCAAAAAGACTTTACAGAACAAGCCATCACAACGTTCTTATTGTCGCTTCAATGTTTGTATACATTCTTGTATGTCTCAATGATGATCATGATGTTAATGAATTATTAACTCTTATTTTTGTTAGTTTCTCATGAATCTGTCAATTTCTTCTTACTTTATACGTTTCAAACGTTCGATATATGAGAAGAGCTGGAAATAAATAATTTGAGTAAACTAATAATCTCAATCAATGGCTGATGATTGATACCCATTACCACCACCAACAACCGGGTTAGCCCATGATTCAGTAGCCAACTAGAGAGACGACATAATCGAGCATTCAATCAGGAAGCGGATCGAGACACGCCAATGAGTTGAACGATATGTATTTATCAAATTAGTTGGTCAGGTTAGTTCATATAATTTGCCATAGTTTTTACGCACAAAGCTTCTTCCACATCCACCTATTATACGTTGCAGCTAATGCAGTTCGTCGTATGAAATAATAATGCCATTGAGAACAGCTTTTGTTTGATCCCTTCCAGGATTATTATGATGACCCATCGATGTTGCTCCATAGATCTCGCTCATACCCTTTGAAAGTTTAATGACTCTTTCATTAGTGCCTCAGTAACCGAAAGCGACTTTAAGGGCTGTGTACCCTTCTATCCGCTCAATTCATAACCGCTCAAGCCCGGTGCATCCAATAGCAACGTTATTAGGTAAGTTATTTCACGCTCTATGAACAGTATGAATAAAGCGATCTCCTAGAGTGGTACTTTCCATGTACACCTCTACCCATTAATCAAGCTTAACGCAGCCCTCGCTCATTGTAGTCAGAAGGCACTCATTATTGCAGACGGTTTTTTTCCGTTTGGTTGGTATTTCATAGTTCTTCCTCATTTCATCCTATTGAACAGACCTTTCTTATTTTTGTCTCTGCGCATTTTCATTTCCTTTCTACTAACACCATATTCATTCCGCGATCTTGTGAGTTGCAGCAACTCGGAAGACCCGTCGCTTATTCAATGGCCTTTCCAGTACTTACTGCTGTTTTACACTACAGCTGTCCCTCGATAATCCGACACTTTTTAATCCGACGTACTCGGTAGTCCGACGCGGTGCCGGCAGCAACATGCATCTCCCTCCCACCCTCTCCGCTCCGGCAGGAAGCAAAACAAACATGCAGTGACATGAATCCTCCTCCCTCCGCTCTGTGGGGACAGATCAGTCCAGTGTAGTTAGTTCAGCAGTTGGGTTGTATAGTTTCGGACGTACAGTACATAATATGTACTGTATTATTATTGCTTTAAAGTAAATATTATTTACTATTGCTTTGTGTTACGTTTTGACAGTGTGATTGCGTGTAATAACAGTGTAAAAATGGCAAGCACAAGTGTGAAACGTAAACATAAAACATTAAGTTTATCTGAAAAATGGGAAATTATAATATGACTAAATGGTGACTAAATGAATGATTAAATGGGATCTTTGATAATATGACATTTTTGGTAATCCGACATTTTCGGTAATCCGACACTCTCTCGGTCCCTTAACTGTCGGATTATCGAGGGACAGCTGTATTTATGCTTATAGCTATGTGCATCATTACAGTTTGAAAGAAACTACATAACTCCATAAACTTTAAATTAATTTATAATCATCTTTTAATCGACTTTCACCACAATATATCGACTGAAAACGTTGTTAGTTTCACAAGCAAGGTTGGGAAGTACCCTAGTTGGGAAATGAAAAAGAACATTATTATGTGAAGTATCGGAAAGAGACACGGAATTACTATGATTTAAAATATATGGTTGTACGTATTTCTTGACATCTTTCATTGCCGGTGTAGTAAGGTATAAGTAATCATTTTTTAAGTACACAGGTCGTCCCAGAATTTGATTTACTACCCACGTGATAACCTGGCCAAAATGCCTGAGCCCTCCAGCTCCTCTTCAAGGGTACCTTACCTTCTTGGCCCTTTGCCCTAGGTCTCATCTGCATAAACGTTGCTACCGACCAACTCGCTCCCCACGTTCTGCACTTCTAAACCTTGAATCGTTTGGTGTGCTTCATTCAGAGTGTTTCGATGGCTATTGCACGAATTTCGATCTTCAACAGTACGTGGAATTTTTTTATGTAACTTCCTGCCGACAATATGCATAAAATTCATCTTTAATCACGGTTTCCATACGTGAAAAAATATTTGGGCAGTCTCCATAAGGCAAGGGACTTCTCGGAGCTAACTCCTCCCTCATATGAGCTGCTCACGCCCTCTTCTAAAATTAACCACAACTTTCAAGATTAGAATAAGTGCAAGGGCAGAATGCCTGGACAAATTAAATATCATAATATGATATTTATGATATAATATGATAATATACAAATCATAAATAAAACTTCAATCTAAGTTTCCAACAAATAACTGACTACAGAAAAAAACGTTGTAAACGTTCGTGTTGTGAGACAAATGCGAGTTTAACCCTTAGAAATATACCTACTTAGCGTTAGATCTTGAGAGAAATCGATCTATACAAAAAATTATAAACAGTTGTGTAAACATTTGCAGCGCCTTCCCATTAACTATTCCTGAATGCTTATGTTGGGTGAGTTTACAAACAGAAGATACGAGATCAGGACTATGTGCCGGGCGACTCGTGATGGAGGTCAACTGTCACTCGAGAAACGTGTCGGAATGCATTATTGTGATTGAGTCAGAAGCCCTATCATTAACGCTCCTGTTCCTCATAGTACATTGCTAGGCAATAAACGTCCTTAGACCGGTGGCGACTGGTGGTATGCAGAAACTACAGTAACTGGCAATTTCTAAGGGTTTCACCTGTCAACTGCTTTGAGATACATATAATTCGGATTTAGTTTAGCACTAGTCGAGGGAAGTTCTCGCAGGCGGCATGTGAATACACAATGTTGCCCGTGAAACCATCATCGAGATGTTGAAAATGACACAAATCGTCTGGGAAGGACGATCTTGAGGATATAATTGAAAAGGCCGGAAGGGCAATAGCTTGTATACGCCTATTCTATTATTTGCCCTATGCTGGGGGGCAATGAAAACGCCTAATTAAATGAAAAACGATATTTCCTAAAACACTAAAACGCTAGGTATTCCTAATTAAATGAATAAACGTCCAATTAAATGAAAACGCCTCAAGTCCAATATTTACGAAAATGGGGATTTTACGGAACCCCCCCCCCCCCTATTTTGGTCCTGGCCTTTTCGATGGTGAAATCCAAATTTCAAAATTCGAACCGGAAGTGGGGGACATTTTGACCATAAACCATAAAACGCCTCAACTCACCAAAATAACCCGTTTGATTGAGTTGTTTACGTTAAGGTGACTGACTGCCTCACGAGCAATTTGAGGCTTTTCAGATGGTTGTATGAAGAAATAACTAAGGGGTCAAACTACTTAAGTATTAGAATTCTAATACAGTTACACCGACGTGTGATTTATACTATCGTATCCTACATCAAATCCTACATCAAACCACACAAAGCAAATCCCCCTCTATTTTTTCCACTGACCGAGGTTTCAAAGAGAACGCCTACACAAAGGTGGCCCCTTAGGCATCTGTTCGAACTCATTCGAGACTGGCCGTGGATGTAATATACACTGTTTCTATCCCACATATCAAGTCCAATTTATCATTTATATCTCACAACAAACAGCATCGCGTCAGTCTCACTCCAAACCCACAGAGTGGAAGGGGAAAATTCACATGACCGCAGCGAAGCATTTGTACATTTTTGCGGTTCTACGAGCTTGCTTAGAACATAACTTGAAAAGTATCTAGCAGAATTCGACAGGAAAGAGAAAAGTGGTGCATTGATGATACCAAATGGTAATCAAGAAAATGATTCGATTGTAGGTACTTGTTATTAATACTGTGTTTCTAATACTAAAAATTTGTAATCGCCCATATGCAAAGCCTCTTAAAATTTGTTGATCGAAATTTCAATTCCAATTGGTTAGAACTTATTGAACTTTAGAACGTTAGACTTTCTGCAGCTATTGATATGTGTTGTGTACAATTTTAAAACGGCCGCAGACGGTGGCCGAATCGTCTTCAATTTCAGATTCTATGTATCTTGTAACGAAAACAGTCGGGCCTCGATGACATTTCGTCGAGGAATCAGCAACACCATCGAGCTCGTTTTTCACAACTTTTCAGGAGAGAGAAAAAACCGATTTTTTCGTTCATTAAGGCCTAATTGACTGAAGTTTTATCTGGATATCTATGATGAATAGATATCATTCATCATGGATATCGAGATAAAACTTCAGTCAATTAGGCCTTGATGGTCGAAAAAATCGGGTTTTTCTCTCTCCTGAAAAGTTGTGAAAAACGAGCTCGGTGGTGTTGGTGATTCCTCGACGATTTGTATGGTACAGTCTGGAGGACAAACAGTAGCTACCGTCTATAATATAGCTACCGTATATAATTACATAATATGTAATTATACTGCTTATCTATACTAAAAATAATAAAACAGTGAAAAAGATTGACCGTTTTCATCCGAATTCCTCGACTTTTATTTATACTACGAGTATTGGGAGCTGAACAACTGGTGGACCACATATTTACTACCTTTTCTTTTACCCTTCAACAGGATATTGTTCAGATATAAATATATCACAAGGCCTTCTGAGCATTGAAGGTGAATGGAATGAAAATAAAGGGGGGGAAATAACACAGAAAGGGTAACGGATATTCTTTTCTCATAAGGTAGTGGTTTATGGATAACCACGATTCGTTATCTGTTTGAGCCCCATAACCTGCAGCACACAGCGAAACAATGGCAAGTGCTTCGAATCCAACAAGGTTTCAACGTTCATTCATAAAAGACTCGCGTAGACGTCTCCCTAATTCAAGGTCCTCGTGCGAAGAGGTCGGCAGGTCACGCCCTGAATGAAAGATGGTGTCGCAAGTTAGGATTTTGCATATTTAAATGGAGTCTTTTCCGTACGTGCCTCTCACTTCTTGACAACCACTACGCGCTCCGGACTAGAATTGAAATATTAACGCGTTGACCCTGCAGGCGCTTTGCATTAGGTCTTTGAGGGTTGTTTTTCATCTTTTTAAATTACTCCTCTTACCCTAGTCGGCCTCATCCGAGATTCGTTTGAATGTTTAGAATTTCCACTCCCTTTTACTATCGAAAAATGTTGGATATAATAATATGATATTATATTCAAAATATTATTTCTGAATAAGTGGATGCCGCTTTGAGGATACATTAGTTCTACGATTCCATTTACGTTCGAATGATTGACACAGATGTTTTAATAAACAAATGCCTTCCAGTTCCACGGAAATGATATGGCTGTAGGAAAGATCAGAATTTGATCCGATTACTTGACGCAGGAATGTCTCAACGCGACAGTTATAGTTACAGTTATAGTAGGTTTCGGGATTGTGCTGCGCTGGCGATCATATATCCTCCCTCCAGTTTCGACGGACCGCCTCCACGAGAGTCTCCAGCTGTTGGCTCCATCCTCCAAGGTTTCCCAAGTCCCAGCTTAAGCTGCACCCATTTGCTCGCGTCACATCCAACAGGGAGGCAAACCATCCCACTCTTCTTCGGACCAGTTCGCGAGTAACCAAATTGGGATAGCGGCTCTCCTGCATGCCCAGTGCCTTAATCAGATACTTGCCAGCCAAAGAGAGAGTATGGACGAAGGTGGGGTCCGCAGCCGACTCCAAGTAGACAAAGTAGTTAGGAGTGTTACGGGGAAGGCCAAACGCCACCTTTATAAAGAACCGCCATTCAGCTCATATTATAAACTGAAACAGCGCAACAATTACCTGGTAGGTCTAAAGGGAAATCGGACAATAAAATAAAATAAATAAATATATAAATAATGATGAACATAGAGGATGGTTATCTGGAGTAGATCAGAGAGATGGGATGAGACAATGGTTGGGGCAATTATGAAAATATGAAACTGTATTGAACGTATAGATTTAGCCAATAAACTACTCCCAAACAAGTAGGAGGAATATCCAATCATATACGAGTACGTTACACATGTAGCAAGAATATATCATTCTATATAATAGAATGATATATTCCTTACGATTATAAAAAGTCCATACTTATTTCGGGATTCTATATGTATCTCTTCACATGTGTCCTTCGCACAAATTAGGTCTGGTTGATAATTGGCCACTGTAGCGATGATAATAATATTATTACATAGAATATTATTAATATTATTATCACCGCTATAGTGGCTAATTATCAGCCAGAGCGAAGGACAAACACATGTGAAGAGAAACAAATACATGTTTAAGTCTATACTAGACTTCCGACATAAGTATGGACTTATTATACTCGTAAGTACCAACAATTTGAACGACACGTTCAATGACTATCTTTTAAAATAAACTCTCCCAATTAACAGGAGAGTTAATTAAACTCGCCTAATTAATAGAGAGGACAAACACATGTCTAAGTCTATACTTAAGACTTCCGAAATAATTATAGACTTATTATACTTAAAGTACCAACAATTTAAACGACTATCTTTTAAAATAAACTCTCCTGGTCAACAATTGAACTGTAGCGGAATGGGGTTTCAAAATTTTGACGAATGCTGTCGTGTCAACTGCTTATCAATAAACTACGATAAGACCAATGTTCTGATTTTCAGCAAAACAAACCGTTTCAGAAATATTTCCTTCAAATGTGAGGCTGGACAGATCACAACTGCTCGAAGGTATACTTACCTGGGAGTGGTTTTTAGGAATAATGGTTCCTTCGCCGAGAACGCCAACGCACAGAGACGTAGGGGAGAGTCGGCGGCCGGAACGTTGCTCCCTATATTAGGTAAGACCGGCACTAGTGCTCTCGATGCTTGGTTCAGGGTTTTGAGTTCGGTGGCTTTTGCGACGACCCTATAGGCATCCGAAGTCTGGGGTTTCCCACACTTGGAGGTGGTTGAGAGGGTACAGGTCCGGGCTTTCAAATCGGCATTCTATTTGGCTCGGAACACTCATGATTACATGGTGAGACTTGAGTTTGGGCTGTCTCATACGAAGGTCCAGGTGGTGAATCGAGCGCTGGGGTGGTGGTTTAGGATCTGCCGGATGGAGGAGGGCCGTTTACCCCGGATCTGATTCTTTCGTTTGCTGGACCTAGCGATGAAGGGCGTCCATGTAAGGTTTAACTGGGCCACGTATCTGGGAAATTTTCTTGAGGAGGCTGGGTGCTCGGCTTTGTGACTTTCGCAGGACTATGTCCGTTTAAGTGCCGGTCGTCGGGAAATAATGGACGGTTTGGCCAGAAGATGTTGGCTGCAGGATCAGAGTGGGGTGACTACATCCTCGTTTAGCCGTTTGTACGGGTTTTGGGCTCCTACTGACGGTGCGCCGGCAGCCTACCTGAACCTCGACCTGAGCTTTCGGTGCAAAAGACTGTTGTGCCAAATCAGACTAGCTGGTGCTCAGTGGAGTTCGGTGCACTCCGGGGGGCTGAAAGCATCCTTCGATGTAACGGCGGAGTGCCCTATATATATGTGCGGATGTGTACGAAGCGGAGGATTCCCTCATTCATTTTCTGAGTGCTTGTCCTGGGACACGAAACGAGAGGCAGGTCTTTTACAAATGCAAAACAATGTCCTTACATCACCTCAGCAATATCTTGAAAGTGGAAGGGAAAAAGGAGGCAGTTTGTTTGTTTTCATTTGTGAATGCTTCATTGAGGGGGGAGCGCGTTTTTTGAGCTAGGTGGTGGATGGTTGGTTATTGCTCTGCTATCTTGATATATTAATGTGTTGTGTTATAAGAATATAAACAGTACTGGTAAGTATAATAATAAGCCCCTTTTTTGAAGGGATATACCTACCTAGTATTAAGTGTTTTCCTTGTTTCTTTTCTTTCCTGTACATTATTCATATTTCATGCCACTCTTTGTAATGGTCGTAAGACTTATACAAATAAATTTATAACTAAATAAATATAGGTTGTATTCAAATGACCAAGCTAGTCTTTTTTCCGTGTTTATTTTCTCACGACGTTTCGGCAATGGAACAAAGCCCTATTCATGTGAGATTACATGTAGAAGTGAAAATGTCTTACATTAAACTAACGAACTATTGTAGAGAAGTCAACTACAATAGTTCTCTACAATAGTTCGTTAGTTTAATGTAAGACATTTTCACTTCTACATGTAATCTCACATGAATAGGGCTTTGTTACATTGCCGAAACGTCGTGAGAAAATAAACACGGAAAAAAGACTAGCTTGGTCATTTGAATACAACCTGCTTCTTCACACTAGTCAACCCCATCAACATAAATAAATATATCTGGGAATGGTTTCAATAACTCAATATACATTTTCTAACGTACCTACCATGATTTCATACCTGGCATATGAATATTTGGATAAAAAGAAATTATTAATAACATTGGGAGAAGTGAGTTTTGTTTACCACTTACTCTGACAGAGAAGAAGGTATGATGTTCGCGGAAACCAGCTCGGAATATTATTGTTCAACGGTTCGCCCTCCATCTCGAGTATTACCATGAGAAAACAATAAGAGGAAATACGAAAAGAATGGGGGTTTACTAGGCGGCCGTGTATAACAGCAAACCTCTCTTTTCCGCGGTCGCTCTTCCGAACACGAACTTCGCCAGCTAATTTGAATAACAAAAACGACGTTTTTTCTCCTGCCTCACGACGCACCGAAGGACTTCTGTTCCGCCGTTTGATAACATCACAACTGTAAGGTCGATAAATTGCGTGTGGCATACCCAGGAGTCTGGACAAAAAATATTACATTTTTCTCCATAATTGACTGGCTGATAAAGGCTGGCCTAGGTAGCAAGGCCTGGAACAGCTCACAAATATCCATATTATACAACATAGAACCATAGGGCCATATGTACAAAGAGTGAAGAGTAGAAGAAATTTTGTAAGACGGTTCATAGGTGAGAGAGATTGTCAAATAAAAGCATTTATGGCGTAGGATTTCGTGCCTAAGGCGTCTGAACGCGAAGAAACGGACGTCGGGAAAAGACAAATAATTTGTAATTATTATACTAACCGTTTGTACACGAACGAAGGGCAAGTTGAATAACTCCATCAGAATAATAAAAATTACACTATAATTAAAAACACTATAAAAACGTGTTAATTAGGAGAAATCAAATGAAAAATCGTATCTTCGTATTATAGTCCTGTGTGTTATTCTTTCAATCTCAAAAAAAGTATGGCACTGTTTCTGAACGTTTTATCAACAACCAGAGTCCTAATCCATCAACCAAAATTGGATGCCATTCTTGACGAAATAAGGATAAATACCCCTAAATATAGTATATCAGTGAGCCTGGAGCTTTACCCACTTTACTACGAAGGATTTGACAGCTCTGTTGGGATAAATCAGTATTATATAAGTTATAATAACAATTCATCGTCAGAAGCAAATGGACCGGGTGAGAAACTAGATCAAGTTTTCGCTCACTTATTGAAAGTTGAATGGTGTGGCAAGCGAACTGAGAAAATATTTCGAGTGACGAACAAAATGTGAGAGGGGGAAAACGTCAATTTGTTCCGGAAGATTTTTATTCTAACAAGTAAACTTTCGATAGCAACTCCAAGCAGAAACAACTCCAACAGGCAGACATCGTCCGATTGAGAATCATTTGGATTTCCATTCCCACGGCACAAGTTTACTTTCGTTAGAACCTCAGTGCCAATTCAATCGTACTTAGTGAATTCATTGAAGCAACCGATCGGAAGCGTATTATCACCTTAATATTCCGTTAGCGTATTGTGACCTCAATATTCCAACAGTATGACTGGGCGGGAAGAGTTTTTCAGATTTGTTAACAATGTTATAATCCTCCCTTCGAACGCACCGAACGACGCCAAATTTCTGATTTTGGACTTCACCTTCTCCGATTAAATACCGAATATCGAATATCGTTAGGGTATCAGCAGAGCTGACCTGCTGACTGTAATTCTGTGATGAGAAGATTAAAAGATTTATCAAGTACTGCTGTAATTGAAAATTTAAAAATTAACCATTAGTAATTTGGAGTGGATGTGGAATTGGGAAGAAATAGGATAATTTCCTGTTAGTATTGTGCCAACAAGGCATAGTCGTAAGTGTAGACTCCAATATTTGGAGTCTATATAATTATCTGAACTCTAAAATTACATAATTACTAGCTGTCGGGCCCGTCGCTGACGGGCAGAACTCGGGGTGCGTACATCTACCGCTGTTACTTGTCCCGAACAGGCAGAACTCGGGATGGATCCATTTACCACTCTTACCTATAGCTTTACGGATTATACCTCTTACATGTCCCTTCACAAACCCTTATAATCTTAAATACCAAAAATAATATTCATCTGTCTCACGGGAAGGAAGAATTTACGATTTTTATATTTCGGCTTCCCTATAAACCCCCACCCATGCATTGGATCCGGAAGTGAACCCCCCTATGTCCTTCCTCGATCACGGAAACATTCAAATACGGGAGAAGCGTTCGATCCATTGAGCCGTTTTTGCGTGATTGAAGGACAGAAAACAAACAGACAAACAGATAGACAGACACCAAATTCAAAATCGGCATGGTTCGACTCCATTTCACGCGAAACGAATAACCGTAGTGAAATTTTTCGAAAATACCCAAGGAACACGAAAATAGTATTTAAATTTAGTTATATAGATTATAATTAAGCTGGAATACTTTGGCCAACGTATTAGGTACAACAAATAGTGTACCTACATACAAGGAAAGTCATAATTGTGCGAAGAAAAAAATTACTTGGAGACTCATACTACTGGTGAATGAAATACACCCACCCGTATCGACAAATAACATCTTTAAAAGTTAGAATGTCATTACTTGTCGCTAGAATATACAAGAATCACTAGATATACAACCGGGCAAAACAAGAATCACTAGCTGTACAACTGTGTACATAAATGTGATGAATCAAGGTTTGCCAAATACTCGTAGATTTCTCGTACCATTTCATTGCATGATCATATTGTCAGTTGAGAGTCCGATAGGTCCTGAAGCAATAATTATAAAACTCTGATTGCCACTAGACCTACTTCTGCAATGTTTCTCAACGAAATTCATGCAGCTGCTACCACTTCAATCTAAAACACTGAACACTCATATTTAAATCCATGAAACGATTTGTGATTTAAGGAGTCACATGGAATTGCAAATCAAGAGAAGTTAGGAGGGGCACAAGTTGAGACAATGCACAACGTGATTCTATTCTATTCTTCGTCACTGTTCCGGCGATGCTCTTCATGAAATATGAATTCTATAGATTGAATAGAATAACGCAGACAGACTCAGTAACGGGAACTTAATTAATTAGCAGGAACCAACAAACCTCCATTTGAGAGGCTCGATGAATAACAAACAACAAGGGCCACGTCGATTTGAAGAATCCAAAGAAAGTTTGTTTCATTCACGTATAGCTGTGAGATGGGGCTCTTCTCTATGCTGCCTTCGGACTGCCCCTCTATCAACCACCTTTTTCGAGATTACCACCAGAGTTTTCATTTCCTTTCAAGTTTGCTTCCTCCCTTTATCACATTTTTTTCTCTCTATATTTCTCCTTTTTCACCAGTGATAACAGATTGAAATGCCAGGGACCTGAGATTAAAGTCACGTGGGCACATGATAAGAGGGCAAACAACCAGAAATTTTGAGATGAAAGAAGACAGAAAAAGAAGGAAGAAATATTCGTGTTGTTGTATAAAAAGCTACAAAATCATTACCAACGATAGTTTGGGACTGGCCAGGGACTGATTCATATCCGAGTAGGTACCATAACGAGTTTAGAATAATTATGAATTCTCACTCCTCCATTATTTTGGGGAGGTATGGGTGAATAACCAAAACAACTGATGTGAATATTAATAAAATGAGATAAAAAGTGTGCATGATCCTACATTGCTGAGGCATGAAGGGACAAAATCGAATCTTATACGTCTGCAGAGCTACGAATAACACAAGCTGGAAAATGGCAATTGAGGATGAGTGTTAACTCTATTCATCTTTTTTTTTTAAATGTTCGGTTTTTTTTAAATCTGAGGCAAGGGCCACAAAGGTTCTTTGCAGTAATATACACAAATACACTAATATACAGCACTTAGAGCTCATAATAGAGATGATATTACGGTTTAGAAGATGAAATAAGTATACGAATGGGATTCTGGTGGGTACTATCTGGGACAACTATCGGTAAACGATAAAGTTGTGAAGAGGAATATCGCAGTGGTGAGAAGGAAGTGTTGGGGGGTAGTTACGGAGTTGGCCAGGCGTGACACTGCGACCGAGCCCATCTGTTGTGGCCTCGCATTCTCCCCCGTTCAACATCTTTTACGTAGAAGAGAGAGCTCATCAGCGCTACGTGACATTTTCAAGATGGGGAAGTGTTGCTACCAAAGCTTACACAGCACAGGCTCCGAAAAGAGCCTGAGACAAAGTCGACAATAAACTTACATGAGGAGAAACGCAAGTGGCGCCACAGATGCGCTGGGGGTTGGAGATGCCCTATGTAAATGAACCTGGAAAGAGCTGCCATGTGGAAATATCGCATGCATTATGGATGTCGACGCATACATCTATCAATAAGTCAGTAGCTTCTCTGATAATAAGAGCATGTTTCATGGAACCTAATTTCAATCGGATGTTTATGAATACCTAATTTATCGTGGTACTCACTAAAAAATTACCTGATACATCAAGGTTTGGATATTTCAGAAGCTTTAGGTAGTGGTAAAGGATGACAATATCTGATAATATTTTGCCACCTTGCAAATTCGGTATATTATACCGAATTTGCAAGGTGGCAAAATACGGCGACCCATCACATACCGATACATTGTTAAAATTTGGGCCACGATAGAATTGTGATCAGCTACGTATAGTGGTACTATGTATCATTGAACAGTATTGAGTATTGTGTTGATGATACCATTGAAACGAAGAAACGATCCATCCTGGAGCTCGACGCTAACGATGACACTAATAAACATTTGCATAACGAGAGTTAGTTGCTTGATTGACAACAGCCAAGACCTAACAACCGTATGATAATCGTGTGGCCCGTTCATAGATGAAACCGCTCAGTTTCTCGCAGAAGATCTTGAAGCAAACCAGACAGAAAGGATAAGAAGTTGAGGAGAAATGTCCTCACAGCATCTCTCCAGAGATTGAGAAAATAGGGTGTTCAGAACAGAAGGGCGTCGTCAGCTTTTCAAGTTTCGAGGCGTTCCCAATTCGACGAACCGTGTCTATCGGGCCCACGAGACGGTAGAATGAACAATAACGGCAAATATAGGAAGGAAAACTGGCGAAGACGAAATCGGATGGTTGACCGAAAATGATGGATCAAAAGAGTCGTCCCGTCGCTAGTTCCGGCAGTTCCATCTATTCAGAAGACTGCTCCGAGATAAATGTCATAAAACCTCTGAATATACAACAAATAACTCAGTATCCAATGGCTCCAAAATGAAGATGGATTATGAGATCGCCATACATTCGAAAACTATACGCGGTTTTTAGGAAGTAATATTTTTCTGAAGCTCATGTACTCACATTCATAACGGATACGAACTATAGCTTACTATTGATGGAAGAGTCGTGGAAAGTGTACCTAATTTTGATTCAGAACAATGATTTTGAAACCAAGAACAATAGTTTCGCGTCACCACAAACATAAAATTTCAACAATTTGTGTACAATTCCAAGATTTACGTTTAAACCTATGCGCGTTAGCGAATCCTATACACGTTAGCTCGATTAAAAAACGTATTTTAGCACATGATCCATCAAGACCAAGAAGATTTAATCAAGGTATGGAAAAACTGATTTGGAACAGATTCATTTCAAATATTGGTTATAACGAATCCATAATTGGAATGAGTCATTAACCATTTAAATCAGTGTCAACATTTTTTATACCCTGTACCATTGATTGAACAAGTATACTCAAAATTCGATGAGGTATCTCTCCGTAATGATCGGTTGACCCATTAGTTAGTAGGTTACTTCGGATATTCGACTCAGTCATGAATCCAGACTGGAACTTTTCAAACGACTTTCAAAACTCCTTATTTCATAACTATCAAACATATTACAATTAAAATGAACGGCTTGCCCTCAAGCGGAATCACGCCATCAACAGGTAAGCGGTTCCGTTCATTAAAGGTATAAATTTCTCAATTCCAGGCCCTCTGACCGTTATCGCTTTTCTATGACCGTCGTCTTATTATCGTTAATATTGATGGTAAAAGGGGACGTTGCTATCAGTATTATACTGATAAGTATAATAATACCGCCAAATCGCCTTCCGCCCCACGGTCAAATTAAGGGCTCACATCTACGGAGTTCGGTCCCACCTCACCCCATACGATCAATATTTGGTCACAAGACTCATTATTCTGTTTGCAGTTCTTTTATTAACGACCCTTTCCAATTTCTTTCACTGGTTCTTTCAACTTAAAAATATGAATATTAAACCTGACCCTGTATCTGACTTCTTTGAAATCTAAATTCACACCGCAAAGGGAAGAACCTGAAAACCAAAGGGAATCACATTATCAAGAGGTTTGCACTTTACAACGCCAATAAATCCGTTTAGGTTGATACACAACATTCCGTTCTCATTCAGTTAGACATTGTTCTCAGCAACTGACTAAGAAAAAAATACTAAATGCTTAAAAATACACCAAATATGTTTAATACACCTAAATGTTTAGACACTTCCTAGTGATTCATTCCCCTGCCCCATTAATTTAGATTAGTATTTTGCTGCGCTTCCAAGAGCATTATTCACCACTTTTTCAGGACCTTTTTCTATTTCCACCTTGATGGAAGGCCCCTTACCTCCTAACCGTAACTTTTAATTATTGGGAGCCTTTCCGTTCTCCGTAACGTTCAATTAAACGAGGCTTAATCATTAATTTTGCGGTCGGGAACCCTAACTTTTGTATGGGATCTGCGAATCCGTCACTTGCAACTGATTTACCGCTGCTGTGTCGAAAGATTGATGAGACGGAATAATCGCTAGAACGAACTAACCTTGGATGTTATCGACATCTCAATTTTTCCCACACTGAATACTCGTAATAAAAACACTCGCAGTTTAGCGAGAGCATGAGATGATAAGAAAGAATCGAGGTTATTACACGGCAAATTAGGTGGATGTTTTTTAAATTCATGAAAAATAAGATTACCTACCTAAAAATTTAGCAGAAACATGATACACGTTATTCTGCTTTTGTTGTCCGGATCCAAAACTTAAATTACTTTCACTGAAGAGAAATTATAATTTCATTCTACATAGCACGATAGAAATTTATCCTCTGTCAGTCCCCAAGACAACAGAAACCGCCACTTCCCACTAGCATAAATAAACGTTCAAACCACCGTACCAGTAAAACGCTCCTCACTCCTCCATTCCCCTTCAAGAGCTGTAACGCCAAAGGACCTCAACCCTTCACATAAAAATAGAAGAGTGAAAACCCCAATAACAAAATCATCTAAAAGGACATCGTAGAACCTAGACCTGGATAGGATGTCATCTTCTTGGTGTCTGATTCACGAAACTGGTTAGCTGTAGGCAATTTCAGAAAGCCATTAGGACCAGGGCCTCAAGAATCTTTATGACAATGGGGTAGGCGTTAGAGATAAGGAGGACACGAAGAACCCATTTAAATGGGTACCACACTCACTGTTTGTGGTTATCGGTTAAAAATAACAAAACGACAGGATGATGCGCATGCAGGAACTCGGATTGAAGAATGTTCGAAACCAATTTGTAGAGAGGAACCGTCAATGGAGATTAATGGTTCTGTCGACAGGTGAGAATCATCACGACAGTCGTTCGTGTGAGACAATGGACTAACCCAGCCAACAGGTGCGGATCTGACACACTGGTCTGCAACCCGATCCGTTTTCGTTCCGGTCTCCGAAAGACTCAATTAAGAAGGGTGGGGATTCTTGGGGATGACTAGGAAGGGCGTTACCAGTAACGTGAAAAGGCCTAATTTGCATTACGGTAGGCTAACAAGGATTCTCTCGCCGAGGCCGAATTTGCATATTCAAAGGGTGTTCGGAGGTCTCACCTGCGAGGTGAGGAGGTCTTGTAGAGGTTCGGGTGATAGTAGGGCTTTCCCTCAATCCAAACATAATTGGAACAAAAACCAAACATACTTTTGCTGTGGTTGTTGAATTGTTCCTATGAAAACTCATGGAACCTCAGATGTTTCGCAGAAATTAGTTTCTATGTTTCTATTTACTGTGAGTAGTTGAGTAGTATAACTATGCCTCTAGGTAAGGTTTCTCTCTGCTTATGGAATAGTACCAGTAAAAAGTTTGAAATGTCTTCCGAAGTTATTCAATCAAATTGAATTTTACAGTACTGTTATTAGATTTTCTCTTAAGACGAGATTGGAAAAAAGAAAAAAAAATTAATCAGATAATTCTCCGAAAAATAGTTTTCGGGGAATAGATTGGTTGGGAGGAATAACTAACATCAACATCCTCGTCCATTTGTTAATAACCGGTCACGATGAAAAGTTTAAGAAGAGACTCAACTGACCCGGAAGGAAAAGGGAGCGCTTTGAAGATTTTTTCACGTCGAGGCTCAAAGCAGCATGAGTTTGATGAAAACGTGCGGTAACATCCCAAATAAAAATTGAAGATCACCAACGAGTTTTCCAACAACTGTTATGATTTAAATGCAGAACACTGCAGTGCCTGTAACCAGGTTGTGAAGGGATCAGAATTGGTCACAATGGTACCGGGGGATCCAATTAGGCCAAAAGAGGGTGAGTGATTCGAGCGAAAAAAGAAGGATCACGAAAAACCTGAAGACATCTGGGACGTTTTCTAGTCTCGCAGAGCTCATCGACTATGACGTTTGGTTAACTAACAATTAAATGATTGTTGTTTAAGATGTAGTTGTAGAGAGATGAACATAGGAAGAACAACCATCGTTCTTCTACTATTCTACTATCCTACAATTACCTTGAGACTAATTCCTAATTACAACTGAGTTTTCATCATTATATAATATAATATATTATATTATAATGATGAAAACTCAGTAGTAGGTGTTGAAATACAATATAGTATTTCAACACCCATGGTGAAAGGAACCAGGTGAAAGGAACCAGGTGTCAACACCTACTACTACTATTCGCTATAGTTTCGAAGCGCTTTTTCCACCCAAATACGAGAAGAACTTAGCAATAGGGCGAGGAAGATTAATTAGAGCTCACAAGTTCGGGAACACTAACCAGACAGGTACAATAATTAGCAGTAGTTAATTAAAACTCACTCCTCACTTCACACCAAGAGGTTCACCAATTTGAGAAGGGGGGGGGGGGGGAGAGGAGTGGCGGCGGCTCCCACTGCTTAACTAAACACCTATTTATAGGAATGATGGGTGTTTTCTATCCTCCAATCCTTTCATCCCGAACGAAATATTATTGCAAAAAGAAACCATTTCAGAAATGAATTCTACGTAAAATGGGAGTCGGTTGGTGAGGGCCTGAGGCTAAAAGGAAATGAGCAAGAAAAGAAGAAAACGAAAAAAAGGCAACGGGGTGGGAGCGCTGCGTTTTCGGAATATTAATTGCTTAGTTCACGGGAAACTCTCTACGGTGCTTCAACTCATTTTAGCCGACTGATCAAATTATTCAACATTCGTTTCCACTAAGCCCACTCCGACCGTACTTCCTCTCCAAGCGCATTGGAAAAGGTTTACCATTAATTCCCCTGATAGGAAGACTTCCCAAGAAGAACTGGGTTTTTTCCCCTCGCGAGCATCATGGTCAGTGGCACAGAGGAATTGGGGGTTTTTGCTAATATTTTGACTGGGTGTGAGACATGGCAGATAACAAGTTTTCTTCTATTACTGGTACCAGTAAAAGAAGTGGTATGATGTAAAAGTCGAAGACCGATTGAGCATTGAACAAATATAAGTTCCTGCATAATAAGTCACAACACATTCAAGACCCCATACTACCTGGTATTAGCGTACAGCGGTGCCAAGCTCTACAGTACATTCGACGGGTCATTAGACCCTACAATTGAACTCTCTTGATCCGTAGAACTCGTAGTTAGAGCAAGTAAATGTTATAAAATACCTCCAACTACGAGTTGGAGGAACATTCAGCATCTCAAATCTACACCTTCGATCCAAATTAGAAGAGTCTTCCGTGGATTAAAATAGAAACTATAAATTATCCCTTAAATTATAATTGAAAAATTATCCTATAAATTATAACTGAAAAGAAAACAGAGGAGAACAAACACATTTTAAATAGTTTAGCGATAAATGCACTATCAAGTCCTGCAGTAGAAGATTCTCCGATAACTTCTATCGAACAACGAATGGCTAAATGTGCCGTCTACAGCTGTGCAACTCTCGCCCCATTTCAATGTTCGCATTCAACTGTGATACTTCGGCACTTTACGGCCATGCCTTTCCCAGTAACTGAACTTGTCATTAACTCCGAAGGGCACAACACGGTTTAGGGAATTTATGTTTATGTTGGGGTGTTTCACTATCATTTCCCTCTACCCACGATACCTGGTAGGTGATACTGGAAGTACCTCCCTCTCTGCGCCATTGCTACAGTATACAAATTTTATAGTTTCCTACAGTTTCCCTGGCACAGCCAACTGTATCAAGGCGGTAAAGCTTTGTGGCGGGTGTCATTAATCTTTCGAGAGGCAGCGATTCCAGTTTTACGGCCTCGGGAGACTCCGGAGTTAAAAAATAAGGAGACAAGAGTCCCCCCGATATCGCCTGTAGGTACGGAAGTCAAACGCAACTGCATCAAACGATGGCTGCGTGGAATGAGAACAATTCATGTAACCATAAATATGTAGTTGATCGATTTCGAAAAAAAAATCAGCATTTTTTGATCAATCTACTATTTTGTTGTACTACTGTTTTCTACGCATAGGAATTCAACTTAAACTCTCCCACGACAGAATGGACATGTCACAATGTACCTACATTACTGAATTGTCATACGGTTTCATTTTAAACGATAAGCATGATGCTAATTGATCATCAGATCAAATAGCTAGTATCTTAGATCGAGGAGACCCTTGATATCCAATATCCCGGGTCACCTTGAAGTCCAATTCCTCCCATAGCCCGCACCCCCTTTGTTTCATTTAATTAATTGAGCGGGCAGCCCATGAGTTTCATTTCGCAGATGAAATGAAACTCATGGGAGTGAGAAAGTACGCAGCGTCATGAGAAATGAGAGAACAATCTCAGGATCTTTGGCTGCTGACCAGCTGAAGAAAGAATAAACAAGCTTACTGGTTCCGACTCTCAACCTCCAGGTAGCACAGATTTGATATAGTACATAGATGGGCAATTTTCGTACAGTCCAATTTCTACGTCCATTTTTCTCAAATACCTTAGGTTCCAAATTTCAACGAAATAATATCTAGATGACTTTCTAGGATTTTCTCAATAAAGTCATTGTGGTTCTACCCGGTTGAGATATGCATAAAACATTTTTGGCACAATGAATATAATTAGTGAATTTTCGAAGAATTTGACGATAAATCTCGATAGAATTGAGCAATCGAAAGGCTACGTTCGAGGATGAGCAGATTCGGGGGCAGTCTGACAATTGACACCTCATTTCAAAGGATTTTTTTACGCTGAACACGATGGTAAAGTCAGAATTGCGATATCATATCTCGTTCTCAAACTGGAGCACTTTGAAGATGAAGAAACGTGGTTGTTACCTGGTTCCCTATGTTCTATTGTAAGTACCTACAGAGTCGTTCAGTCAGAGAACACCACATCTGATACACACCGAATATTTGAAAGAAATGTTCCAAACATCACCTTTTACATAAAACTTCTTCGAAATTAAATTTCTTCGAAAATTCGCTCTTATAGCCATGCAGCATGACTGTTTTTGTTTTTGTTTTTTTTTTTCTTTTCTTTTGGAACCTAGGTCTACTGAAGGAGAAACAACGATGAATCAATGCTCGTGAAGAAAGAGTAAGAAACTTTGCTCGGTGCAAGAGATGGAATATCACACGAGTGCGTATCTAATCAAGGAAACTCCGCAAACCGTAATTTATATGAAGAGGACTGAAAAAATAAGGGAACCCCGAAGTTTTAAATGTAATTACTAACCAACTTTACTACGAGACTTTCCGATGAAGCAATAAAGTGCGTGTGGATCTCGAAATCATTGTTTTAGTATCCACACAACCAACCATCGTGACTTGGGCTTTCGTGTTATTAACAGGGCGATGGACTGCCGGGGTTTGGTTAGCCCAGCTCATCACGAAGTTTTGATTAACTGAGGTAATTGCTTGTGTATGAGTTTGTCTCTATGAACACCACCGAGGTCTCAGGCGCTCCCAAGCACTACCAACGACTGATAGAGTTAGCACTTTATTCCCCACAGGGCCTTTTCAACTTGATTGAATTATTGAACGGCCTGGATTTACATTATTCTCCAGCCAGAGTTAGTCGGTAGGCTGTCGTCACAATGCAGGGCACTCAACGTGGTATAATTCTATTCATTGCTGTTTTTGTACGAATGATGTTGATCGTGTTTTCATAGGATAGTTCAGGAGGAAAATAGGATTATTTCAACTGCCCACCAACTTATAAGTAACTAGCCGTTACCCGTGTGTCCGCATGCATTATCGCTCCCTCACCTGATGCGACTTCCTCCCAATCAGTCCCCCATGGTCTCAAGAGGCTGTGTATCGAATTTCAGCGCCCTAGGGTGAACAGGAGAGAATTCAGCTGTATCGCTTACGAAGCTGATTTTACATCCTCCCAATCACTTCCCATAGTCTCATGAGGCTGTGAACGAAATTTCTGCGCTCGAAGTTTAACCGACGTTAGTTTAACCGACGAAGTTTAACCGGAAGTTAGAACCGACGTGAAGTTTCACAACCTTGGACAACATTGCTTGACAGTGGCTCGCTTTGCTCGCGTGAGAGATTTCTGTAGATAGGTAGGCGCATTTTCATAATTACTCCACGTCGAAAAGAAAAACAAGAGTATTTGAAAAAATTGTCTATTTCCACTGAAATATGAGTACACTGTTAGACTGGTTTCGGCTATTAAACCATCGTCAGTAACAAAACTACTATTTACAAGAGAGTAACTGCACGGAAAATGACTTAGGGAGTCAAACTCAAACGACTGATAATAATGTATTACCATATTAAAAGGTACGAAGCTACAGCCAAAACCTGTGCACAATGATTCCACCAGTATTTACATACAGGCACTAATGGTTACCATTTTATTACTGGTATGATATTATGCAGAAGGATACTAAATTCTTCTTCATTTTTTTGCACGCGTCACCGCTTTGTTCCTATGAGATATACTGAAATAATCTATGCACCCAAAATGTCCAGTCCCAAGATCCATTCGACTTAATTCGAACTACCAACCAATTTATGCAATTCGAATAATTTTTACTGACGAAATTTGTGAGTAAAAAATTTAATGTAGTTAAGTTCATATTCCTGCCAATTTAGTACTACTAAATTAGTAGCTAGTGCTTACCAGCCCATTGATCAACTTAACTAACAGTAACTAGCGCTACTATTGCTCGCCCTAGAGGAGGACCACGCCCGGGATTTGTCATCGTGTCTTGTGTGTTGTTGTTGGCAGCCTGTTTTCATTTTTTGTGAATCAATTCTGAATCGATTTAGAAGTTATCACGTGTGTTTTCATTTTCTTAGTTTCAAACGATTTAAACAAATGTTTAAATTATTTCGAAAATTGTTCATTCAAAAGGTTGTTCAGACGAAACAGTTGGTGAAAAAATGGGAGATGAAGTAAAGCTAAAAAAAGTAGGTGTTTCATATTATTTACTGAGGGTTGTTTGTTCAGCAGAAAGAAATTGCGTGGGAATGGTTCCAATGTTTCCTGCATTTCTGAAGAAATATTGAGGTCATCCTTCAAGATGAAGGAGAACAACAACATCAGAATGAATGTTCACGATTTCTTGGGATAGATGCTCAAGTGATGACAAGCTACTCGCTTGGCAAACTTGCGATATATTTCAAGGAACTGAGAACAAATTAAAAAATACGTCGATTCTTTTCTTCTGCGTCGCAGGTATGTAACAAGAGAGTTAAGCAGGAAGTGCTAAACTTGGCTTCATAGCGACTCCAAATATATGGAGGACTCTGGACGGCAGTCCCGACAGGAGAAAAACTTCAAGATGAAGCTATGGATGGGGCTGAGCGGAAAGTGCCTTCAACTTGGCATGGACTTGTTCGTTAAGTGGGCTCTCAGCTCTTACGAAAGCATGACCTGAATAAACCTCGTGCCAGAGAATGTGGGTTTATGTCATTTATGTCTGTCTTTATTCCTTCTCACGAGTAAATTTTGTTCTGCAAATAGATGAACTCAATTCAATGATTACCAGAATTCCCCTTCAAGTGTAAAAAGAATGGCACTGAATACACGAAAAGTTTTCTGATTCGAAAAATTAAAAGAGATTCTTACTATTTCACACACCATAAAGTATGATGATTACGAGAATGTTCAATGCTTCGCCACTTTCTAGAATTAGCTTACAGAAAAGTTTCGAAGTTACTCTTCAAATTTCAGAAGTTAACTCATCCTTCTTACATTAAATTTTATCATGCCCTCAAGACTTTCATTTCCGAAACCTTATTTATAAGAAAACTAGAACATAAACATATAATAGGATGAACAGATCTAACAAAGTCGCAGGTTCCACCTGGGTCTACCCCAAACTTTCATTAATGGCTTAACATACTTTGGAGATTTGTTATTAAAAGTCGTAAAACCTATTCATATGAGATTTAAAGATTGAATTGAAAGTTCCTTTTATTCATATGTAACCATAATATGTTTACATATTATGTCAATTTTATAATTAGACGTTGCTTCATTCCTGCGATATGCGTGTTACTATCTCTCCTCCCCATAAAGTTGCGTTCACATGGATCCGTAACGTCCGTCATGCGTCGTCCGTAAAAAGTAGTGGAGGGGGACTCGTGGAGTAGTTGTGGGGACTGCAGAACGCGGGGAAACAGTCCAGAGATTCAACGAAAAACGATAGATTACAAGAGAAAACGGCGATAACGGAGATAAGGCGTGCGCAGAAGGTATTGTGCACTCTTATGTTGCGTTACATATCTAATTTTTCAGATATTTCAAGCCCCTCCAAAAGTGAATCTGAAGAAGGAGTCCCCCCACTCCATACCCTTGCTCCAGCCAATCAGGTGGCCCAACGAACGACGCATGACGGACGTTACGGATCCATGTGAACCCAGCTTTACGAAAGGGCACCATTCAAAATCTCCCGGCCTCCCGTCGCTACTCGGTGGCCGTAGTTCCTGGCTTTCCCGCTTGGGGCGCTAGGCGCTATGGTGTTCTTATAATATACATAAAATTGGAACAAACAAGGTATTTTTAAACTAAAATAACACTTTATTTGCGTTTAAAAATTTCTGGCCAGAATATAGCAGTTTTCCGCACTTTTGGGTCGAAATCCGCATTTATACCGTCAGTCACCCTCAAGTCCACTCACCAGGTCTGGCAACACTGCTTTTTGGGTTTTATATAAAATGGGAATCAAATCAAGAAAGACTTGTGTTGATAGTTCAGAAAATAAATAAATTTACGTGCCATGCAAAGATTACAACACCACCGAACAAGCATCAGAAGCCCTTGGTTTTATTCAAACATTCCATCCAGATTAGATCAATTGAAATCTGCTGGGAAGTAAGCGCGAAGCCGGGTCTGATTGGTTCGGAGCTCGACAAAGGTAATTTTGGTATTCAGCGGCAACCGCGGCAGGCGACAACCGACGAGTATGTAAGTCACGTTTTCACGTCGCTCCACAATGTCTCATCGAACGTTACAGCCATGTTGAGGGAGCCAGTCCTTTCACTCAAAGCTGGACTTCCGAACGACTGTGGGGCACTGGAAAAGCAAATTATCAATCTGCGTAACTCTACGAACCTAATTCTCAAGCACTTCGAAAATTGAACAATACTGTTCAATAGGTACGAGGGATGGTGTTATGAATCACCTACATTAATCCTGTGTTGATCTGGTTAGGATCTGGTGGTGGGACACCAACTCAATATGAGGACGTGAAACGTGTTGGTTCAATTCTAAGAAATTCAGATTTGGTGAAAAAGTACATTCAAGTTTACGAGGTAGAGCTGTCTACAAATTTTGAATCATATATTTCATATTTTCCTATCGACTCAGGGTCCCCCATCGGAGCCCACATGTAGAACTGGAAAGACCAGTAAGTCTGTGACAGAGAACGTGATTTTTTCAAATTGGATACTCGACTTCTATGTATCTTGAAGGTAGAAACAACAGATTTTGAGGTAGAGTTGAACATTTTTCTTGGTTGATTTCGAAGGTTTTTTCATCGAAAATTATTAAGTATGAAACCGTATACTCACTGCGGACCTGGCCCTTCCAAAAGTAACCTTCAACTTCGAAAATATGTAGCATAGTCCTGAATACTATTCACATCCGTAAGTCAGTGAGGAGAGGTGAAAATCAGGAGTTGAATTCTATGATACAAAATTGCCAAATTAATGCCTCTTTAAGGGGCAGAGTTTGGATATGAAAGACAATATCTGAAGAATAATAGTCACTACCGTATTTTCCAAGCACATTAATAGTAGCAAATTTTTACTGCAACATAATTCAAATTCTAGTACATACTGCTTTACATGGGAAAAGAAATCCTGAATATAGAGGTCTAATTAGTTGTACCCCTATCTAATTCAGGGTGGGACCCCACTGGACATTCGCCTTAAAAACCATCTGGAAAATGGAAGAAGGGAACCTTTTTATTTTTCCATCACTCCTCTCGAATAAAATTACAGTCATTCTACCGCCCTGAAATTAAACTTCAATATTTATCCTTCCGGTTTAGCAAGCAACGGTGTTCCCTTATCCATAAAAATAGGTCAACATGGCTGGGCACACGTTGGTTCAATTCACATCCCCTAGCCTTATTTACTTTTAACGATTGCGCATAAACTGCTAGTCTACCGTTGCTGAGTTAGCGTATTCTCTTCCCGGAAATCCTATGCGGCGCGCTGTTAATTATACATGAGGAGAAAACTCTTCCCCGGTAATCTTGGGTAACTTTGAAACATTTATACCCTGGAAAGTAATGAGGAGCTTCAAGTCATGTAAAACGAAATATCGACAAAGAGCAACAATATAAATATTGGTGCTCCTTGTCGATATTTTGTTTCAAGCTTTACATTATTACTTAAGATTTACATCGTAAATTTACATCTCAATAATATTCTATTCAAGTTCGAAGTGAAATGAGTATAGAACTATACTCATAACTTTATGAAATTCATTGGATATTGTGAACCAAATAGTGATCTAAACATAAGGGTCATCTATATAGAAAATATTATACCGTAGTGGAAGAAGTTGCAGTTTGTTTTTCATTATGTTCGCAAAGCTCGGAACAACGTACAGTTTACCTACACAGACATACACTCTGTGAGCACAGTGTAGTATGGGGATTTATCAGATTGGCTGAAGACCAATGTGTAAGCACCAGAATGTTTTCTTCCCTGTGATTCGTATTGTGAGTACCATAGACGCGAATAATGAAAACTTAGTGATCAGCTCACTTTTTCAACTCTCCTTCGAATCGGCACTATTAGATTGAGAGTAATTCATGTGCAATTTTCGCTTATACGGCTCTTAATAGTGGCATTTTCTTTAGGAAGGGAAAAATTTCACTGTATTTCTCTTGCGAATACGAGCCTAGCCCAGAAATCAGATTCTATTCGAGAGAAACAAGCTTCGTGTCCAGCTGGCAGGTGTAATGCCCATTCTCAGTCCCGCATGTAACGACCCATGGTGTTCAAACATCGTCAATTTCAAACAAAACTCGTGCTCTCTCGGTGAAAATACTATCGGAACATCCGCTTCATGGGCCCAACCCGAATTTGTCTCTTTTCGATAAAAGCGACGATTTTACCTCCACCCAGAGGCTCTTTTCAACAGTCCCGTCAGGGTAGCTTGAGCGCTGTATAGTAACTAATAACCAGTACGGTAGCGGTAAATGATAGATACCCAATGAGTAATCTTTCCGCTACCTTATTGATAGTATGCTCAGCGTGTTCCAGCATTTCATCTTGTTCCTCACCACTGAACCTTTTTCTCCCCTTGCACCAACTTCATCGTTTCGGTTTGTTATCTGCATTATTCGAGTGAATACATTGGATCCATGAATTACTAAGTTGGTGACCACTAACTGGATGTCAAGCCGAATGAAAAAGAATCATTCTACTGTGTATTTTGTGGGCTCAACATGACATAGAGAGGATGTTATGTGTAATGTTACGAAGTGAACTGAAATTAATTATGGAATAGGACCTGTGCAGATATCCTTCATTCCCCTGCTGTCTAACTTCACGATCCACCACCTCAGTGAGGTTTTCCTGTGTTTCGCCCATGTTCCTGAGAACACACCCGCAAACCTTCACAACTATATAAGAAAATAGTCCAAAAATCGATTGAAATGAACCGTCACACAGTGAGACATGATATTACGATGACGGTATTGTAAACAGTAATGGTAATTATTTAAAAGTAAACAGTTCCACTGGTTTATGCCGTCAGAAATATAGAACAGAAACTGATCCAGAATTCAACGGGGAAATCCGGAAGCAGTCGTCGGATTATTAACGATGTCGCCATTCTAAAACCAGGAAACTGGGTGGAACCAGGTTTAAAGGGACACAAATCCCCCGGAAGCCGCGGACTTCAGAAATTAGTTAACCACAGCAGGAAGGGAGGGAGTGGATGGAAATGAAGGGAAATTGAAAATTGAGCAGGAAGAGATGTACGGGGGAAAACGACCGTTGGCAATTAGTTCCAGGAGCAATACCTATTTCTCACCCGCGGTGTCCAGTTGTGGATACTTGATGGTTGCAAATGGAAGAAACGCGTAAATCGAGTGAGCTCGGCTTCAATTTAGGTTGAATTAAGCGATTCGACTCGAGTTGTCAGCAGTTTTACTTGGATTGTTGGATAGTGACATTGGTTAGGAGTTAAGTATACACACACGCGTAGAACAGTTACGGTCGAGCGCTGTGCGAATGTCCAACGAAAACAGTTGACGTTCGATGACATGTACGGCATTGCCAACACCGAAAAACAAACTCTGGCAGCACTGCCGGCGATTCCTGGGGAAGTTGGTGTGCTGTTACTGTTTCTATGTCTCCGATGTACATCGTTATGTAGAAAATCGGTCTATGCAAACTTTATTTTCAGAAACTGGCCTTAAGTTGAAGGGCAGTTAAGTTAATGTCGATAGTTGATGGTGAAAAATAAAGTTGTTAACGATTTCGCCAATGTCCCCATTACCTTTAAGTTAATCACCCTTTAGTTAGATTTGGTGAAAAAGGGCATGACTCTATAAATTACTGGAATAATATTATGCGATTTCCAAATTAGCTATTAATTTTGGAAATTCGAAGAAACCTGTATTTGGAATTTGCTTGATTTGAAATATTCTGGAGGCATTGTTACAATAATCGAGTGGGCTGAATAGTTAATCCCAAGCAACGCCTCAGTTAGTTTTAGATTAACTATTCAGGGTCAGGGACTACAAACCAAAGGTGTTACCAAGTTAGAGTAGGTTCTTCTCGAAGAATATGGAGACTCATTTGTAGTATGATGTAGGTACACATCCATAATTCATCGTGACGCAGTGGAGAAGAAGTCGGAACATTAAAGAATGCGTTATTTTCCTAAACCTGCTCATTCTTATGCTCTTGGGCGGAAGAAAAAGTTATTTCGCAGAAGTCGACCTCAACTTCAACCGCCCTGGTCTTTAGGGGAACCGTAATATAAGGAAATCACACACGTTTCTAAGCTGATTACCATAATAAGAGTTGACAACCCATTTTCCTCTAAGGGAACGAAAACATTTTGCATCATGGAAGACCTTGTTTGAGACCAAGATATTCTCATATCGCACCGTAATTAACCTCCTTTACATGTTATGATCGGTGACATCTATGTGCGTACGTGCACACAAAAAATGGAATACACCCCACAGCCATTCGCTTTGGGAATAATAAGGGAGTACCTGGAAGGTACAGACGAGTAATCTTGTTAACTGTAGAACAATCATCCGTAGTTGATATTGAACAGACCTGAATGAAAAGGGGACGTTCATTTCCAGTCAACGAAGGGCATTGGAGGGTAGAAGCATTAGGCATTGGTGTTTCCTGATCCACTTTGAGACCAGTTACATTAGCCATTGAAAGTCACTCTGACGCTACAGGTTAATTTATACCCCTCAGCTATCCTCACTCAAACCCCACAATGAAGCGTCTATAGCGACCTCCTTTCCGTCCTATGACTCTGTCCCTTACATTAACCGATTTTCCTCGGCCCGTCCGTCATGAATCACGGCGTTATCAGAACGGCTCAAAGGAGCGCGGAACATTTAAATTTATTGCCTATTGAATTAGGTGGGTCCCTGACGCCCCAATGGGCTAGACTATGTTCAACAGCCAGTAAGCCGAGATAAGAGTAAATACTCTCAGAGCAAGGGTCAACAAAGTATTAATATTTGTGTACTCTATAAGCATAAACTAAGACTAAGTTATTCTATACAAACGAGGTTGCTTACCTCATAGTGGAATGTTATTTTAGTGCGAATACTCTTCCACTCACCTATAAACAAAACAAGAATACATATATTAGATGACGAGTGAAACATGTATAACACGTGTTGGATATACATAAAAAGGGTGTAACCGAACATTCAGCAAAATATTTAAAACGTCAGGGGAGAGAAAAACAACATGCAATATGTAACTAGAAGATTCGTACGATTAAACGGCCTGTATAGAAAAGTGGATGAAAGTTTCATGTTTGCCGCAACCTAATCTACGAGGTTAACTAACCTAATCTCGTAGGTAACCTTCATAGGCTGGTTATAACCGTTATAATATAACGCATTTAAGCGTGATACAATTTAGAATATATCCCATGACACCGTGAGAACCAAGCAACCTTAGACACAGAGGCAGAGCCGGGAAAATAGAGGGAGTGATGTCAGCAGGTAATATCAGGCAGCATTCTATTGTACAAATAACTTTAAGCCGTGGAACGTGGTTAGCGGTGGATGGCCTACCAGATATTTCCCACTTACTGCGGTTACAATACGTGGTGCGATACTACAAGATATTAGACACAAGAGCAAACCGAAAACGACTGCATAGCAACTCGGGAGCCATCGAGATATTGGGAAAAACAAGAGAATGAGAATTAAGAGCTAAGTAAAAGAATCAAATCTCAGCTGGCGAGACAAATCAGTTGACACAGGTTCAGTGTTAGTTGGACAAACATAATCATCGGTAGCCAAAACATCTAAAACATTGGAGGGACCAGCACAAACAGTTCAATTCGGAAGACCCAAATTAGCCAGTAGCGCGGAACAAACATTTGTTTATAAAATAAACAAATCAAATTTTCTTGATTTAATGAAGTTGCAGACAGAGTGACGAAGCGTTCGAGACTATCAACTTTCCTATGAGTTTCCCAGTTCATCCTCTTGATATAACAACGAGTCTTCCACGGCATTTTACTCACTAGCTCCAGTTATCCAGAGGAGAAAAACCTTAACGTCCTGCAACCACCCATGGACTGTTAGTACTGTGAAACACCGTACAGCACTCCAATAATTGGCTTGAATAGTTCTTCAAGCACTACAACATGACTTGAATAATGGTAAAAATGTACTAATTATTAGTACATTTTAACCATAATTCAAGTCATGTCGTAAACTATCCTCAATTCGATCAGGAAAATTCTTGATTTGGTGAAGAAAAGTCTCGAAGTTGACTCAGTTCAGATATTGATTTGGAATGTTCTACTAATGACACGGAAAGTTCAATACTATCGGTTTTAATTACTCAACCCTCTCTTCTTCGATTCACAAGCAGCGTATTGAAAACCATATGATTGAGTTTAAATTATTTGTGATTCAAATTAGTCACCAAGAAATGAGAAGATTTAACTCTGATAGTAAGTCCTGGGATTAGTTACGACCACTTTCCACGACGAATAGAATGTTGAACAATAGAATACAGCTTTGAAATTAACTAATTCCCCAAAAAACAAGAGTAAATGAGAGCCGAAGGTCGTGGGAGGGGAGGTGAGGTGTGAGAGAGGTTGCCTGCTCTTTCCCTACATGAAAGTAGCGGTATTACCTACTGTACCCAATGATGAATACTTTGAGTAACAGTAGAATAAACCCGTCGAGTAGGTAGGATAAGGCCCGGTTCAAGAGAAGTAGGTAAGTGGCCGATTTCCGGCGTTCAGAAAATTCGATTATGCCTCTTCTTCTCACGAAGGCCCACTTGAGCAGGTGACTCACTCGGCAGACTCTGAGAGGTAAACAAACATTCAGGAGAACAAAAATACGGTATGGAATTGTTTCTCAGAACCAGACAATCAATTTTCCCCAGTAGAAAAAACGAATTCACCGGTGAGGCAATACGAGTGTAGTAACTGTAGGCTAGATACTAACTATTAGTAACCTTCCATATTGAAATGACCAGTCATCAAACATATGGTAGGTACATGAAATGGTTAAATCTTTGATGAGTAATTTACAACATTAAATAAATTTAAACAAAACGAAGGATTCTTGAAGAATGGCGAGTAGGATCCTTGGATACAACTACGAGTACCTCAACCATAATTCTAATTCAAGTTACGAATTGAGACAATTCATTTCATCTTTTCATTCAGCACAACAACGGTAGGAACTGAAAACAAAAAAATGCCCTCAGGTCCCAAAAATAGCAGGAAGCTGATTTTTTAGTATGTTGTTAGGAGATGTTTGAGTAGTATCACACCAACTTTGTAGCCTCCCTACGGAAACATTTTGGGAGCCATCTATTTTAGATAAGTAGAGACCGATCAGACCTACGGACTTCGCTTTGTGCTTAAATTAAAGCTATATAACACCTCTGGAATTTTCGTTCCTATGACTTCTTTCGTGGGAGTATTAGAGCCAACTTTCTACCCAAGAGACGAATAAAACTTAAATGTCGAACTTTTTGGAAGCCAATTTTCGAAGTCCAATATCTTGGGATAGATCTATTGGACCTACAAAGCTGGGGTTGGGTTTAAATTGTAGGTAGCTTAATAATGTGATATATTATATTGTAGGTAACTGAATAGTATAATATACTATTCAGTTTAATAAACGTCCTCATAACTTTTTACAAGTTATGAGACGAAAAATGAAACAAGTAGAGAAATTTCGAGGTTTTTCTGTCCCCAAAACGTGTTTCTAGAGATTTCGGAGCTTCAAACTTGGTGTGATACTACTCAAACATGTCGTAACAACATCCCAAAAAATCGGCTTCGTGCAATATTTTTGGACCTTAACATCTGCGGTGATTGGCCTAAAGCCGCGTCAACAAGGGCGAGCACGAGCGCGAACCGAACAAAAAACTCCGAGCATTAGCGCTGGGACTGAGAAGCGATCGCGGGAAACCTACGAATCTCTCAGTTTTCAGAATGCTCGCAGTGTGTTCGGAGCAATTAAGTTTCCTAACGTCGATCCTAAAACCGAGGGTTTGTTATTCATGTTGTTATTCATTAATGGATAAAGGGAGTTCAGACTTTGGTTGATTCTGGTTTCGCCTTGCAATAGTTGTCTAATGGGAGCCTAGGCGGGATGATTACGCCTCATTACTAGATATTTTTTTCTATATCCATATCCGTATCATCAATTTTCTAGTTTTTACTTAACTTCTTCCTAACATAGCTAAAACGCATGATCATTATATTATAAATATTGACAATTCGATTTCATCTCTTTCAGTATCTTTTTTGTGACCACAATAATGAGCTGTTGTGAGTTCAATTGTGAGTTCTGCTGCAAACGGTGGAAACTGGTAATGATTTTGTACTCTAAAATCTACCGAACATGAGGCTAGCCGGAGGATTATTAGGGAAAATTATTAGTGAGTGTCAGAGGGATCTGGAGAAATGGATGGAGAACGAAATTAGGGAGTTGGAAATGGTAACAACTAAAGAATACGCGTTTCAAGGCACTAGAGGGATGATACTCGTACCATAGGCAGAGAGAAAAGCCAAGCTATCAAAAGAAGGTGAGATTATTCCACGGCCCCAGGGCCCGCCCACGAAGAGATATTGTGAGAATTTTCATGAGCCTGCCCCACCATTTTTCCAGCCAGCCACTCTTGAGCGCTCATCGGTTTGAAATACGGCTATGCTTAACGGGAGATTTCGACGGAACTCCTTTCCCTAAAAGATCGGCCTCGCTTTCTCCACAGAAGCCGGCGGAGACATACAGGTATGATTTCAGAATTGATGGGAAAGTTTTTCTCAACAATGAAAGTTGGTTCAGGCGCCAAGGTAATACAGGAAATGTGAAAATCCTAGGAAATTAGAAAATGTGTGTGCTCATCATTTATTTTACAACAACAGCTTATGTTTTTTCTCAACAATGATCTACCTCCTTCAGTGATATGTGGCTCATCTAGAATAATCATCAACTAGTTCCAGTCTGTTAATCCCTCATCACGAGATAGGCCTTCAGGTTCCACCCTAATTGATTAATAATCTCCCGAGCCCAAACACCATCGATTTGTTGTCAGTTGTGATAGATGATACACCTGAATTATTACCTAAAGGATGCGCTGATGTACCCGTCAAGGAGGTTTCTATTGAATCAACGACTACAATGACAGCACTGACAGGTGAAAATTTCACATATCACTAAATATCTACCACACACAGATTCAGTTAAAAAGTCGGGGATCGAGATGTAACCCAAATCAAAAAAAAAATACACGAGGGAACAACCTCTGCAAATTCGACCATGTTGGTCTACTATTTTTTCTAGTTATCTGTTCTGTATAGAATATCCTAGAGACCCGAAGACGTTGACGAGGGGTCCCTCGAGATCTCCTGGGTTGAAACTACGAAAGACTACACTGTCAGGAAGATCGCAGCTTCATTATGTGACGGACTAGAATTCATACCTCACGCAAAAATTGTTTTTCCATATTCGTACATAAAATTCTGGATGCTTCTTTAATTCTGCTTCGGTATATAACTTGGGCCGAAGCAGAATTATAGAAGCATCCATAATTATATTATAAAGTTTAGCTGATATCGCTATGGCTGTAACATGAGCGTGTAAATCATACTTGGGTTATGAAACCGTCAATAAAGGATGTTATGAAGTTGAATGGTGAAACAAGTGAGATAGGTACCGTACAGCAGCGTTCAGTCCAAAAAGCCTTCCAACAAAAAAAATTGTATAATAAATTAGATAATATTATTATACATAGCGATGTGTATTCATTAATTTGGTTTGCGTAATTAATTTCACCGAACAAAGGGTTGAGAAGGGACATCTGTCTCAATGTTGTGTAAGTACCTACAACAAGGTTGGGCGTTGTAAGTACCTACAACAAGGTTGGGCGTTGTAAGTACCTACAACAAGGGGGATCAGCAAAGCACTAATTTCCTATTAACAATGCTGCACTTCCCGCCAGAATAATATTTGGTCCTGATTTCATGTGCATTCAAATTCACCCTTCATTAGGTAGGCACAGAAGCCAATTCCTTCCGTATCTGTGATGCTGGAATTTGAAATGAAACCTATGCGACGCTTGGCTGAAAATTTCAACTAATCCCAAAAACCTAAACTTATGACTTTGCATGTGTGGTTGTCTAATCAGTCAAATGTTTTGTCTCCATGATCAGGTGAGTAGAATGTAGCGCCACATCATTATTGGACGTACAGAGTAAAAATTGAAATAAACTTCGACGTGGAATTAATTAAGATAGAGAGAGAACGTGATATTCTGATATTCACAGAGCCCAAATAACCGGAGGCAGGATCTGTTTGTACTTGGCACAAAATGAGGGCTCTTCTTTTGTTCAATATCAACAGAGCATCGGAAATACTGAACTGCCTGTCGGGCATTGGCAGTAAAAGGATCCATACAAAGGGCTACGTTTAGGATTTCGAAGGTCGGAAACAGTGAAAGTGGAGCAGGATAGTTCGAGTGGAGGGACTGGGCATAAAAAATATGAAGAGCAAAGCGAAATATTGAGGGGTCTGGGAATGAAGGGATGGAAAAAGGGCCTTTTCGTATCGCGTGCCGACTTCCAGCCGCCCCTTCAAGTTGGGGCCCGTGAGTTAGGAGGCTGAGCCAATAATCAAACTGTCTGGAGCCCATTCAAGTCTCCGAGAGGATCAGAGAAGATTAACTACGGTCAAATAAGTTCAAGGCGGCGAGAGATTTACATCCTGTGTGGGTGAAAAGAACCACAAATACAATGCTACTATTTTCGGACAATTGCGTCAATGTTGGGAGCACAGTTTTCAGTCTTAGTCAGCTCCTACTTTATTATATCAGTTGTACTTCATATTCCACTCTTGTACTTGGAAGAACGAAATCGGTCCGGAGTTGAAATATACTATCATACATTTCAATCATCATCAAAATTAAATTCAGTACGGACATGATCTCTACCCACAGCTAACAACTGGAAATGCCTAAGGGCAATAAGTAGGTATCACTAAACAGTACCTACTTTCAGAATTCGTTCTATTACGAGTATAATAGCTATGGATAATATCTCTGAATGGAACAGTGAAGAATGAAGTTCACAAAGAGATGAGGATGATAAGAGGGTGACTGGTGATCACGTGGGTTGGTAACAACATTCAATCGTAGTTATGGGTGGAAGAAACTCCCCTATGCCGCCTCCCTGGAGGGTTTTGTAACAGAATACGCGTCAAAGAACGTTGAAAAACGGTGCCCCTATCGCGAAATCACCCGTTTACTCGTCGAATAGTGATTCATGGGCAGTTGAGTCCTGAAGTAGACATCTTCCTATTAATCCACGCGATGAAGGCTTACGCCACTACATCACCTAAGGTTGTAGACCTTCACGGACCGCATGATCGAAATCGATCTCGGAGCTGTACACGAGTTCTAGAATGGGAAATCAAATACCTTGTATGAAACAACTGAAATTTAATCCAATTTGAGCTGGATAACAAGATGAATAGTTCTGAGATGTCAAACTAATTGACACTTCCGTTGAAGTCCTGAAGCATAACAGTAGACTTGAATTGAATCAGCTTGATAATTTGAAGAACGACCATTGATCCCATTACGTATGGCAACATCTTTTGATTGAAACAGGAATGTTACACTTCGGGGAATAATAATTTATTGCATGATCATGTTCAGAATTAACACTGCCTTGACTGCATATTACGATTTTGGAAATAATAAATCATCCACACAAGCTGTGACCCACCAAAAAATATATGAAACGAACATGGTACACAGTCGGTATGTGGTTACAAAACACACTAATAAACGTATGTAAACCCGATATCATGGCTACTATTGTTGTCCAAACCGCAGCTAACTTTATTAAAGCACTTGTTATCACTTAGCATTGGAGTCACACAGCTAAATATGTGGAAGAAAATGATGATCCCTGGACGATTGCGACAACGAACGTGGCGTGGGCCAACAAAATTACTCCCCTCATGAGCTGCAGCTGCGGACCTCTCTAGATGCCTCACGAAATCCAAATGCTATCAAAGGATCTTGAAGATTTCCCAAAATATGAATAAATTGTCAATTAAATATTGAACGTACTCAAGTATGGCAAGATTGTAAATTGATAAATCACAGGAAGGACGAGAGCAAAGCATTATCCCTTATTAGTTTGGCAATTAACTGCCATTCGTTACTACTGACAATTAGTCCATCACCTGTGGAATAGGAGGTTCGTAACCAATTAGCGGAGGGCTTAAAGCCTAATTTCAAGGGACTCGAGAGATGTTGGTAGTGACAGATGGATATGAGAACCCCTCTCCCATATGTTAGCCCGTTGATGAAGGCGGAGATGCGCGAACGTGTTATTGCTTCCAGCCAACAGAACCCACTTCCGTTTTGCCACTGCGTCAGCTCGCCCGATCTTACCCCTCACTACGGGACTTCATTCATGTCCGCTAACATCGAGGAAATTGGATTACCTCGAACCGCATCATCCGCAAAGCTGAAGGAAAATTCCTTCCCGCAGCTCGAATGCCGTAATCTGGTTTCTCTAGTCCATATATAATAAAATACGGGAAAGAGCCAGCAAAACCTTCTACATTTTGCAGGGAACTAAAGTGACTTACTTGAGCGTGATTCACACAACGGGGAATGTGCGAGACTTTTCTATACAGATACACATCGTATGGCTGGGGTATGAACTCCGTGTGTACCCTACACTAAAGTTGTCAACCATCAGAACTAAAATGCATATTAATTTACATGGTATATGCAAGGAGAAAAAGCTGCAACAAGTTAGTGAATAACAACAGATTGTACATCTTACTCGACTGTTAGAATTACCTTGGCGAATGCATACTAGCAATAAGCTTAGTGCATGTGTTACACGTGTTCCAACCAAACCACAATACTAGGCTCGCCCGAAACTTCCGGAAGGCCTGTTCAGAGGGTACGCAACTCACAAAATCTTGCGGAGCTTGGGATCGATGAAAGCGCCGACCGGGCGACCGAGTTGGATTGGGGTGAAGAGATTGGCTCTGGGTCAAGTCCCCACCTTCAGTGGTGACTCCCACAAGAACAATAAAACTACTCTGCCGAATAATGGGGGCTAATACGGATGTCGTCCTCCCCGAAATCACAGGAAAAAACCATCTGCTACTGTTTCTGATCGCCTATTGACGCGTTCCTTCTCGTTCCCACATCTCCGAAGAACATCGCAATTTTCATGAACATCGGATTTTTTGTGATCATATCGTATCACAAAACAGTCAGGTTGCTAGTTTATAGATCTGCTGTATAGTTTCTACACGTTGCATGAATATTATTTGTACGGTGACCATAATTTTGATAAGAAAAAGTCGGACCATCCTTCCAGGAAACAATATTAAGGTTCTTCCTAACTAAGATAACACTTTTTGTTATTGAATTTCACAGCTCATGAACATTTTATTGATAGTACAAAATATTGTCATAAAACAAAAACTATATGTGTAAGTGATTAGTGAATTAAAAAGTAGGTACAGAAGTACTTAAACAAGTAAGTAACTTAATTGACTAGTAGAAATACGAGATCCAACATTTTTTAAATTACATTAATCAAATTAAAATTACATTAATAAATTAAAAATCACTCTAATGTCAAGAACAAACAGTATTTCTCTGAGCCATGAATTGCATGAAAGAGGTGTTCCCGTTTGTTTAGAAACTCAGACGTTTTCAAACACCTCTCATCAAAATTATGGAAGACCTCCTTCAACGTTGTGAGCGACAATAGTTATTGCCGACCAATAATGATCGCTGGTGGGAGCGCAGGCTGGTAAACTAAACCGAATTGGCAAATTATAAGAGTGCTGGGCTGGTAGAAGTTTCTTGAATTCATTTCAAGATTTCGAACGATCGCATTTCTGAATTCCCCTGTTGTTCAATCCATTCTTTGATCCCGTCCTTCCAAAAGTAATACCTATGGTCACCGTAATTATTTGCCACCTGTAGAAACTAGGTGGAGGAATATGAAGATAAATAACCAGTTGAAAAGGTAATGGTATAATAATTTTTATTCAAATTTTACGGATTCGAAACCAATCACGTGAATTAGATTTTTTTCAATATTTCAATATTTCAATATCAGATTCTGACGAGTAGTAGATAATAAATTACGAGATTATTACTCGTAGATGAAAGTAGACACAGGCGAATGTTAAGGCGCTGCTTCGATCGCAACGTAGTCATTGAGAGTAATCTCAGGAAATCGATTGAGTAATTATATGGAGATAATAATATTGAATTATACGGAGATAATAATATTGAATTATACGGATTTTGGTTATATTCATATGATATTGGAGGTTGAGATTCATTCATTCATGTGGGATATGGCAAACATCCGGTTCCAAGTAGTTGATAATCAGTAGTTTTCAGATCTCGAATTTACGACCACGTGACGTTGTTTGACAAGCTGCAGCATTTATTGAAAATTACTTCGTAGTTTCTCAACTTGTCAACCAAGAGAAAACTTCGGTTCAACGAGCGGTAGGATCGAACGGCCCGAAATTTCACTCCTGCTTTCAAAGCTTCTAACAGTTCGCACGAAATCGTGTTCCATTATTACGAGTAACCGGGCAGGACGAGAGCGTGAAGGTTCATTTGAACTTGAGTATTAGACAGGAGCAGGAGTTGAGAGTAGAAAGGTGCTCTCCACTATTGTCCAATTAGGCGACACCATTCCGTAGTTACGAGCCGCTGAACTTACGTAAACGTGGGTGTCAGACTCCAACCGTGTCTCTTCCTATCCACAAACTTCTAGTGAACTTCTCCGAGGTATAAATGTAGCTGGAAACACCCTCGACGGCAATGTTTTTGGAAATTAGTCAGGCTCTTCGCAGCAGGTGGTTGGTTTTTACAAGTGAGTTTCTCGAGCAGGGTTTGAAGTTCCTGAGGAAATTTACCAAAAGGACTGAATATAATTAAACTACTCAACTAAGAGATACAAATACCATTTGCACCTTTACTTAATGTTCAAGTGCCTCAAAGCAAAACAAAACTTAATTTTTATTGTAATTTGAATAATCTGGTTTGGATTTTTTTTTATCAAGTTTTAGCTGTGAAGCTGCAGTACCGATTCGAGATCAATTTCAACGTGCAACATATTTTAGCCTTCACATAAGCTACCTAATTGTAAATAAAAAACTAGGACAATAGGATTTAAAAAAAAAAAAAAAAGAGTGATGACGACGTGGCTAAAACCTGTTCCATGCTCATAAAAATTTAGCCGTAAGGCACAAAACGCAGGGCCGAATTTGTTTAAATGTTGGGGATGCGTCGAGTTCCTCAACTATCTAAAGATGTTTTGAACATTAAATCAGTTTCTCAACCAAATGTTTTTCTTGGTTCATTTATTATTGCAATGTTTTATGAGTCAAAATTGGTCTAGCTTTCGTAAGTTCACTTTCAGGCAACTTTAAAAGGGCAGAATACATTTTACTGGTCCGTTTATCGCGTATATCTGAAACGGCGTCTTTTCGGGAGGAACCTCTAATGTATTCCAATACAGTATTCGCTCGAACTGTGTTCTACTCGTATGTACGGATGTATACTATCGAGCTGAATCGCGTACATTATCACTGAGACTCAATTATCCGTCGTACATGAAATGTGTCCTAACGTTGCCTGGTCACTAACAACTCCCAATCGTCATTGAACTTCAAAGTTATTTATATTTGGACAATCGCTGCAAAAAAAGAAATTGAAGAAATCAAATCAACGACACTATAGAAGTATACTCAGTTGTTACCATAAGCCTCCATATCATCAAGATTCTATGTAGGTAGGTATACACATTGTACTCGTAAAATTGATATGAACTCAAGATTATGGAAATAAATTCATGTAATCAATATCCACGACTACTAAATTATAAATTGTATATACAATACTAGAAAGCACATAAAATTCGATTTCTACTGTCAAGGGTTACGAGCTCAATAGGGTCTGGAACTGGGATCATATACATAGCGAAGGGTTGAAGCTGTGTCTCGATCAGATTGTGATCAGCTTTATACACCTACATGGTAACAAGGATTTATTTATTCGTGTCCTCATTATTAACTGAGTTACATAATCTTCAAATAGATCATCAGTGCTTCATGCACTAATGCATAAAACGATGTATGGCCGATACTGCAAACTATTTTCCTGCCGGCTATAAAAGAAAATGTGAATACGGGTAGGGAGGAAAATTATAATACTAGTGAGTAGAAAAAGAGTGGACAATAATAACCTGATAGAGTGATAAGGGATCCATGCACAATTATCAGCGGTCACACTAATTCGAGTTACGAATTGTAACACGACAAACCCAGTTGAAAAAATAATGATAAAATGAAAATGAACTTGAAAAAACACGTTTCAGTATGCAATGCATTGCAAATGGGAGACCTTTTGATTTGTGTTGGAAGTAATGGAGATGATGGTCCAGATAAATCCACATTGTGTCCTTATTTGAAATATTTAGATTTGATTCGAATGAGTTTGCCGGTAGAAAGCGGGAGGAAAGCATATTGATTCGAATGAAATCAGGTCACATTGTCTGATATTTCAACAGAGTTATCTTGTAATTTATGTTAAGAGAGTGTTGGGTAGGCGAATTTGTTAAAAACAGGTTCGTTCGAGGTATACGATTGATCCCACAAGGTCTAACTCACTTTTCCCAATTTTATTTAACCATATAGCTCTTGTGGATATTAGGAGAACTCTGTAAGTTCTTGACACAACGGTTTATTACCTATAATAAACCGTTGTGTCAAGAATTAGCAGAGTTTTCTTAATATCCACAAGAGCTATATTGTAATTGCGCTGGTAAAATAAAGTTGGGAAAAGTGAGTTAGACCTTGTGCGATCATAACAGAGGAAATATTATCTTCCATGGCATATGAGTTGAAACGGGTGAAAATCCATGAGATTACGAACTTACAAGGCTCGGAAATTCAGGAAAAAATGAAAGTGGAAAAAAACTACGTGATAATGCTTTATCGTGAATTCACATTAATGGAAAAAGAACATACCTAGGCGTGACTTGCAGGTAATAAAAATTGACGAAAGGATAACATTCCGCAACAAAGGTGGATTATTATAATTATACTTCAGAAATACGATTTTATAAAGATGAGGTCAGCATAACATGGTGTAAAAAGTCAGGAACACTGCTTCAGGCCAGGTGCTTTGATCAACAATCGTGAAAAAATGAGGGCTCAACCAGATGGAAGGGTTAAACTTTGGTTTGAGTTGCTTCTTAAGTTTTCTCATTTACCTGATTTTGCGGCAAGAAGCTCAGCGACTGATGAGTTCTTGGTCTGGCCGCGGGTGGAGTAGCGGGGTAGTTCATAAACCTTAGTTCGTGAAGGGACAGCGTCGATTTGTTGTACGGCTTCGATACATACGGCGACGTTTTGAGAGAGATTTGGGGGGGAAGGAGGGGGCAGAGAAAAATCGGCAATTCATTAGACAAGGTTGAAGGAGATTTAAGGTAAGTCTCAAAAAGTTTTCAGAGAGTGGAATTTAAAGGTTGATTGATTGGGATCTTGAAGGACACCGAAATGAGAAGGGAATCAAAATTCGAGTCTAAGCCCACAAAACATACCAATTCAATCTATCGCTCAGAATTATTTATAAAAATGTATAATTAATACTTGAGGTCGATGGTGGTATCTGAATTGATGAAAGAAAACTGGTGGATGTCTTCGGAACTACAGAGAGATTAACAGGACACCCACATTAGTCGAGTGCCATTGATCTGGAGAGAATGGGGACAGAAGTTTTTCAATTCCAAGGAATATCCCTATTGTCAGGTTGTCTATCTATTAAATAGATAATAGAGTTGATAAATTTTAGTAACTCATTCAAAGTCACGTCGTGTGAGATTCAATACGACAGTCTCCCCATGAATTTGTATTGGTTTTCAAAGTACACGTAATGGTTGTACTCCCTGATTCGTTTCATTGTGATTCGTATAAAAAGCTTACAGAAAATAAAATAACTCTGATTCTTCAGAAAAATGTTGATTCGTACATTTGATTGCCCAATCTCATAATACCAAGTTGATACAATGACATTCAACATCACGAGATGACTTTCGAAGCAATTAAAATCACATTGCTAACAACAAATTGCGAGATTGGCTTAAGAAATTATTCATGTTCAACTTGTTTAAGCAGAATGGTAAAACAAAATAATTAGATAGGTATCGTAAAGTATTGAAATTTATATCAATAGCTACCATGGTGATACTTAGTCATTAGGGGTAGGTAGCCGAAATTACAAGGATTTTGTCTCAAACTATAGCTAATCAGTTATGGTGGAATTGACAACAGGAAAAATAATGGGAAGAGGAAGATTGTTTTATTTATTTTATTTTTATTTTTTTTTTTTTTACATACGTGAGCCAGGATTCCCAAACCCAAGTTAGGTTAATGTTAAAATATAAATTATATGCTCTTCCAAGCGACAAATCTATTTACTCTAAGAGACAACCTGGATAAGAAAGTCTTTCTAAAATAGAGAGTGGGCAACTCTTCGCCGTGACAAATTTTACTGATTTCATGGACTGCGTTTCAAACCGATATGAATATAATTAAGGAGCAAGCAAAGTACTACAATGCTTTGTTAATGGAGACCATATCGGGTCGAATTACAAGCCATCCCATGATATTATCGGCGGATGTTTCTGTTTATTGTTTGATTTACCATCTCATTTCACCAATGAAGGTCGAATACGAGGGACTACACCTCAAATACATGAATCATCAATAATTGATAATTATTATCTCAGCTATAACACTAATTGTATCGTGTTTTCCGCCTTTTATTTCTCTACTGTGATGGAAGATGTGATGAGAGGTGAATGGGTGATTGAATGAGTGATTTATATTAAAGAGGTTGTATTTAGTTACCTGTTGATGGCTCTGTGGGATGTAGCTCATAGACTGGTGGTGGTGGGGGTGGGTGGAGGGAGGAGTCGTAGGGTAGTAAGGCCCATTGGGCTGCTGACCGCCGCTTCTGCATAGCTCGTGCAGCGACGACGACGATTTGTTATACTGTGTAAGTGCATCAAGTGTGAGAGGGTTAATTCACCACAATTAGGTGAAAATATAAATAAATAAATAAAAAATTACTGAAGGTGTAGAATTGGTGTTTGTATTTATAACAGGAGGCGTGAATAGTTCCGCACGGTAGAAATTTATGCCACGAATTGAGTGTGGTTTGCTCGACAGTGTTTGTATCCAGAAACGTGAAGATGGTCAAAGCCAAGTTGTGATTTCAATGAAAACCAAAACAAGAAAAAATCATTCTGATTTCGTTTTGCAATTGGACTGTTGGGGCAACCTCGACTCCATTCACAGAGGCGAAGCAATGAGTGGAATGATCAGACCGAATCCTGATACTCAGAGCCAACGACTGAAATGGCCGCTAGTAATGAATACCAGATAACTATAATCATTTTCCCTATATCACAAGGAGAAAGGGACGCCATGACAAGGCCAATCAGAAAGTTGTTACATTTACGAGGTTCGCAAATTGTAACATAAGGAACTTATCCCTCATTCGAACGATTTCAGTTAGACCGGTAAAGTCACATCCTATTAAGAACTTGACCCTGATCCGTTGGTTCATCAACAGATTCACGAATGTAAAGTTTTTTTCTTTAATCTGATGCATCGTTCATCCACTCATCACAGGCCGATCCCGTGCTCCAGTAATCCCATAAAATTTCCATGTTTGGTTCCCCAACTGGGATCAGAGGTTCTCTGGTGAGACGGGGAACAAGGATTAAAACCGATTGACCGGACCCCTCCGCAGTTATCGACCATTAATGATGCAGCTGAACGAGCGATCGCCCTCATTCCCCAATGAATTATGGCGATGATTTTTCACAACCCGTCGAACGGATACGTCCGGGTGTGGGTGTAACGCGAGGTCATAAATAACTCAAAATGGGGGAAATTAAAGGGTTTCGCGAGGGCGCGCGGATTATTGAAAATCGTGCAGAAGTGGAGCACGGAACGCTACGAAAAAGTCAAAATTGAATTGAGATCATACAACAATCGCTTGTTTATTCAACTGGTTGACTTCAAACATTAAACATGAATTGATATGGACTCAGAAAAGGGTATTTGATTGAAACTATGTAAGTCTAAGCAGCTGCTGAACACCTTCACAGTTATTATACGGCACATTGGTTATGACCGTGAAATCTCCTACAAGGCCATCTCAGTATTGTAGGGAAGAATCGTGACACCGAATGGTTCACTCAACTACACTAAATACCGTAAAACAGAAACACATTCATTAGAGATCGTCAAACTAATGAACGTGGTCATTTTTTCTCTGAGATGTCGAAGATGAAACACGTTTCAGCCATTCGACTTAAGTGAGGAGTAATTATTTTCCAATCAAACCGGAACGAGAGCCCCTGTTTTCCCTCCATGTAGGGAAATATCGCGTTAAACCATGTGGATTTGGCTCTCTCTCTGTACGGGATATGGGAGTATGATGGAGCGGGTAAACAAAAAAACACAATTTCATCATGTCACGAAGCCAATTCACGGAGCGGCGAAAGGTGTTATGCTGGGAATGAGATTTTTTAGTAGCTCCGTGGTCCGCCGCAGTTATCCCGTGATACGTGAGAGTAGCAAACCGGCAAATGATATCCTTCGGAAAACTTTTCATCCCCAAAACCGAGTTGTCCACCCAAATTTGTCGCCAGGCCAGAACTACATGACGTACCTACCTACCAAGAAACTTGGGAATGCATGTACTACAAAGGGCACCTACACAAGATGTAGTGGTCTCATACTTAGTACAGAAATTGGGAGGGAGTAAACCTGATATCTGAACCTTAACATTGAAAATCCAAGCATATAATTCTCAATCACCCAACATTTCGATAACAGTTGCCCAACCAGACAGAATGAGTCGACAAAAATTCTGTCTACATGGTTGTCAACCCTTTCATCGTCCACAACTATACACAAGATTGATCATGATGATCTGATAATAATCCAATACAAGTTTAATCAGAAAACGTTGAACCAAACTTTTTTGGTTATAATTCCGGATATTTGAAACCCTTCAAAAGAAAAAACATCAGTTCTACTCATAAAAATGCATAGATATTTGAAGGATTGTTGCAGTTAGGGGTATAATTGAGCCCATAAGATTATCGAAGTCCTGGATCGCTATTAAGATATTGTCTACACCCTTGCTAGAGATGTAGGCCAGAGTGAGTTTGTGTGCTGCGGTCGAACCATCGTGTTACCCTCGATGAGACGTAGAAATTTACGTTACTGGATACTAATGAAAGGACTATAAATATCCTGAGAACTAATAACTGAAAATGGCGTGCGGAAGTATTCTTAGCCTTATGCGAGAAGATTACTGCAGGAAAGAGTTAAAATATTACGGAAAATCTCATTTCACTAACTGGGTTGGAAAAACGAAGTCTCGAAGAGCAGTATACGTCGGTGGACTGACAAATAGAGAGAACAGTTGTATTAAGTGTCACCGAATCAAATTAATTATTATCGGATCACGAATAATAATGGAGATACATTATTATATCATATCTCATATGATATGAGTGAAATTCAAAGGTAAAACTGTAAAATCCAGTTACAAATGGTTTTCATGGGTTGAGGAGTTTTGATGATACCATCTCCGCAAAACTTCGAATCTCCGTTAGCGGTCGATGCAAACCCTCGAAAACTACAAATCGGTACTTCTCAACCGTAATAAAGATGCATTTTTCAGGAGAGTGGAACGGACGCTCCCGTTATGTGAGTGATGGGTAAAATAAAATCGTTAATAGTGTGAGTTGAACATAGCAATTTGGTTACAGTGGTGGGAGGGGGCCTTCATTATAAAGATTCAGTAGTTTCTACTCGTAGTTAATCTGACAATCATGAGAGACTGTTCACGAAGATATAAATCAAAGAAGGTGGAGAAGGTGGAGGTAGGTAGTGGTAGATTATCACCGGTGGAATGGGAAGACAGCCTCTGAAAGAAGTATGGTATGGCATGGTAATAAGGGTATGATCCATGGACACAACCGGAGTCGTATATTAAACAAAGGAATGATTTTTAGAGGTTACCCTATTGCAAGGTATCTCAAATTGAGATATCTTGAGATTGAGATACCTGTAAAAAGGTAGCCTCCAAAAATCATTCCTCTATAGAGGGTCGTAGGGCTCGGATATTCGTATACGACTATGACATACTGTGACTATTGACTTTTTTTCTCTTCAGGAATGATGGTCACCAATCAGTTGTTTTGAAAAATAGAAAGGAAGAAATCTAAGGATAACTACAGTTTATTTTCTCAATTAAGTATAACGTATGTAAAAAGTTAAAATCTGTGAATGAATGGAAATGCACACTTTTTGATATTCATTTGTGTTACTTGGAATCAAGATCTGGGCGAGATCGCGTAAGATGGGATCAAATCGTGATTTATTAAACCTTGCATAAGAGTCACGATATTAACAATCATTAACTGGCGAAATAATTCCAATCGACAACTAACCTACCTGATTACATAGTAGCCAATGAACTTTGATGTAAGTTGACTGCAACTCATTATAAAAACCCTATTTTGGTGAGATGTCGATATGACTTCAAATAATTCAACGGTGAAAATGAAACTCGCAAATTAATCGATTTATAATCGATTAATTGCAGTTAAGGCGATTTTAAAATATCCGGCTTCCGGTTTGGGATTGTTTGTTCAGGTAAAATGCCTCAACTTGCTCGTGAGGCAATCACCTTAACGTAAACAACTCAATCAAACGGATGTTTTGTTAGGAAAATGTTGTAAATTTTTGTAAGTAAAACGCCTCATCTCAATATTTTGGTGAGTTGGGGCATTTTACCTTAATACTAGCTTAAAAATAAATAAGTTTTGAGGCGTTTTACCCAAAATTGACCAATTTTCGTATGTTTATGGTCAGAATTTCCCCCACTTCAAGTTCGAATTTTGAAATTTCGACTTCACAATCAAAAAGGCCAGGTCCAAAACATTGGACTTGAGGTATTTTTATTTAACAGGGCAGATAACATTTTCTATGGTAAATTAGTCACGATGGCGATGGACTGATCCAATTTACGAAAACATTGGTATCCTCTTAAAGAAATTCCAAAAAGTTAATTGTGGAGTGATTGTATCAACTTGTTAAGGACATGATCTGAGAAACAGGATATAGTAATTGAAGAATGGAGTTGTGAATTCGATCAATTCTATTTTACATGCCATATTTATCTATAAAGTGGTTTCAAGAAAACATTGGTATCCTATTTGAGAAATTCCAGGACGTTAATTGTGCCGTGTTTGTATCACCTTGTTGAGGACATGATCTGAGAAACGGAATGGAGTTGTGAATTGAAGAATGGAGTTGTGAATTGAATCAACAGACAAAAAAAAATCACTTAGCAATTGTGACCGTACAATTTCCGACTCCATCGATAACTCGGTAGACTCGAATTGACTGTTTCCCACGGAACAAAAGGGAAGGGGAGAGAGGAAAATTAAATCGTGCATAATTCAAGGAAAATGGAACACAAAAAGAAAAGAGAAGCGAGAAAACTTTAATCTACCACCAGAATTATTGAGGGCAGGTTTCCTCGACCGAATTGGCCACTCCAATTTTTGCGTTAAACATTTAGTAGATTGCAGGAGGAAGACTAAGTGTACCACTGCAACCAAACCACTGAGATCACTGGACGACACTCATTGTACTTTTCGAGGGTAAGCGAACAGGTTGTGGTGTATCCCTAGAACGTACAACATATATATATATATATAGGATGAACATTGTCGGGTGATTTTATTGTAGTGAACACTTGATCTTACACGAAGTAATCAGGGTAGCGGTGGTTTGTGGTTTGTTAGTTATGCGTTCATGAAAAAAGTGATTGAGATTGAAACATGTGCGATTTGTTGAGTAAATATTCTGCCTGGGTGGTCATTAACGTGATATGGCATCCTCGTTCAACTCCATCTTACACCGTGCAACTCAAATTTATTTATAATTGTGAAAAAAAAAAAAAAAACCTGGAAGTTTACTAGTAAGGAATTACGTGAAATTATAGTTGAGCCTACGATCCTCTTATATAAGCAGTAATTAATCAAAAATTTACAAAATCAGCGCCGATGGTTCAATATTGACTGTTAAGATCGCCTTCTGTATCGATCACTGTTCTGTATACGGTATCCTTCCAACTCTCATAACTCGTAACTTGGCGAAATAATTGGAGTAATTCGGTTAAATGTTGGGTGTTTATTCGCGCAGGGCACCAGATGTTCCCCTTGAAGTGGAGGGTAGTCAGTAACTTCCAAAGTTCGGTAACTACCCCAGTCGGTAACTACCCCTATCTAAAGTCCGAAAACTATAACTCGTGGATTATTACTTGTCTTCTATCAAGGATTTACTTACCAACGAATATACGAGTTACCTTTTGGTTTATTACCTTCCATAATGAACCATTGGAATCGACCAAAGAAAACATTTTTCCGGACCAACCAAGTAATTCATATGGAACGGTATAGTTTTTAGTTCATATTTAGATACAGTTTATTTTTTAGAGGTTTTTAAGACCATCTGGAGGTTTGTAGGATCAGCCGTTCGTTCACAATAAGGGCTCAAAGTTGGAGCAAATCGAAAGCCATCAACCTGATGATGAATCGTGAGGTCGGTTCAATATTCATACTGGCCAAGCTGGTTCGAACAGCAAACGGTTTCAGATATCGAGTTAATTAATCGTAATTAATCATGATGATTAGTAATATCTAATAATAAATAAAAAATATTAATAACTAACAATAATTAATAATAATTTAGGCCACTTGATAAAATTATAAATATTTAATGATAATTCATAATAACTGTTGATCTAACATTTAGTGATCAAGGCAGCAGGGTGATCTGCACAAAGATAATAATAAACCGTTGTGTCAAGAATTTGCGGAGTTTTTTTTTTTTTTTTTTTTTTTTTTCAAAAAGACGAAAAGTATTTCCGAAAAATATAGGTTATCCTACTTCATAATAGGATAAAAACCATGTGTATTTTCAATTAGCCGTGATAGAGCTGTCTCAGGAATTTGGTCCATTTGGCCCGATCTTTTCAGAGGATGAAAAAAAAATTTTTTTAAGTTTCAAAGCTCGCTATTTCGAGAAGGACGTTTTGAAAAATAATGTCAAGTATAATACACTTGAAATTGTTTATACTGTTTTGAGTATATTATACTGTTTTGATACATGTGAATGGCTATTGAATCCCGGAATCTGAATTTGTTTAACCCTTTTTAGTTCAGAGAAACAAACTGAACAGCGGTAAGGAAAATTCAAAATCCAACGAATATGTTCCAGAATGTTTTTATCCAAACTTCAAGTGGGTATCTAAATGTATAGATTTCTACAAAATCTCAAAATCTGAATTTCGCTAACCCTTCAATAATGTTAGACGACGTGTAAACTCAAGGAAAAACTTGAAAATTCCCTGGAATTGATGACGTGTTTACCGACATTTCTGACAGTGATCTCTCTCGAAAGAAAATAAAAACCTAATTACCTTAGTCTAGTTATTTCGTATAGTTTTGGTCCCAAAAGTCCCAAAACAACAGAGAACAGGAAACGCGAAGTGCCTCCAAAAACAGAGGAATTTCGATTTTTAAGGGTCTGACAACAAGACGAGGGTGAACCAATTGATAAAACATCAGACCGTTTTTCTTCATAAGAGAAACTGTTTCTCTTATGAAGAAAAACGGTCTGATGTTTTATCAATTGGTTCACCCTCGTCTTATCTCGGCTGTTTATGATATATGTTGTTTATGATATTCTACCGTAAGCCCTCATCTTGGTCGCACTATATTCCGAGTATTTCAACTATTCGAAAATCAAACTATGTCTTTTCAACGCGTTATAAATACCTTCATAGATTCGTAACTGCATCAAAATAGAACGGTTAAGTTTTTTGTAGAAAAACTGCGTTTCACGACTGGTCGCTCCTTAACAATAACCCGAAAAAACGTAATCAACATAGGGCGAATCAAACATGGTTTTGTGATATTGCGTTTCTTGTTTTGAGATTACATAAATATTGTACACAGAACAATGATCTATACAGAAGGGTGATGATCTATACAGAAAAAAGAAGCGGGTTTTTTTTTAGATATTCACATTTTTAAAAGCGAAAAGAAAGAATATTTTTCTCTTTTGGTTGAAACCAATGGTTAGTTATTAAAAATAAATAAATAAACCGAAACGAAGGAGGTCGTTCAGAGGATCGGGCAAACACGGTGGACCGACCTAATCATTGTGAAAGGGGACTGTATAACGAGTGGGACTGTTTGGAATACCCTTTTCAATGTCTCCCCTTAAGATATTTGCGTTCGATCATGAATCGGTCGAGAGATTCAATTTGAGATCCTGAATGATCTTCAATTTCGTATAAGAACAATCTATCGGATAAGGTCCGGAAGAAATAAAGACCTACGTTGAATTTTTATCAATTGTAACAGATCTTCATCAATGAGGAGCGGAACTGATTCGGTTGCCAATTCCCCAATGAAGTGGTCCACTGCTTCCTCTTGATTAATCATTGCTCATGTTAGATAGTGAATGGATTGTGAATGTTGAATAAGTATTGCAATAGTGTAATCGGAATGGCCATTAAGTGTGAGTATGTATTTTCATTACTTCTAAGCAGTGGACCAATTATCGGACTCGATATTAATTCAGTATCAAAAGGAAATAGTCAATACTTGACCCATATCGATTAGTATTATACTAATAATATAATAATACTAATCGATATGGGTCAAGTATTGACTATTTCCTTTTGATACTGAATTAATATCGAGTAGTGGCATCGAATATTGTCACATATCCCACGCCACTACTTTTATGTAGTAGTGATAGTAAATGTACGTAGATTGTGTTTGTACTGAATGTTTGAGGAGATCCTGCAAAGAAGTTCGTGTTTGATAGCAATAATGAGCGAATTTTCGATGTAACGTCTGAACACTACCCTCAAGCTACTGTTTGAAACCATCATCGATTTTTGGACGTCTGTTTTTGAATGAATGAATGAATGTGTTTATTTTTACAAAGCCGAAGAAAAGAAACGCATTTACGAAAATACTATACGGCATTGGCCATGCTATCAGCGGGAGTTCATTCCAGACGATAACTCTCGATAGGATTGGGATAAAAATTTCCAATTTGCACAAAAAAATCTGTCTTGACAATGAAAAGCCTAAGTTCGTGCATTGGGGAATCGGGCCACTCTAAGGGGGGTTTAGGGGAATTTTGAGGGAGGAAATAAATCATCCATAAATTCCCAAAATTAAACAGTCTGACAAGTGACACGTCATTTTAAAGATTTTCAAACGCCTAATACGACGGTGAAGTCAAAATGGCTACATGTCATTACGTTCTCAGACTGGAGTGCTTTGAAGATGAAGAAACGCTTGTACTGGATGCTCCAACCTGATAACGGAATGAGATATCGCAATTCTGACTTCCCCATCGTGTTCAGCGTTAAAAAATCTATAAGCTGAGGTGTTAGCCGGCAAAATATGGAGACAAAATTTGTTATAAAACCGGTAAAAGTTTACATAAAACCAGTTATGTCTTCGAAGATTTGCTCTTATAGCCATGCTGAATGACTGTGCTTTTCTTTTCTGTTTTTCGCTATGTAGAAATTATATCCAACATTTCGCCACGATACCGAAACTTCTGAAACCAATTAGATCCGAATTATTATGAAAATACCACAGGTGTGTGACTGTGTAACTGTGCTACACGGTGACAATCATAAATTTGGTTGAAATGACCACAATTACCAGAGTAAGTATCAGTTGAAGACCAAATGTGATAGGTGACCTAAAAAATCGTGTCAAAATTAGCGAACAATTCTCGTGGAGTATATTTAAAAGGTATCTGCAACGTTATTCATTGTGATTTTATGCAGAAAAAAATGGTTATTACGTGAAAACATCACGAATTGAGTTTTTGGTACATGAAAAGTGCCTAAAAAATAACATAAAATTTTGTGAAATTGACATGGATGAAAGAAGTAAACGTGAAATTGGAGTATTGTGGTGATTATCGAAGTTATGTCACACGAGTAGGTACATAAGTGCCTGTAAGTTGAAAGGAAAAAAATTGTTTTCTCACTAATTATGGTTGTATTATTGGTTATTGAGGGGATATTATAATTAGTAGTTGACGATTGAAAGAAGACCGTAGTAATATTAGTCATGAGAGTAGGATTAATTGTTGTTAAATATCGATAATAATCATTTTTGTATGTAAATCGAATGTGATTATACTTTTTGTGCTGTGATGATAGTTCAAAAATCATGAAGGTTTACAATAAGTAGTTTTAGGTTGAGTTCAGGAGAGTTACTTTCAGGAATGTTGAACAGCTTGTTTGTACGTTCTAGGGCTGATGAGTGAATGTTTGATTCTGTAGGTGGATTTAGAATTATGTGAATTCTGGCAGCAGGCGATGGTGTCATGTAATTACCTGATGGTGAGGCAGAGGGTAATGAGCGGGATGGAAGGGCGGGGGAGTGGTAGGATGGTAATAGGGGCCGTTTGGAACGAGCCCTAGGCGATACGGGCTGTGGACCGGACAGGTGGGTCGGACCCATCTCGGAACCGTCCAATTGGGGGGCTCCAGGATTCACTCCGGGGGTTGGCTATAGCTTAGCCAGCGCGGGGCACGAGCACACCACTGACTGAACGGCAGGCGTCGCCCCACCGCCGCCCTCGCCGTCACCATTGCGCCTGCCGCCGCCCCCGGCTCACCCACCCACCCCCCGCCACCCCTCGTCACGCCACAGCGGTATAGTTTACAATCCCACTACGGCCCGGGGTCTGGGCTCCCGCCTTAATTGCCGCCTCCCCCGTCACAAATGGACTCATTGTGCTTGAAAACCGAAAAAAACCATAATGTTGAGCAATGCATGCATTACTGAGGGCGTTCCTCCTTGTTACGTATCACTGTCAGCCCTAAATCAACTTGTTCATAAAATTCACGATGAGCTAAAGTATAAACTTTAACGAGCACTGCCAAAACAGTTCGCATAATTTTTGATTCGCACCTATCAAACACACACCTACTTTTATTTTTTTTCTACATTTTATTGGCGTATTTAACGGTGATTCTCAGTTTACGGGACGATCAATGCCCTTCGTTATCACAAAATTGGCAATCCGAATTTCAAAATTTTTCAAAATTCACATCTCGAAAAATTCAACTAGAACGGTATAGTTTTTAGTTCACATTTAGTTCGAGTTTTTTTTTTTTTTAATTTTTTAAGACCATCCGGGGCCTTCTACGACAAGGCGTTCGTTTTCAATGAGCCCTCGAAGGTTGAGCCAATGAAAAGCCGTCATAAGAGCGTGTATCAATGTGGCAGTTCTACTAGTTTTCTCCTTTTCTCGTATTTCTCACGCTCTTGAGGACAATTTTCTTGAGTCCTCACTGGCTAAATTTGAGCCTGACAGGCAGCGGACTATTGGGCGTGCTGTGCTTAAGACATCAAAGATGAAGAGCTCGAGTTGGCTGTCTGCTCTACCACTGAAAAAGCAAAATTTTGACATGTCACCATATGAATTTCGTGATGCACTGGCAGTAAGATACAAGCGAAAGCCAGTTGGAATGCCTGCTACGTGCGATGGGTGTGGCTGGAGGGACTTTTCCCTTAGTCATGCCTTAAGTTGCAAGACAGGCGGCCTCATCACACGACGCCACAATGAGGTGCGTGATGTCCTAGGGGAGCTCATGTCGACTGCGTGGGGGAACTGTGTGAAGGAGCCGATCATAGTGGATACGTCTACGGCCCATCCCGGACTAAGAGGTGATCTTGTGTGCCGCGGGGTGTGGGAACCACAGAGGGAGGCATTGTTCGATGTCCGTGTCCTTGACACTGATGCTCCCTCTTACGTTCCCCACCCAGTGGCCACGGTACTCAAAAACGCCGAGGAAGAAAAGAAACGAAAGTATTTGGCAGCTTGCGAAGAACGCCATGCATCTTTCACTCCGATAGTGACATCAGCTGATGGACTGTTTGCTCCGCAGATGGCAGCATTCGTGAGTGCCCTGGCGGAACGCCTAAGTGAGAAATGGGCCTGTCCACAAGGCGAAATCAAGGGCTGGGTGAAGACGAGGCTTGCCTTTTCAATTCTAAGGGCTACCTCCATGTGCATCAGAGGGGTGAGGAAGAAGTGGAGGAGCTCTGATGAACTACTGGGGTTTCTCGATGGAGCAGGGATGAGACTCGGTTTGTCCAGAGAGTAGCCAATGTCCGTCACACCACAAGCTAAGGAGAAAAAATGGACGTTTGCAAAACATTCCCGCAACTAGACCGTCCACCCCCTCACTATGGAGCTTACAGATAGGTCATTCGCAATAAAATCTTTTTATCATGTTTGATCAAAAAAAAAAAAAAAAAAAAAAAAAAAAAAAAAAAAAAAAAAGCGTGTGTACTGCACCAAAAAAAACTGAACAAAAAAGTCCTGTTCGGTGGTTTTTCCGACTGGCTCACTAAGAAGGACAAAACGTAGACGTGGCAGGGAATTTATGATTATGGTTTCTCGCTCCTTGCGTTCCACTTGGAAAACATGGAAAATATCTTCGAGACATAAAGAATCTTCGAAAATAAAGTTTATCCTGGGTTTAGTCACTTTTCGGCGGTGGTGTAGATCGCGAGGATTATCATCTTCATAAACTCCCAAATCGAATAACAAATCTTCCAACATCTCGTGGAACAACACCAATTGAACACCAGTGGAACAACACCAGTTGTCAGTCAACGAGAACGTCACAATACGTAAGTGTAATGAAAATAATGACATTAATAATGAAAAAGACGATAATAATTAATAACAGTAAAATAATGAAATTGTAATAATACCATCTGCATTGTTGAATAATAATCCGTGGTTAATTAAAGTTCATTTCCTAAGAGAAGCCGTTGTAAAAGTTTATGTAACAATGACCAACAATTCAACAAGTACCTATATGGTTAGTGTATCTATTACATGAAACTCTAAGTTTGTCTGCCCTTTATAGACGGCCAAACTGCTAAACCGATTTGGATAGTAATGAGCAAGTTGCAGGGATGGTTTCGGTCGATATTAGATTTCACACACCCACTTCTTCGTCGTGAACGATGCTTTCCTCAGTGACCATGCAGATAACTTCTCTGAAACCGTAATAATTTTGAATAATTATGTGTCTACCTATCTAAAGGAATCTCTCACGCGAGCGAAGCGAGCTACTGTTAAGCAAAGTTGATCAAGTTTCCAATACTCCACGTCGGATACAACTTCCATCCTGTTGATGTTAGAGCGCTGAAATGGTACATAGCCTCTTGAGACCTGGGGAGTGATTGAGAGCATGTAAGATCAGCTTCGCGAACGATACTGCTGAATTCTCTCCTGTTCATAGGATTATTTTTATTGCCCAGTTATTTACAAATAACAAGCCTTTACCCGTTTGTTGCAAGGGCTCACATGCATTATGGCACGAAAACGTGATCAACATCATTCGTACAAAAACAGCAATGAAAAGAATTTTACCGCACTTAGTGCCCTCCATTACGACCTGACTAACTTTGGCTGAAGAATAGTATGAATCCGGGCCGTTCAATAATTCAATCAAGTTAAAAAGGCCCTGTGGGGAATAAAGCAGCCTCTTGAGACCATGGGGAAGTCGCATCACCTACAATACGTGTGAACCCGTGCAACGCACGGGTAACAGTTAGCCTATTACAATAATAGAGTTTAATTGAATAGGTTTAAGAGTACCTATCAGTGCTAGCTAATAACTTATTCATCCATTATATTGTCGCTTAAGAACAGTAATGGCCTATCTCAAAAACCATCACATTTCAGAAATAACGAAAAGAGGATTCCCTCTCCATTTGTCATGTTAAATTCATTGTTTTTCATGGATGGCCAACAAAATTGACTTCTCCTTATGTCATCATACATAAATTTCACTATAGAACAATCGTAGAGTTAGGCCTTAATAATGTTAGATTGCGTGGTGAGATACTTAGGCCATTATTGATTTATTGTAGCATATCTCTTGAGCAAAATATTATACTATTATGGCCCATATCAACTACCCAAGGGAAAAACATGAGTGAAACAAATGAAAACAGATACCTACTTTTCATTCTTTTAATTGTCCCCATAGGTGGAACTAAATGTGGAGGTATAACTCCAACATTATTGATTAATGTCTTTGCAACACAGCAACATAAAGCAACAAGTCAAAAACAGGGGAGTGGTGAGATAGGCCATAATCAGCAACACTACAAATACAACTACATAGGCTGTTATCAAAAAACTAATAAATTGGACGTTTTGAAGCTTATTTTAGGGATACCAACGCACGGGGAATGAAAAAAACAGTAACGAATACACTTTTAGCTCAAAACCTTTTTTTTTTTTTTTTTTTTTTTTGTTAGGCTATAATAATATTATGGCCTATATTAAGTATATATTATTGGATATCGAGATTGATATTGTAGTTTATAAAGGGCTCAGCTCTATAGACAAACACACATTTTATCGTATTTTGTCATACGTCAGTAAGTGAGTGCTGAGCACGCTCACATAAGGCCGCATTACAGAGATCAAGATCTAGAGGCTTTGGTGTCTGAAGTAGTTGTCTCAAACGGTGTAGCAGATTGGTGCGTGCGCTGATGCATTGAGGAGCATGCTAAGTAGGCCAGGAGGACAGTGAGAGTATTGATTCAATTGAGGGCTAAGGGATGAGGAATGAAAGGACGATTGGCGGGAGGAGAAGAGCAAAGAGTGTATGAGAGACTGGGTGTACTATGGGATTCAGCTGCTGACCATCCTCGTAGGAACCCGATTACGCCATCAACGAAATAATCGAAACACAGAAAACTGTGATTTGATCATCCGGTTATCGTCTTCAGCGGTTATCGTAACGGAGGGAAAGACGTGAAACATCAAGATTCCTACAAGACCAGAACCACGTATCACAGACAACGGAATAATACGGGTGCTTGGAAGATAAACCCATGATGAAACATCCCTGAGCACAACGGAAGGGCACAAAGGAGCTGTATCTCGCCCGTTGGTCACGGGAGCACTGAGAAGCGCACTGAACCAGAATGAGCTGGAAGATATCACCATGTAGTACTGATTTCCTGGTCAACCTCCCATAATGTGTATAACCTGAAAACCCAGAAGGAAAACGTCGTATTTGTGACCCCTAGAACCGTCTGAGACCATAACCAAACTGAACCTAACAATAGTTTTTGAAAACTTGTCAATTAAAGCCTATAAAAAACCATACCTCCAAAACAGATGGTTGTTCCAACAAGCACATTCTGCAACTTCAGAAATACAATACAACTGGGAAATAAACTGGGAAAAATACATTTTCTGAAAACTAATTGAAAAAGAAAGAAAAAAAGCGATGAATAATTTGTCTACAACGGTTTATCATTTTCCATGTGTTTAGATTACTGATTTGTACACGATGCTCTTGTGAATTCTATAAGTGTACGAAGTAATTGGTGACCAAATTATGAATAATGTAATGTTCATTATATAAATAATGAAATATTTAGTGATTCATAATTGAGGAAGTAGAAGGGACCTGTTGAGTGGGCTATGGGTTGTCGGTGTTTCAAAAAAGTTTCACTGAAGTACTCTTGGAATGATCACTTATTAGCGCATTTTCGAAGCTATTGTTTTTATACCAAAATCCGTTTCATACCATCCTGAATTCACTGCCAAAAGACACCAAATATACATATTATATACTTACATCAAATGTAAATTTAAATAAATTAATTAAATAAATTTTATTGTGTCATTCCAGGCGATTATTCTCGATAGAATTTATATAGGTAATCTGTCTTGGCAATCGAAAGGCTAAGTTCATGATGAGCAGGGATTTTAAGGGTGGGGGGGGGGGATTTTACCCATACATTCCAGAAAGGAAACATTCTCACAAGAGACACTTCATTTTAAAAGTTTATCGTGCTTAACACGATGGTGATAACAGAAATGCGATATCATATTCCGTTCTCAAACTGGAACATTTTGAAGATGAAGAAACGTGGTTACTGGAGATGTTCTTCAGGGTTCATCTGCTCTAATCTGATTATTGAATGAGATATCGCCATTACTGCTTCACCATCGTGTTCAGCGTTGAAAAATCCAAAAGCTGAGGTGCGCCTTTAACGTGTTACTCGGAAAAAAATTGAGACAAAATTATTCAAGTATCCATCCAATACTCTTCTGGTATTCAAAACAATGATGATTCCCCCTCTTCTACCCCAAATTTTACTTTGCCTAAAACTAATCCTGAAGTAAAATTTTTTACGGTATCGAGTTGGGAAAACATTGGCCAAAAATGAATTTTCAGAACATTTTAGGCGGAGGGGTAAGTTGCCGAAAACAACAAGTAGTGACGAAATAACACAATTTTGGTTTACTATGGTATCAACATGGAAAATCACAATCATTGGTCAGTTTAGCCATTTACTTAGCTGGTGGAAATGGGCAAATTTTAGTTGGAGGTAGATGCAAAAAATGATTATTTAAGATATACACAGTAAATGGCCAGTAATCCAGAATCAGACAACAGGAAGGGGGGAAAATGTCTTAATCTACCAACCCTACCAATCAACATCCTCATTAATTAATCAATTCAATGGGATTATTGGGTGTTCTTCTCATTTTTTTCGAGTAGGTATTATCGATAAGTTTGCATTCATAATCTCAAGTTTGCTCATTATTCCTCTTTCATTACAGGCATGATAGAAAGAACCGAATAGCTTCATACTTGAATACCTATAATTACCCAGTAAGTTTAAGATTGCCCATATTTGAATAAGATGTTCCAGAACCAGTTATATCTTCGAAAATTCGCACTTATAGCATTGCTGCTTGGCAGTGGATTTTGGAGTATTGGAACATATTTTTGACAAATTTGACCTTGAAAATAACTCGTTATTATAATTTTCAATGTCTCTATTTATTGTCTGGGCAGTTCATGGAACATTGTGAACTATTTGTATGTTTCAATCGAGTCGTAGCAATTCAGTAGGAGATAGATAATAACTTCGAGCAAAAAAGGGTTTGCATTTTGTACCACATAGTTCAAAATGTGGAACTTGGGGATGAACAAGCAGGCGGGCTAAGTGACATCCCTAATAGCTACGCAGAGTTAGCTACCTCAGCATTGTTCAAGTCTGTGGTGCTACGGAAACCAGTCAACAAAATGTTGATAATTAGATGTTCGACAAGAAGTTCGAGGAAGAAACTTGTAGAAATATTGTGGGTATTATGAGAACAAACTGAGCAGCGAAACAATAGAGAGTATCTTGTCACTTGTTGGACAGCTCTCGTTTTAAACTCCCGACTTTGATAGAGAGACTAATAATTAGAATTATTCCAACAAATAGTCGTACTAAATTCAACATAGATAGATAAATAGAACATGGACTTTGATAGAGAGACTAATAATTAGAATTATTCCAACAAATAGTCGTACTAAATTCAACATAGATAGATAGATAAATAGAACATGGACGTTATAATTTGAGTAAAAGTCATCAAAATAACAAATAATGGTACGCATGTAAACCAGAGTATAATTTTCTTCAATTAGATCATTATTAATGTGTATACATTAAGAACTGTTCTCCATGTATGCTGAAGTATTACACTGACTTCCATTGAGGGAAAATACCAACAATATTCATGTGGGAGGTACCCAACCCAACTAACACAATTTGTTCGATTGGGGCGAGTTTGGCGACCTGTGGCCTAATCTTTAGTACATCCGACGTCAGAAATTAGTATGCATGCGTGGTCGTATTTACGTTGTTCCATCGCCCGGTACCTAAGCTACGTAATTCATACCTTGCTACGACCTCATAACTTCAATAACTTTATATAACTCATAACTTTAGGCAAATAGTGGGAGTCGTACTATTCTATTGCACCTATGTGAAGGCAGAACGATTTAAAAGAAGCTGACGTTGGTATTTTCCCTCTCTTAAAGTCAGTGTAACACTTCAGCATAGGGATGCAACATCGAAACCATTGATCGATTAAACCATCAAATGATTAATCGTAAGTTAATGTTAGTCGATGTGACCAATTAATCGGTATTGAATAATCGACGTTCGATTAATCGTAAGCAAATAATCGATTGCTATATTAGCACGCATTTCAAACGCAAAATTATTTCTCATTTTCTTAAAATCTGATGGTTTTCTTCGTCTGTAGGTTACGATCAATTGTTAAATTTTAAGGCTGATGAAGATAAGGGAATGCCGAAATTGAAAATATTGCAGAAAATAGTTTAGACATAGATATGTCTTATGGCTGGGGGTCGTTCAAAAATTGGCGTGATACAAAAAAAATGTGACGTTTTTTGGTGCAATTTCCGTGGTGAAAGGATCTCGAAATGTGACACGTAGCCTCCTCCTTAGGGCTTTAACTTGACGCAGGCCCAGGCCCAGGATCCGCTGACTGGCTCCTAAAGCTAGTTTCCATGCTTTATGCCCTATGAAGCGGTAATTTGGTATGTAGGCACAGAATAGGCACAGGATTAGCTGAGGGGCTCCTACAGGTAACCAACATATCCATGCTCATAATAATATGTTTTCCCTAGTAAGGGAGAAATTTTATTATAATTTGAAGGTTGGTATACCTAAAAAGTACCGATATAAGTATGAAGATATACCTAAATAGTACCGATAGAAGTATCAAGTATGAAAGTAGAGGACAAAATAACAAAGACATGGTTGAAGACAAATCGTCGTTGTCATTGTTACTACCTCCATGGATTCCTTATCCTTATGCATGCTTGGCTATACCACTTCCATGCTAGGCCATATCCAAATCCTGATGTTCAAAAACGATTAATCAGTAACAATAATCGATTAATACAAGATAATCGGAAGCTATACATCGATTAAAATTAATCGATTATCCGATTATCGATTGGCATCCCTACTTCAGCATACATGGAGAACAGATCATACTGTATACACATCAATGATGATGAAGAAAATTATACTGTTTTAATTGTGTAGGTACCATTATTTTCATGCTGATGACTTTTACTTTTTATCGATGAGGGACCAAACCTCCTGAGACAAACCTACAACATATTTTCTTTCCCTACACGAGGCGCAATATCCAGTTCATGGTTTTAGAGCAGGAATCATGCTGAATACCATTCATACAAGGGTTACTAGAGGTGATTAATTATCGGGGGTGAGCACTTCGTTGCGGAGGGATTGGAGAGCAATCTGGATCTGCCATACAACTTCACAAATAAAGTGGCAAAGTATTAAGTCTGCAGAAATCCATTCTGATATCATCTGCGATTCACGATTTTCTATTATACTGAGCTCTAACAGTGAAGTTCCTGGTACCTAAAACGATCAGGGAAGGACGTGACATTATAGTCTCTAAATATGAAAAACTACTTTAGAATCACTTCAATAACACGTAGGAAACGTAAATGAGGATTTTATTGCTACTAACATGTTGAATTTTCTCGTAGTCTATCACTAATCGGTGTATTTATACCAGAAACTGAGTTAGTAAATGCATTTGAATGGCGCCGTTTGTAATATACCCTCAACGGATACTGTTAAGTAACAAGGGAAACTAGATGGCGGATTCAGAAATGTGTATGATTCGACTAACATAAAGTACAGAAATCAAGTCAAGACCTTTTTGTAATTGTTTACCTACGGGGCGGATGTATGTTGAAGAAAACTTGGGTCGTTTCAAGGCGAAGAAGAAGAAGGAGAGAACCGCATTTACTGAACCAAAATATCAATTAGACAAGCTGTGTCACAAATGTTGTTTCATGCATACGGCATTTTCTTACAAAGTAATCTATTCGAGCAATATTATCAATAATAAAAAATAATGAACCAAAATCGCATGTTACGACGATGGACATTTGTCCGCCTGTCGGAGTAGTGCAAGTCGTACACATTATTTCCTTCAGTATCTTGATGTGCTTAAGGTCAAGGCGGACAGTTGGAGCGCACTGAACTAACTTGCAGGGGACCATTTCCGCTCATGTCCTGGAAGCACGAGGGTGGCGCCAATTGAACTCGGAAACTAGTTCTCCTCTATATCTCAATGCAAGTGCGTTCTATATCTCGCGGCCAGCGTCCGCTACTTTTCATGACACCACTATATTAGAACAAGACAAGTAGTTTAGGAAGAATGCTCTTCAGCACTGCAGATGTGCGGCGTTGCAGCGATTTCAATACTCTACCGTGTTCCTCCACAATTTACATGATGGGGTTAGTGCGCTTGAAGTTAGTGCATTAAGTGAGGAAAGTACAGATCATTCCAGGCGTGCATTTTACGTCCAACCACCCTGTTCCTCCACTGATTGGATTTATTCTGATTATTTTTCTATTGGCTTCACATTGCATCGTCTCATTGGAGGCGAGAGGAGTTCGCCCAATAGCTCAATAATGATCGGTTGTAGGATGACATGTCATGTCGGATCATTATGACAACCGATCATTATTCTCTTTGTGTACGAGTAAAGGTTCGGCGAGAGGCCCTCGGCTGGTGTAGCTAACATTTTTATAGATTGCAATTTCGGAATTATAATATGCCAATGGCCGGCTTCAATAGGTACCGTATGAACCAAGTTTTTTTTTTTTTTTTAATTTATTTATTGAAACTTTCTGTATATAATACTTTTTGTTTTGCTAATAAATAATATAGTGTAATGGAACTTGAGTGAGGGTGGCTGTCCTTTAACAGGCCCTCCTAATACAAATACTGTATGATAGCAACATATAATAAGTTAGATTGTACAGTTATTGATATAGTTTGTAAGATATATTAATTTATTAGCTAACACGGGAGTTGAGATCTATTCGTTTCAGTCCAACAGGTCGACCGTTCTCTTTCTTTTGAGGCGTCGGGGCTGGAGTAGCCTGTCCCATGAGTTGAGGAGGTTTCCAAAAGCTGAGGATTGGTGGGAAATTATGGTTCTGTGGGAAATTATGGTTATGGAAATTATGGAGCATTGGTAATTAGACGAAGAGCTCTATTTTGCTGGGTTTGGACTCTTTTGATCTGCGTATTGCTGGCCAGCCCCCATATGGAACAGCCATACTGCCAGATAGGACGTATCATGGTTAAGTATAGGAGGCGTTTATTGTCCAACGATAATGGTGAAACTTGGCTGAGAAGGGGCTTGAGTAGATTAATGCGGGAGCGGAGTCTTTTCACTAGTTCAGTTATACGAGAATCGTATGTGAGCCAAGTACGTTTTTGAACCAAGTACGTTTTTGACTTTGTAACTATCACAAAACGCGTAGCTGAACTCGGGTTCAACGATACTATTACACTAACATTAGTGTTGCACATATAATATATGCCATATATTCCCATTGAAAGCTTCGTACTAACGGACAAGGTCACAGGAATTGTAAACAGGTACCAAGCATTCGTATACCTACGAAGAGGAAACGACATCGAGAAAGGACGGAATCAAACACCCTTTGAAGACCAATACTGGAATAGTCACCCTCCCTTTTTGCCGTGCGAAATACTGTAGGCCTTTGTGTCCTCACCCCTCACGAAACGTGTTTGCCCATTCAATCGGGACAAACGGCGTCACAGTGCTGAACATGCCCAGTGGTGCTCTATCTCTCGATCCCACCTTGTTTGACTTTGGGATGCCAGTAAATTTCAATCGCGGGACGCAAAATGTGAGTTTGCCGGGGTACATCGATTTTTAATGGATCTCTGTACGTAAACAGCACTATTAGCACGATAAACGCAAGGCTACTCAAACGCTTTGCGTCAAGAACTTCGTATAGTTGAATTAAAATAAGGGGAACACAAAAACCCAATTGGATCACCAAGAATAATTCACGAGTGGAAGAAGGTGCTATGTAACATTTTTTCGATAATTCATGTAGTAGCGCGTAGCGCAGATAATCCTCAAAATATTAGGTTTATTGTCATCAGTACATGATTGACAACACCTTAGCAACACCTTGGATAAGAAAAAAAGAGAAAAATTCCGAACCAAACAACATAGGCAAGTACGCAAACTCAATTTTCTTGACATTTTACTTTTGTTACTTAGCACCTTCATCCACTTGTGTCTTCAATTATAACTATATTAATGTTAGTGGTTTTATTGGGTAGAAAGAAACATAAATACAACAATAACCTGAGGAGGGTGCCAAAAAGCTCCCTCGAGTGCACTAACAACTACCGAGCAACGTTCGAGTGAAAGTACGATAACAGTGAAGGAACACGCTAACTGTCAACCGTTGCGCACATTGTACATATTAAGTTGAAAATAGGTTGGAAACACATTTGGACGGTTCCTTCTCCATAAGAGTTTCCGTTGCGGCATAATATATTAACTATCGTACATTTGCTGGAAACTCTGCACAGAGAAGTTTTCCTTACACGATGGGGACGTTAGGTAGATCCATGGTGAAAACTCTGTGACGTTGATGAAGAGGGTCGGCTAAGTTAGGGTTAGAATTCACCCCACCTCTTGGTAACCGCGGGACACAACCAATCCCTCTTCTGGAATGCATTGACTTGGCTATCAACACGAACTAATGTATAAATATACTTTTTACCAACAACTGTGAAACGTATAACGAAGGTGGATGGATCCGGTTTTGGGCTTAAATAATTTTTTTAGGCAAAAACAACGGTTTATCCCTTGCCAAAATGCAGCATTGGCGATTTAATGATTTAATAATTAAAAATTAGTGATTACCACTGATTATGTAGGAATTGGCTGTTGTAATCACTAGTGCTGTATCATAAGATCACTGGATGGTGCAGTGATGAATCACTAGTGTAAATCACTGCTAATCACTAAATCACTGGACGATCAGTGATGCATCATAGCTAAGAATCACTGCTGAATCACTGAATTAGACGGACGGGTAAATGTAAGACACTCACTCTGGCTTACCCCGTTAATATTATCCCACCGTTACTACTGTATCCACTGTCTTTTCTCTCTCCCAATCTGCTTTTCGTTCTGTTACGTCCAACCTCTTGTTTATTGTAGGTACATAACTTTAAATATATCCCGTTTTCAACTGTACATCTTCGTGTCCGTTTTTCACCGTACCCGCGACGGACATGAGGTGAAGGTAAAATGTGACAAATAAAACTTTTTCCTCTGTATTTGATATCTTTATTTATATTTGAATTTCCTGCACATCCCTAGGGAGGAGCCATGCAAGGGGTGGCAGGGCCCTGCTTAAGGAAACGCCACGGTATCATAAGTAGGTTTTGCTAACAAAATTGGCTGTAATGCTAATGTAATTATCGCATAACAGCATTCTACAGCTAACAACATTCACGTCGGTACTAAGTTCTGTGGCTGCCCTGCTAAAAGATGGTTGCCAATTTTTTCAGTCACTCTACTACACCTATCCATATCCTGCAATTTTTTGTAGCAGCAGTACCAGTTAAAAGTTAGCAACAGCAGCTATTTGTTTTTCTCATTGCTGGAGTTCCAGGGTCCTGGAGCTATACGTTTTACACGTATTTTACAGTATTTACCGTTACAAGTATTACAAGTTTTAATTTATTTAAGCTAAGCTGTGTTGTATGTCACTTAGCAATTCTATTCATTAACAATTGAATCACTGCAGACGCATTTTTTTTAATGATTCCAAGTGACTCATTTCTGTAAGTGATGAAAATAGTTTTCGAGTAATAGCTTAAAACGTTATGAGAATTAATAACTAAAGTACGTTAAATTGGAGGAGCGGTGAAATGAATATAAGATAGGAGTAGAGAAGACCTAGGTCAGCAACTGAAAGGCATTGGTACGGCAAGTTAGCGAGAGAACAATAAAGGGAGAAAGAGACAATAGAACAGATAACGAGGTGGTAGGGACGAGAGTGATGGAGGATAGGCTAGGACCCGCAACACTGTGTTCTGCGAAACTGTATTCGGGCCCCTGCCGTCCGTAATGGAAGAATAAAAGGTTCCATGTGGAATAATGCGAACATGAGACACAATCTGGCTTAATAAATGTAATTTAAATATTTGATAGCACCTAGCAAAATTTGCTACTATTTTATAGTAGAGCCCATGTATTCAGTAATAGGTGAGGTTCCATTCCAGTTATACAGTCTCTCTAACAAAACAGTAATTGTATAATGGAAAATGATTCGCAATGTACGCAAATACGAGTCAATATAAACGGTAAAATTCCATCAGCGGATTAGAATCTTGAAGTTTAGTCGCACAGGATCAGTCCTTTGCGTCAACATTCCGCTACATTTATTTATCTTCTACCGGACATGAAAGACTTGAAACCTTAGCAAACCATTACACTCCCAACTTCAAACGACACCTCGTATGCCAGGTTTTTGTTGGTAGAAAAAAGAGGGACTGAAAAGAATATCAACTGGAAAACTCCAAGGTATGGTTAACCTCCATCGTAATGGTACTACTGCAAATTATTACTGGTGGAGAACTATGCTCCTACAAGCATGGATATTGGCAGGGGATAGAAGAAAGAAAATTGAAAATAGAAGAACCCAATGAATAATAGAGGCGTGGAAATAAGAAAATTGAAGAATAGAGGAGAGAAAGATGTTCAATATAAATGCCAATATATATGCGCATACGCAAATGGGTATGATCCCTTCTGGGAAAACTCCTTAAAGAGCTCGTTAAAGCTCTAAAAAAATGAAGGCGCGGAATTCCAGAGGCTTATTAAAACCCGATCACCTAGCCAGCCAGCCCTCTGACGTCATACGCTCGTGCGTCATAGGCTCTTACGGCATAGGCTGTGACGTACAAGTTGGCCTCCTGACAGCCGTCTGACGTCATAGGCTCTTACGGCATAGGCTGTGACGTACTAGTTAGCCTCCTGCCAGCCGTCTGACGTCATACGCCCGTGCGTCATAGGCTTTGACTTACTAGTTGGCCTCCGGCTAGCCGTCTGACGTCATACGCTCGTGCGTCATAGGTTCGTCTGACGTAGTGGCCCGCCTGTCGCTTGTGTTCTGGCGTGATCTGAGGGAAAGGGTGAATCAAGGAAACAAATTTTTCCCGTTTCAGTTTATGTGCCAAAGCAAAGACATGAAAATGTCAAAAGAATGTCAACTCCATCCTGTTGTTGATACAGTCGAGAATTAAATGCTTGCAAACAAGTCTGCAACACATTGGGACATTTTATGTCTTTAAAGAAGTGATTCAAGAACCTTCGAACAATGCTACATCACCTACCCCAGTAGCGTAGTTGTTATACTTAATTGTAGGGTTCATCATAAATAATAATTATTTATAAATTATTTATATAATTATTATTTTTCTGTATTGTTCATTATCTCCTTTGGTTGAAAAACCTTTGTCAGTTTGGAGGGTTGTAGGAGGCGGTAAGAAAAGAAGAAGTTTTTCCGAGCTTTCGGCTTTAATAAGCCATCTTCAGGGGTAGGTAGGTATTGTTTCCTCAACTCGGTCTCTTTCGTTCAGAATAAACTACATGTCAGGTTATTTTGTTATGAAGTTATGTATAATTATTATGAAGCTTGCATTCGTATAGACAATATAAATTATTGAAAATGATCACCTGTGTGTAAACAATTATTTAAACAATCACGCTCATACCGCAGCTTGTCGGCCACGCACTCCGCAGTGGTTAACGTAATATGGTTAGGTAAATCGAGAGCTATCCAACGAGTGGTGAACGATTTTTGTACGATGATAACTGGCGAAGATAAAGTTCCGTAGCAACGAATCGGTTGTAAGCGAAAATCATCAGAAATTTTCGTGACGATTTCGTGTAACGCTTTTGTGTAACGTTTTTCGAGTTATGTGCCAGAGTAAAGACATAAAATGTCAAAATTGTGGAGGAGGTACCGAGGAAAAGCTAGCACATACCTACCAACCACGCTCTGCTACCATGTAATGAATGGTTTGCGGAGTTTCCCCTGTAACCCGGGGAGGTTAGGCAATTACGCCCGACCCAGAGCGTAAGACAGACTTGGCCATCTCCAGAGCAGTCGAACCAAAACACGAGAAGCAAGGGAAACAACTTAGCAAACCATTACAACGCCATTGTAGACCCACCATCATGCCATCACGAAGACAACCACTTCAACAGTCTACAATTTCTACTCTGACGAAGGCGTTGCCGAAATATATTTGGGCAACGCCTTCGTCAGAGTAGAACGTAGAAATCCCACGATTTGACACTGATATATATATCAGTGTCAAATCGTGGGATTTCTACGTTCTTTTCTATGTTCAATTTTCATAGCCGCTCATTGTTTCTGTAACGACTTTTATAATATAAAAGTCGTTACAGAAACAATATATACATATATATACGAGCATAATTTATAATGAATTCATCAGAATGTGCAATCCTACGTCACTGACTCACGATGTGCACTGTTGCCGTCATCAGCGAAATAACACAGCCAGAACATAAATTGGTTGGTATCGACCACTGCATAATTGCTACAGCCTGATTATATGCCGACAGTTCAGTTGATTTTAGGATATTTCGGTTTGTTCATTCGAAGACGTCAACACGATAAAGGAAAATACAAATCGCCATAACTTGTTGTCCCGCCAGCAACTAGCAATTCAATTAGCCCTGTTTTAGCCAGACGAAGAATAGTCGAGGTCAGAGTTTTTTCAACTAAAGATGAAAATATTTACGAGAATGAGAAAAGTTTAAAAGAGACGTAGATCAACAACAGTTATCAGGGACTGGGACTATATGGTGAGGAGCGGGGAAATAAAAGTGTGTTACTTCACTTTCTTGGCGTTTCTATCCATTCACGGATAACAGAATCAAGCGCTACGTGGTTCAAACTTGAGCCCGGGAAAGCACTACGGGAAGAGGTAACGATAACTTTGGCGCTACCGGGAAAACAGGTCTGTTTGCCGGAGGGACGGGAAATGGAAGGAACGGTAATTCAGAAAGCCCGTTTCCCCCAACATGACTCCAACGTCAAGTTTAACCAGTAGAGGGTTAGAGAGGTTTTGAAGGGATGGAACGAAACGTTCAGTTTAGAGAACATGGGAGTAACAAGGTCGTTGAAACGGGTCTGGGATGAGGGAAAGCAAAGCCTCCCTTGCGAATCCCTCAGCGAAGTCTGGGTATAGTGTTGTTTACCCATGCAAATGAGGAGATTGTATGAGAGCAGGCAAGTACTTACAGAAGCGCATCATAAGCTTTTCATTGGCTAACCTGAAAATGGAGAAAATGAACTATTAGCAACTACAATTCACAGAATTCAATGGTCATAATGGTATTAACACACGATGGTGGTAAAAAGTAAAGTAAACAGCAAAGTAATCAGCTACCCTTAATGAATACACGAGAAGTTTCGTTTCGACATTCAGTGTAGTAAAAAAAAAGTGGTCAGCAGGTAGTGGTGGGCTACTAACGTAGTTTACAGATCAAAAGTGTAGAGTTCGTCTGAAAACCTTTAAAAACCAGCAGAATCTACATATTTATTCATATAGGTCGCCCAGAACAATTGTCAATTACTCGAAGAATTAATAAAAACGATGCGCTTACTCAGAATGGATATCGAAATGTTAGGGTCATGAGCACAAGGAATATGCAGAACGATTCTCATTCACACTTATGTTAAAAACATCTAACACAAAAATCTCACCCACATAACATCCAATATCCAACAAGTATCGCGGCATGAAAAAACGAGGCTTCTTCAATTTGCAAGAAGAGGAAAACTCCCCAAACAATATTAACTGACGTGCAGGAATGGCGAATTTACAGCTTCCCCCGGAGGATAGTTCAGTAAATAACTTGTTCGGGAAGAAAACCTAAACCGCTTCGTACACGGAATAAGAACCCCGGACTAGGAAGCGAGATGCGATGTTAGCTATTGAAAGAAAACTTTTAAAAGGTTCGAGAAGGTTCTCAAGTTGCCACGAAGCCCTCGGTCCCCGCGTTGTTCCATTTCTATCTACTTTGGAGCAACCCAAAAACAGTTCAAGTCCCTCCTTCTACTCCCTCAGGATGGCTTGTTATTGAGCTAAGTTTGCTTTTCGGCCTCCCCAAGGAATGTCCCTTCTACTCACTCTTATCGGTACTCTCAAAATTCTTTCATTATTTCGTTGGAGACGAGTTTTTTGTCGCTACCAAGGCGATAACCCTTTTCTTCAGAATATAATTTTTTATTCACAAGTCATGACGTAGTTCCTCGGGGGAATTTCTCCCGGACAAAACCACCTTGTTTACCACCTGACAATGAGAAAAATCGAGAGGTAGTTCTAGGAAAAAAAAGAAGTCGACCAATGATTTTACAAAGAGTATCACAAGTTGGATATAGATATTTACGTTGACAGGACCCCTTTCTATCCCCTTTTGACAACCGTTCCTGTAAACATATGTACAAAACCCTTCATGAGGCTCCAACATCGGGATATGTTCCTTTCAAGTCAGCCTCCTGGGACATGGTTCTCTAACAATTACTTTGAATAGCATTATCACAATCGTAAGCTTTTCCGGTACGATAACAATCCCTTTCCATCATGGTCTCCTCTTCCAGTACTTTAGAGTACGACAAGGACGTTCGATTTCTACGAGATTTCTACTCGTATATCGCAGTTGATGTTATTATTCCTAACAAATAGTGACGCTAAGCTGAGGTGTGTAATGAGATATTTGTCGCGGGACTGTTATGGTTCTGATTCTGGAGCCTTTTTTAAATCAAATGTTTTCTTTGTCTACCTGGATAGATATGCAACGTAATTTTTCGGTAATTATTATCACTCAGCTATAGGTCGCTTCCTTCCCATGAAAATAATGGGGCACCCCTTTGCTTGAATCTAGATGATGTCTCTGAAGCCCAAGTCTGGGGATTTCGCATTTTGTTCGAATTTAATTCTGAGCGTTTGTAGTGTTTTTTATTCTGGCACAAAAATAGAAGTATGGAAGGCCCTATTAAAGCCGAGTGTTTTCAAAACATTGTCGGTGTCAACTATAAATCACTAGAAATACTATTATGGAGACCGTAACGAGTATGATGGGATTAGCAAGCTGAATTTACAAGATGGTCGAACAGAAGTAAGGGGAACCTAAAAGAGTGTCTGCAAGATGTTTACCTTCCAGTAAAGCGCATTTACTACTCAACATTAATTGTTATTCCAAGCGGCGTAAGGAAAATAAACAAAGAAACTAAAACCAACGACCTTACAACGGCTGTAATTGGGTACTATTATTTTTAAGGGTCGGAGCGGATAAAGAACCATTGAACATTCAGAGCAAGAACTCCCGAAGAGTAACACGGGTTTTCCCTTTGTTTTCTTTGTATTGGCAGAGTGCAATCCCAAAGGGCGAATTGAACGGAAGCAGGAGAGAAGGTGGACGAGCTAACTGGAAACGATTAAAGAACGACAGGACGAAACGTGGTGAAGAGGGGAAAGTCATTGTGTTACGTTCGACGAGAAAACTGCTAACTGATCGACGAGTGGGTGAAAAAGAGGTGTCGGGAGGATAATACGCTCACGTGGAAAAAAATCGTCATCTACTCAGACGAGTGAGGAATCCAATGGTTTGAATGAAGGAACATTGAATTTGACTTGAATTCTCACAATGGTCCACTGAACCGTTGGTTCAGGCACGTCATGCAGGAAAAGTAGTGGAAACGTTGAATCTGTGGTTATGAAATAATGTAGCATATGAACTAGAATTTTAACTGTATCCAATTCTCCAGGTGCTCAGAAGTAGGTGCATACAAGAAGTGCAGGGTATCGTATTATCTCAGGTTTGAGATGTCCCCTTTATTGCTGAATCAAAAACAATTCAATGCACGCTTCGTCGAGACGCCTACCTTGCAAGGGCCATCCCTAACAAACTTAAGGAGGGAAAGCAATTCGACGCATGATTTAAACCCCTGAAATATGCACTATAATGAAATAGGTAGGTACGTTATCTAGCTTACAAAAAAAACAACAACTTCGGTGGCTCAGGCATGGTAAGATTTTGAATGGAAGGCTGAAGTCGAAGGCATGGCTCACCAGTGAGAAACAGGTTAAGACTTAAATCTGAATTCTAGTCGTTACTTATCTGAAGACATAGCATAGCGGAAATGCTGTTATGAAATATGATGATGACCATGTAGGCGCGGGCAGGTATGGCTCACAGGGGTGAAGATCTACAGAGACATTCGTCTGCGAAGTTAGTATATGTCACAAAGGGTTGACACATTAGACGGCACGTGTCACAGCCGACTAGACTAGCTAGGACATACAGGAGTTTAAATGACGGTAGGGCTGACGTGTTATTCAAAGAGATAATGTTACCCAGGTTTGGAGGCCTACGGTAAAATGAGTGGGAGGTGACTTCAGAAGCGCTTCTCTCGAAAATCCCCGTACGTAGCTACAAAGGACCTTCCTCACAATGACAGTAACTGTCGAAATTCACCAATGAAATACCTAACCAGACATTTAACACCCATGTCATTATAACGGAGTCGCCTAGAATTCTACGTATTAGGTAGCTTTATTCAATTATTGCGATCATTATTGCGATTTATCATTGTGGATAAAATGCGAATCCTTTATCCACTGTACCTATATCTTCCTAAATGTATCGTTTTCAATACATTCCTATCTAATACAACAGTTGTTGACAGATGAGCTGAATATATCGACAATGACTTGAATGGAAAGTCAGATTTATTTCCAGGCAAATCTTATGGCGAACTTGAACGAGTAAAAACTAAAATTGCATTAAGTATCTGAGATACCTTGGAAAATGAGTAGAAACGTCCGACGAGGGAAGCTACGTCTCATCAGGGGCTGGTACTCCATAAAAGGCAAGAAAACGGTGGTATTCGCTATCGTCTAAATGTGTTCTTGTACATTTTAAAACCTCACGAAAGGTACATAGAAGTAAATGCAGAATTATTTAGTAAACTGCCAATCCCCACACAGTCAGCCACAAAGTCTTGAAAACATCCATGTCACAACAGAAATAAGGATAAACTGCTGTGTCCTGATGAACGAAAGTAATCCAGAGTTGTCATCAATTTCAGAACACCTTTTGCTACGAGACCTGACATCTCCCACTTATGTAGTTCTAACTAAACATCTAACATCTCCCATTACTTCCAACTTTAGTTCTAACTACGATTGACTTCAACTTAATAATTTATTAGGTATATATATATACTGGTCCAGATAATTTCCGATTCTCCTGTGTTCTTCATCGGTTCAGTATATATTTTCTAGGATCATTTCCATCCTAGGGTCACGTCATCATCTCCTCCATGGCATCATAATCACTTTGTCTACCCAGAACATACCTAATACTCGACTTCTAAGTGAGAATCATCAGAATACGGAGACAAAGCACGGAACTTCCAAGGAAATTGGAAACGTAAGCCTAACCCTTGGGTCGGACCTTACTGGAAAGGGCCAGATTAAAGAAGTGAGAGCTCAGAGCAGGAAAGTAATGAATGAGAATGGAAAATCAGGAGAAATTGCAGAAGAAGAAATAGTAATGAGTTTGTAGAGGGACTTACGAAAATTAAGTAATTGCAATACGACAAACTTTCTTGTAGGCACAAAATGTTTACGTTAGTAATGATGACAAGCGTTAGATCCAAATGCCTCCTCAATCAAGCTTGTCATCTGAATAGATAGAAACACGAGCTTGGATACAAAGCTTGAAGCCCCGCGATGACATGAATGTCGATCGGAACACTATTCGCCGCAAATGGTAGTTGGACGAATTCCAGAAGCGAGTTAACGAGGTTTGAAGACAAGGACCTCACAATCCTGCGTTCAAGAACACGACGAAAGGAACCAAGTGAATAATGAAAGTCTGCGGGAACAAAAAGAACTGGGTCACGAGGTCAAAGGGCGGGTGTGGATTCTGAAAGGGTTCTGCGTATAATGGAGGCTTCGGGGCGAAGAGGAAGCCAGAAGGGAAACGCAGGTGGAAGGAAAGAGTGTAAGAAAAGACGATAAAGATGAGGCGTGAAGAAAATAACTGCCTGTAAGTCAGGTGGAGAAATTCAAGTGCCGTAATACGGGCAGGGCGGTACTATAGATTCTATGCGGATGGATATTGTGGCCGGTGAGTCACTGGTGTTCGAATGTAGACCGCCAAGTTTAATAATAAGGGAACCACCGGGTGGTGACTGCGTGAGGAAGTGTCTCTCTAGGCTCTTCAGTTTTAAAAAACCTTCGTGGGAGGAAAGCCGGGAAAAGTTTATGCAACCGTTCCATAAGCAATGACTGGAGTAGAAAATAATGTGGAAATCGTATCCACTACCATGTGAAGTCAGTTCGAAGTGTTTTTTTCTTCTTTTTTTCATTTTCTCCAAAGTACCTACGTTTCATGGAGCTCTGGGACACCTCTGTCGTAAACAAGAAATACAATAACGAATCTCAGTCTAGCCGTTCATATAGAGCGGATTACAGACCGACAGTTACGGTAACTGAGCGTTCACGAGAGGGCTCGAGCTCTAAATGAAGAGACATCGTTGAAATAAAAGGCCCGAAAAACCACTAATGGAGGTGGTATTTTATGTAGGAGATGAATAGTAGCAAGTACCCCACACTAAACGTCTAAGCCAGCTTACAATAAATTATCAAGATGAATGTAGATACTAATAATTATTACAAAAAATAACTATGAAATAACCTATGAAGAACTTGACGAAAATTCCGAGTCTACTGCAATCTATAACTGACTGCAAGCCGTCACTCACTACTTACTTTCGACGTGTTCGTGGCTACTGTGGGTACCCACCAAATAACATTAAAACGCACAGTAGAATCGAAAGGATTTATCCAAATGTAAGGCAATGTCGCCCTTACTCCATATGACAATCTAAATGAGGCTCGTTAATCCTGCTAATTATTTTTCAGCAATAATAATTTTACAATTCAGATTTCTCATATACCTATTATCTGAGGAATCTGAATTGTAAAATTATTTATGGATCGTCTTTGTTTTCAGTTGGTCTCATCAATCAGACTCCCAAATCAGAAAACCTTCCACCTCGTGTTCATGTCCGGGTGTTCCTACGAAAGACCAATCGGATGTACAGTGATATACGAATGATGCAAGAAAGAGTAATATGATAACTTGACATCAATTGGTTAAATTTTGTAGGAATGAATACATTCCAAATAACGTAATGTACACAATGTTCTCAACTACGTAATGGGGGTGATGCCAGAAGCTCCAAGTTGACCATACTAAGATGTAACCACAAAGTCTTCCACAATGATTGTCCTATAAAATAAATATACTTGTACGTTATGTTGATCAGCTGCCAGAGCAACGGATCAATCGGATCAATGGAACCCGAGAAGCTAAGAACTAACAACAGGTTATTGGAAGATATAGAGGAGAGGGTATTAGGGGTTCCAATGGTATTGGGATTGAAAATGAATCTATCAATCGGTATGAAAGTCGACCTAAAAAATGTTCAACTCTCTAGGAAGAGTACCAACAACTAAGGTTAGATCACTAGCCAATATATATTCAGGCTCAGATATAAAAACTTTGTTAGAGATCAGAGCTGACAATATTATGATGTCGATATAAACTTAATTGAAAATCTTCATTCGAAACTTTATTCGAACTGGGTACGGTGCTTGTGAAGTGGTTACAGTGTTGTCAGACTTGCGGATGGCTGACGGTATAAATGCGGATTTCGATCCGATAATGCGAAAAACTTCTATACTCTTGCCAGAAATTTTAAAAACGCAAATAAAGTGTTATTTTAGTTTAAAAAGACCTTTTTTGTTCCAATTTTATTTATATTATAAGAACGATGCTTTAGTTTATTTAACAAAAGCACTCAAAAAAAATGTGTCTCGCTAACTTTAAAATCAAATCACCCGCTTTTGGCGCTTACCTGACGTCACAACGTGCTTAGTTTCCTCCCTTCAGGCGAGCTCCGTGCTGGACTCTTCAAGCGTATTGCTAGCTGTAGTTGGATGGAATGGGGCGGGCGGGGAAATCTCTTTAGTAGGATGGAATGGGGCGGGCGGGGAAATTGGATATCATAACCTTTTCCAGCAGCTGTAGAATGATAATGTTTCCTCATTATCAGGAATCCTCTGTAATGTCCGTGTGAGAATGTTTCTAGTCATAATAATGAATTGCTTATTATTAATAAGAGTTAATTATAAGCTAAGATGGTACTAAATCTATACTGAAATGTGTAAGGAGCACTCTGTGGGCCGAGGGCCCGTTTCGATTCTCGGTGTGGTAACCTTGCTAACGAGCTTTACCAGGTCTGGTATTGAACTTTGAGACGGTTGCTAATGTGGTAAGCTAGAAGAAACAAGTATATATTTATTTCGTTTCTGAGATCTGGCATTTTAAACACTCCCCCACTCAATTCCCTGTTGACCTAGGATTATGAAAAGTTTCAACGGCACGAAACTCATGTCAATGTCGCGTTTTCATTTTAATTTACACGGCACTCTGCGGATCGCATTTTGTTATTCGATACTCAGATTTTTGTAGCATCCAAGTATTATGAAACGTGAACCATTCCAATAGTCCATCATTTCAATAATTAACTAGAATAATAATAAACCGAATATTAATTTAAAAATGTCGACCAACTGTTACTGTTTGGAAAAAAATAATGGAACAAACAATGACGTGAGTTGTAATTTGCTGGATGAAATATAATTACGATAGAGCTTACATTGATTTGACAAATCAACAGCGTGCTGCCAGACAATTGGTCAAATAACGTTCAGTCGTTAGTATAGTTCCGTGCGGTGATCGATAACTCGTTGAAGCCACAACCCTGATCCCTTGAACCTAATGGAAAATGGGAAGAGCCAGAGGATGTAGAGCACGGGAGATGCACTGCAGGATTTCTATGGCAGATAACAATCCAGGACACGGAAGGGGACTATGCCCGCGGGATGACAATACTCGTACACGGAGGATAGCAACCGAGAACGGCCGGCTTTCATCACCCTTATCTTGTACGGGAATAATGGTAACATTCGATTGGCCCTGAGGTCAACCATGCTTGCATCAATACGGAAGCAGTAGGTACCTTGTCCGTACCACGGAGATGAGAAATTATTAGAAAAATTAGAAAAAGGTTTGATCCACACGATTTGTAGTATAGTGAAGTTTATAATGAAGTTCTGTGCTGCGTTAGCACTTGGTATTGAGCATCCAGAGTGACTCCTGAATATGCTACCCTCTTGTAGAGAACTACCTACGGAAATTCCTGGAGCAGCTTAGAATTCTGAGAATTTTCTTAAATTTGATTTTTGTTTGATTGATTCTTCCTCTTCAAATGCATACTATTCTTGAGGACGCTCTACGGGAAGAACATACGAATATATCAACTCTCCAACAATATCACTAAATTTATTCAAACTATCATTACACATCACTAGATCCGCGTTTCGAACATTGTAAAATACCTTGAGTTTATAGTGCCTGAAATTGGGCAACAAGGTTCTATGGCAAGGTAAATTAAATCTAGGGACAAAACCTATGGATGATCAATCGTTTTGTTTATTCCGCTTGTTGAACCAAAGCACAACTTATGAAAAATCATATTGAACGGATTGGTCTGAAGAAAGATAGGAGGAACACCCTATTCAATCCGAAAAACAATGGTTTTATCTTCTTTGTTCAGATCACCCTTCTGTCCATTTTAATTTTTTGCCCCTTTGATATTTCTCTATTTGCACCAAGTAATAATATGTAGGTATGTATACAAAGGTATGTATACACAATCTACTTATAAGCAATATTCATTCAACAAATATCACTTAATGATAGATGAAGTTTATAGAGAGTAAAGTTTATAGATGATGAATTAAGAACAAATAATTTGTACCAATATGATTCTGGGGTTTTTAATTCAACGTACCCACGTCGGCAATAATAATAAGTACCTACCAACAATATTCGAACGTTGTTGTATAATCGGACACAGTTACGGCTGTTATCGAAAAACGCCAGAAAGGTGATAATGAAAAAAAAAAGGAAATTCAACAGATTAAAATGAATGAAGAGCTCAGGGAACAGCCATTTCAATGACATTCCAACAACTTGGTGACACAAGGACAGGCTCGAAATCAACCCTTAATCCCAGTCTCCTTTTTTTCATGCATTGACACCTCACGAATAAAAAACCTTTCACCAACTCTTCCACTCGGTATTTTGGAGGGGAGATTAATATAAAACTCGATGTAATTTCATTAGTGAGGCATGAAATGAAATTTGAAATGAGCATGTCGAGTTGTGAATACCACCTAAGAGGATCTCACTTATATTTTGAACAAAGAGAGCGGTATCATTCGTTGACTAATGATAATAAACTATAAATATATGAACCAAACTGACATTCATTATTTTGGAAGACAGTGGGTATTGAAACACTCGATTGCTCAATGCGATTCCAAGGATTCATTAGGGGTATTCATGGTTTGAGTCGACTGTCGAGATCGTCGCAATCGAGCTGGTCGCAAACGGACTGAACCATGAACGCCCCCTTCGATGACCGTCGAGTTTCGAAGTGAAATCGTGGTTACAGCGCTCCGAGTGGATGAATGTAGTACTAGATCTGCTTTTTTTAAACTACTGTTATCTCAAGTATGCGATATCACATGACAACGCCCGTGTAAGTTTCCTTATCACACCGCTAGGAAGCGCTGCTGCAGTTCACGACCAAGCTCGACCATCGCTACTCGATTTTTACCAGACCTCCGACTCCCGAAAATCGACTCGACGGATCGAGTCGAGAATCCCAAGCCGCGCATGCGCACTCATCCCGTTTCCCATGGCAACCGCGACGTTCGCGACATTCGCGACTCAAACCATGAATACCCCTAATATAACAAATCAAATAATTGTTATGGTGAACTTTGGCCAACTCATTAGTGATGCTGATGGTAAGTAGGTAAGTAGGTTATGTATCATCTTCCCTTCTGTGTATATTATATATTATACATATTTATCGTGTATGTAATATATAATATTTTTACTGACTCCTAATATCTGATATTGGGATATCTCCTACCCAGGATTTTTGTTAGTTGAGAGTGAATTTAAAGTAATTTTAGTTCCTTCAATTAGATAGAGACAAACACGAAACGTCTCCTTTTTAGTTTGAAGGAAGTTCTTGTTATAAACTGATGAGGGGAGAAGTTACCCTTCTCTCTGGTCAAGTCCTTTAAATTTCGAAAATGTCATATCTCGAACAATTTAAGTGAACGGTGTAGTTTCCAGTTCACCTTTGAATGACCTGACGAATTACGAATTTTTTAAGACCAATTGGATTTTTGTAAGACCTGCTGTTCGTTCACAGTGAGCGCGCAAAGAGTTAGGACAAACACTAAACTTCGCGTCTGAAACGGCCGTTAGGTGGGTCAACATCAATTACGACCCCCCAACTACCTACCAACATAAAACTATCTTTTTTTCGTCTTCCCGGTGAGCTAGAGACTGTAGAGACTGGAAATTTTAACCGTGGGTCGAGGATTGAGCACATACCAATATTGACTCGGTTTCTTGTCCGTAAAATTGTTCAAATAATACCTATTTGTTTAAACAAATTAAATTTGGACGTTGAGCTAGAGTTTCATCTATATTATTAGATTAGGGTGATCTGCTCAAAGAAGATAATAAACCGTTGAGTCAAGAATTAGCAGAGCTTTTTGGTTATGCTATTATGATCAAATCAATTAATTTGATCTCGTATGTAATTAAAGATAATGTTCAACGAACAGAAACTGCAGGTATACGTGCAAAAGTAGGGCAGTTATAATTTCCAAGTTTCACCTCAATGAGGAATATTGTGGAGTCTAGAATCATACAATTATCGTTAGTTTTAACAGTTAGAATGGGAAATTTTCATTAATTTCCAACACGCATCGCAACTGAAAGGATAATAGATATTCAAAGACCAACTGGTATACTCCTCCTCCCCTCCACCTTCACGTTAAACACAGGTATACTAATACTAACGCTATAAAATGAAAAAGAAAATGTGATAATAAAAACCCAACTTTACGGTGGAGAAATTTCAACAGGTGACCCTGTTGGAGAATAAGGTCGATGTAGAATAGTATTTGCAGAACGCTGGGCTTCTCCACCCTTTTAAACTAAATTAGATGAGGGTTGGAGCCAATCTCAGCTCCTCTTTCGCCATACTACCCCTTCATCTACATAGTCGGCATTCTCAGGACCTTTACTTCTAATACAGCCTTGATGGTGAGAGGGGATGAGGGGACCCTAAACCCAAACGTAACACTCGAAGAATGGCTCTGGATTCCATTAGGTATATTGAAGGCTCACTGAAGTGAACCGTCATATTGAAATGAGATATTTGAGAGTATAAAACTAATTACAATCTATCAACGTTGTTTGGAACACTGTTACTGCAGTGCCATGTATTGAATACAAGGAGTTGAATCAAAAGAGTTTTATACAACTACATATAGCTGAGATGATCGACGTCTCGATGATCGATTGTCGTTGGAAACGATGTTTGGATTTTGCGGTCTATTAGCCTTCCAAAAATGCCCCCTCGTTTCGTTTTTTCAATAAAAAAAAATTAGCCACAATTTAAATAAATTTATTTCATGAATTTCATAATCGGATAACGTAGGGGCAATTTCTTACTAATACAGTGAATTTAGAAATGTATTTCAAAACTAACTTTAAGTCATTCACAGCCCGAGATATCCTTCATCAACTTCCCGACCTAGGTCCTGCTTGCCCTTAAGTAGCATGTAGCAGTAGCATGTAGCAGTTGTAGGTGGTAGTGAGCAATTTTATGGTTTTATGATACATGAGTACATTACCGGAACTCAACTTGTACAATTCGTTCGTCATCTGGTTATTCGTTACATCAAGAAAACTAAACGACCGACTGCACCTGGGAAGTGGAATCAAGTAGAAATGTTCAAATTCGCAGGGAACACGGAAATAAAGAACATGCCCCGTTGGAAAATCGCCTCGCTGCGTCGTCATGCATCTTGTATTGTGCAAATCGTAATATACGGCTTTCTTGATATTGGTTGGTTCCCCGCCGTAGATTTATGAGAAATGAGAGTTTCGGAGTAACAGATGGCCCATGAGGGAAGGAACCTTCGCCCCCATCCACTCAGAAGGAAGAGTCACTGAATCCTGTTTTACGGCGAGAGTGACATGATGAAGATGCTGAGTCAAAAAATCCCAAAATGCAGGTTATTTCACTAACTCTGATATTGTGGATCCTTACTAGTATTCTAGTCAGATGGTGAATGTAGAAACATTGCTAAGATTAATCCGTTTCAGATCCTCATACGTAAATAGTTCCATTTTCAAATCCTTCAAACCAAAGGAAATTCTGACGAAGAGCATTAGCTCAATCCGTCTAGCATATTGGATAGAACAGAAGGAGAAGAATTGGGCAATGAATTAGTTTTAACATACATCATATAGGGGATTAATGAACTCTAATCCACTACGGTCTCCGAAACGGAAAACTTGAGTCAATGATGATAAACAACGGTAGCACAAAGGATTATGTGTCAAGGGTTATAAATTGATTCTAACTAGATCCCCAAGCTTCTGAACAAAGCTCTCCATCTCTAATTGGATTAAATTTGCAATAATTTGCAAACATTTGCAATAATAATTTGCAAAAATTTTGCAATAATTCAAGACCAATTATCTATATTGACGCCGCGCCGTTCGACGAAGTAATTATGATTGCAGCAACAGTTGATTTTTTCCTCCTGATTGCGGTCAATAAATCGGGAAATTAATATTCTACATCAGTAAGTCGAACTCTAACTTCTTCATAATAGATGAAACCAAAGATTTGACAATATTGACCATGACCATGACTTCATTCAAGAACGACGCCTACAATTGGCACCAGGAACAAGTTGAGATTCACAGGGACAAAACTAAACTTCGATTAAGAACTCGATAGGTCGAGTTCCTCAGACTGCTGGTAAGAGGGAGCGGAGTTATGTTATAACTGGAAACTCGTTGAAACTTACTGAGGAAAAAAGAAAGAGATACGACAAAAGTCGTCGCGAAACCAGTGGGAGAGCATTCACTTGAAAGGTATCCGTTCAGCGTGCCGAGTTAACCACCTTCAAGACGAAAAAGAACCAACGATTTTCCTCCCTTTCTTTCCGTTTCACACAAAGCTCTGTGAAGGGCTGTGCGGATAAGACGATGTCGAGCTCGAGATAAAAGCGCGCCTCGGGGTCCGAGCGTTGGCTTGGAGGCGTCATGAATAATTCCCACACCTACATTTTCGCTTTTCTCTGTACATTTCACCGCAAAACTCTTCAAAATCGCTTTACCTCCTGGTCTTTCTCGTTGGTGGGTCGTATCACCGAAAATTGACGTCACAGCTCAGAGCTCTTACTGAACTTTGAATAATTACATCCTATTGAATACGCCGCGTCGTTATGAGTAGAGCTACGTAGCTCTACGCGAGGTCATACTACGAGTATATTATGTTCGCGCTCCATTGCTCTGGCGATATGGTACCCCCAATTACATCATCCAAAATTCCTTACAAAGAATGGCTGTGTAACGAAATATTTCAAAATATTGAAGAGCTACATGATCTATACAGGTATAAAAATCAGGGCAAAACGTCTGAACACCGTCTGAACTCATCAACCGATTTGCTGGGAGATCGGCAGGTTCCTGATTGAAACATAAGGTATGGCTAATTCCTCATCGTTGTAAACAAGTCCTTAACAACATTAAACTTAATGTTACACACTTGTGTAGCTCAACGTGCCAACTATTCAAGACAAACGTGCCAACTATTCAAGACGTGATTGGGAAGGTGCCATCAGGAGAAATCCACGCCGTGAAACCTTTTGGAAAATGGTCAATCAAAATGCACGGAGAACATTTTTACATTACGAAGTTTCTAATTACTCTATAAAATTGTGTGACACCAGTAATGTTGGTGTGGTCAAGAACTTTTTTCTTCGTGACGGGAGAGAAGTAAACCAATCTGAAAGATAGAGATGTAAGGGTTCGATCTATTGATGTTGTTGAATTACAACCAGTTTGATGAGTCTTCAACATCCGCCAGCAGCATCTAGCAACGTTTTACAACGAAATTGATTGACGGGTTCAAATGGATCACGACGGCAACCGAACATCATTTATCCAACCAAGAGTAATTCGCCTGTTACTCCAGAGGAGCTTACAACCCCCTGTCTCGACACATCTGCGAGCATTTGAAGGCTATTACTCACACGTTTCACAGCCAAGACACCGTTCGGCTCCGCGAGATGAATTTAACGCTCTGCGTCTCCGACATTTGAAGCTGAGAGGGTAATCCAAGAGGATGTGGGTAAGCCTGTCTAGAGACCAAGGAGATCGGGATTCCTGCATAGGGCACTTTCCCGGCCTTTTAGTTATCATCCACCAAGAAGATTGAGGAAAAAAGCGAAGAGAGGTCACTTTTCAAAACATGACATCCACATTGTGGATTTAACTATCTGCGAATAACGCGGTGGCTTAGACGAAAGGAAAACTATACTTCAATGGCTAGAAAAAAGCTAATAAATATCAAAATGTAATGTACCACATTACGTTCATGAACTGCATCCAAAATATAGCCCCAAATATTACGGTTATGGCCCAAAAGAGAAACAATAACGCATCGTTCTAAAAGATGTGCTTCAGAATACACCAAAACACCCTCTAAATAATATAGTCAAATAAGATAACTGAACTGAAGAAAGACCGCAGGCAATCGATGAAATGAAGGGTACGGAAACATACTAACCCAATCTATAAATGCCAAAAAAGTGGGAATATTGAATTAAAGAAACTAGTCCTCAAAGATAGAATTGTTGAATCGTATGTAAAGTTGAAAAGACGAATCCAAGAATAGCCGAATTCACACTTACTTTACGATTTTAGAACCAAATGTTTGTTTGCCAAAATATAAACATCACTCCCATATTTATTGAGTGGTCTCAGTTATTACCCTCAACTAGTAGGTAATGGGGTAGTGATTCCGTATTTTTGTCTAGAATGTTTGAAAAGGGACAGATGGTGTGGAATATGTTGCACGTGTTGGAGTGAACTAATCCAGTAATAGGGAGAAACGGATGTCGGTTGCATGAATAATTTACTCCAAGATGGTGAGAGAAAACAAGAAGTCGCTTCTGTAGCACTTCAGCGATTGGTTGTGATCGTCATTCTGGCGTACCGTGAAGCCTGGAGTTTCTGCCCTCTTCAGACATAATTACGAAGGTCGGGTGGGTTTAAGAGGCTTAAGACTTTAACACCACGACGGAGTTGGTATAAAATCCTGCTTGCGTCATTCTCGCGACCGAGGAACAATTGAAACATTGAAAAGATATTTATAAAACAACAGAAGACAAAGAGGCCATACAAAATGGATCAAAATCGACTATGCCATAAACCATTGTCACTATGGTTTATTTTACTTCAGACTCAAATAATTGAAATGTATCGACCAATTTTATTTTGACGAATTTCGGTTATAACCGAATAAACCTTCAAAACCATCAATATTCAATTCGGTTTCTCAACCGCGTTCGCTCTACGTCCCCTGAACGTTCGACAATTACATTCACAAACAGCGTTCTCAGTAATGCGCGGATGGTGAAGTGCCACCAAAGCAACTATCACAGTTCATGTTGACAGTATATTCTGGTTCATCAACATTCATTCGCATAAGACGCTTCCCTTTTGGCGTGTGTCAAGAGAGCGTAACTAAAGGTTTATACAAAATTCAACAACTAGGACTCAGGGCAAAAGTGTTCGTGTCAATGATTCTAGTTCCGTAAATTATCTCATGAACCTACTACTGAGTTGGATTCTTGTAATTGGACTCCGCTTAGTGGCTCAAAAGCTGGAGTTGTAAATGATGGATAACCGCACGGTAAGTTAGAACTCTTGGAAATAAGAGAAGCAGAAGAAAGTATTGTGACTGATGAAAGCGAAGACGTTCCCGCATCAAAAGTATATTTTGAGCGAACAAAGCGTTTGTCTCGGGGTGAACGGACTGGAATTTCAATCAGGGACGTAGTGCTGTTTTCCTACTTTTTCTTGTAGCGTCATTGTAGGCTTTTAGATTGTTGTCCTCCATTGAGGTAGAATTTCATCCGGTACCGCTGGTGTTTCCCACTATTGTAGCTCTCTTGCTTCCTCTCTCTGGAGACCAGTCCGCTCGGAAACGAATCGAAAATGACTTTTTAGTTACTCTGTTTATCAGCAAAATCGTCACTCGTTGAAATCGGTCCAAGTAGTATGCGACTGAATAAACAATAAATACTGCTCAATTGTAAGTTACGTTTTGTTCCATTTTCCGATTCCGTACACGTACGTACCATTAGAATGAATCTTTCAATTCTGAACTTTGACAACCATTACACAAGTAACCCCCCCCCCCCATTCTGCTGCCCGAGTGTAGCGACTTTTAGTGTCATTGGAATAGAGAAATTCGGATATTTTTTGAAAGGTACTTTTGGGTGAATCCGACGATGTAGGTAGGTGTTTGGTGTTCAATACCAATACAAACCTTAATATCTGCTGCTAGTAATAGATGGTAGCAGATTGAAGGTAGTTAAAGAAAGTTCATAACGAATATTTTCTCAAAGAGTCATTCGACATTACTAAAACGTTTAATCGTTTAAAAGGCTCATAATCGGGTTCCCTCTTTGTAGAGGATTGCATACTTTTTGTTAACCACCAATTGAAAATAATGAGTCCCCCTGCATTGATTAGTAATAAACTTGTGTGAACATAACGCCTACAATAATGAATTTTGATGGGACATAATGAAACGAATCCAACGAATCATGGCTGATTTAGGTTAATTGGTCCTTCAGAACGCATTTTTCCTGTATTTTTTCCAGTGTTCCCGGGCTTTGTTCTTACACCTAGAATCATGAAGCTAGAAAGTGATGGTTGATTAAGCAATTAATTACCAGTGCTAGGAGCCGAATGAACATTACCTAACTCCATTCACCTTGATGTCATGAGTTACACCTAACGATGTCAAGTTGATTCAATTCAAAAGATTGTAGAGCCAGTCTAAACCGAACTCGCCAGATTCTGATCAACGATGAACATCTATGGAAAAGTTCAGAGACACTATTTCACAGGATGTTTTCAGGGTTATTACGCTGATTGGAACTAAGTTCAGCCCTGACAAAGGATGGGTGCCATTTCGATATAATGGGAAAACTTCAAACCTAGAGGCAGCGTTCTGGGAAAACAAGTTCATCAGCACTAATCTTCCAAATTATGACGTTAAAGAAGTTTAGCAGATGCCCACCGGAGCGTCGATCATCAGAACAAAGAAACTGGCGATTAAAGTTGTTTTCTAACCACGGTAGGTCAATTCTAGGGTACATTCGGCATGGGCGATCATCATGCCAGTATCGACGTGAGTAGTCTTTTCTTGTTAAGATGAATATCTCAACATTAAGAACTTTTTTTAAAAAAACTTCGTAACAAAACCAAAGCTGAAGTTGATCCATGGCACCAGCAGAATCAGAGATTCAGCATTCTACAGATATTTCAGCTCACTACGTGCACAACCATGGATGTTTCAGGGTCATTTCAATTCAAACAATCGTATGATTACATTTGGGATGAAAAAAAAAGGATTTAGTGATACGAGGTATATTAGAAACTAGCTGTCGGGCCCGTCGCTGACGGGCAGAACTCGGGGTATGTCCATCTACCTCTGTTACCTATCCCGGACGGGTAGAACTCGGGATGGATCCATCTGCCACTCTTACCTGTAGCATTACGGATTATACCTCTTACATGTCCCTTTACAAACCCTTATAATCTTAAATACCAAAAATAATATTCATCTGTCTCACGGGAAGGAAGAATTTAAGAGTTTTATGTTTCGGCTTCCCAATAAACCCCCGCCCCTATGCATCGGATCCGGTAGTAAACCCTCCTATGTCCTTCCCCCATAACGGAAACATCTCAATGCGGGAAATGGGTTCGATCCGTTGAGCCGTTTTTGGTAATTTTAATTTTTTTTTATTTCGGCTTCCCCATATACCCCCACCCCCATGCATCGGATCCGGAAGTGAACCCCACTATGTCCTTCCTCGATCACGGAAACATTTAAATACGGGAGAAGGGTTCGATCCATTGAGCCGTTTTGGCGTGATTGAATGACAGACAAACATACGAACAAATAGACAGACAGACACCAAATTCAAAATCGGCATGGTTCCACTCCACTTCACGCGAAAGTGAAATTTAGTAGTGACATTTTTCGAAAATACCCAAGGTACACGGAAATCACCTTTAAATTTAGTTATATAAATTAGCTGAAAATTAGGACGAAATACAACAATGAAATAATATCCAAGAACCGCCAGTTGTGAAACATTTTCTGGGGATGTTATGATTGTTCTGGCTTGTGGTTGGAGGAATAGAATGTGGAACACCTGTAGGCTTGTTGAGTTCAAAGACAGTTGAGAGATGAAATCTCTTCGGCAACAACGCACTTAACCTTGAACGAGAGAAGGAAACCAGTTAGCCTGACCCTACTTCGTTCCAACTTTGGAGATAACTAATAAGATTATTGTTGAAAGTTGGAAATACTTATAGAGCCTCCGCCTTACCTCGGTGAACTGGTGAACTATCGTGATAATGGCTTTCCAGACTTGCGAAGGGGACAAAAACTTCAGGAGAAATTGCTTGATCGAGTTATCACCGAAGAAATACTTCCTCGAAAGGTGGATACTGGATTAAGGAGGAAGAATATTCCTGTCGAATGCCCAACGCGTGAGGCCTATTTGTAGCATCAGCTTTCTCTAAATATCTGTGGTCGAAATAATAAAAGAGAAAGTACTGCAGTATGCCGAATGAAAATATTGAATTATGGTTAAATTATTCACGTTTGTCAACGTGGTTGTGACACAGTGAGTCACAAGTTTTAGTTAATATAAATGAGGACATATGAAACATGAAGTCCTGGAATAAAACATGTGAGAGTGAGCGATGAGAAGATCGAAAAACGAATATATTCTGTGGACGGTGTAGTTTGGGGCAACTCTCAACATGAACTATGATGGATATTCCTAGGGCTAGATAAATATGTCAATATTCCATGTGTTTCCTGTAGTTCACGAACTACTTTCTGTGATCGGATAGATACGAGAGCACGAATTACTCGTAATGAAGATTGTACTGTGTAGTTTTTCCACGATAGGACTTTTTTTCTTATTTAACAAAACTCACGTTAAACTATTGTTCAAAAGATGGAGGGCGAACCGCATTTGTTCGCCGTTTTCCGCCAACTGATATCAATATTCTGTAGAATTGGATCGGATGATAAATATTTGTGTTAGGTAGATAGTAATAGCATTGGAACTTCTACAGTATAAAAATGTTGTAACCACACACACAAGCTCAAAGTTTTAATTAATACAATTACGGGTAAATAAAAAAAAAATAATAATAATAAATTGGTATTGTGAATACATCTCAGTGTGAACATGAATAAGAATTATTACTCTAGACCACCATGATGGGTAGGGTGAAATCATATCAGATACCTACCACACGAAATAATCCCATGAAATAACAATCAAAGTGATGGCAGAATGGTCGCTTTACTTATTATTACTACTCGCTTGGAGGCCAATATTTCAATCTGCCATTGTTACGCTTCCCCGACGGGACGATAGTGTAATCTGATGCATGACCACGGCCCTTCAAGCAAGAGGAATCTGTACACATGTGAATCGGTTCCCATGAGAGTTTAATATGCATGGAAGGAAGAGAGGGTTGACAAATATAACCACATCCTTCCTGAGTGTATCCACACATTCAAGCGTTTGATTCTTGAGCTTAGCTCATCTTTTTCGAGGTTCGATTGTTCGGTTGATTATTGTCTTCGAAAATAATTTTGTTGCAGAATTATTGTTGTTGCAGTTTGTTGTGAGTTCCCCACGTCTTCCAAAAGCATACGAAAATAAACTGCTTTTCGAATCCTGGTTGATGTTGCGACAAGTTCTGCTACGATTGTATTCTCACACCGTAGGAACATCCCGTTCGATCATCCCGTTCCCCCGCTCAATTCAATTTGATTTATTTTTGCTGGCTCAGTCTCAGCTTGATGTTCAGAGGTTATATCAAACAACATACGACCCTCTTCACTGCGTTCCAATGACATCGAGAGAGCGTTTCAACACTGAACGATAATAATCCCATAGAAGATGACAAATTTGGCCGAGACGTAACTCATAACAGACGTGACCTCATAACTAAGCGATATTTTCGTATCGGGACAAAAGCGCAGAGTAAGCTGTTTAATTCAAACTCCTACGTCTCATTCATACGTGTTTTCACAGGCTTGACAGCTTGCAGGCCGTATTATGAAACAAGGTTTCGGATTATTCTCCGCGGATGAATGAAGAACGTTTCAGGAGGACCGTTTACCTCCATTTACTCCCGTGGATGTGCCAGAATCGCAGGCAGGCGAAGGCGCCAAAGGGAAAGAGCTGCGCCCCAGTACAAGGAACAGTGTACTGTTTAGGCAGACGATGACTGCACATCGGTGGGGGTTGCAGGTTTTTTTTTCCTCCGGTTCATTCCAATGGTTTTGTAGAGGTGGCTCGGCGATCAATGCGCGTAAAAACATTCATTTTCACCAAGTGAATTGGTTGATTGGCAAATTTGAATTTTTGATCTGCAAGAAAGCAGGTAGACCCGCTATAAAATTCGGTAAAGACTGTGTAATGATAGGAATAATGGTTGAAAAGAAGATAGATGAAGCATGAAGAATGTTGACCTATAAAACATATTTCGGGGATATTGCTCGTGAATTGAGTGGAGAACTGCGGGAGAGATGTCGAGGGCCTCCTCCTGAACTCCCAGGAAAGTTCAGGTGTCGAACTAACACGAACTGGATCAATCTATCAAGCTCAAAAACAGCATCCTGTCCATCAAAACGGATCATACGTTGAACGGCCAATTAGAAGAGAGCAGATGGCGAAAGGGGAATGAAGGAGGAAATCGGAACACAAGGAGAAAAAACAATTTGGTAAATCAATTTGTTGAGGTCTCCCACACGGATTTTACTCCCCTCACGCAATACTAAAGAGATCGCTGTTTGAAAAATACCGAAAGCGGCAGTTGGCGGTCCTCCCAGACGTCTCCACTCTAAATTCTGTCTAGCGGATGCATTCACATCAACTGCGGTGGGGAGGGAGTAGTGATTGCACTTGAGACCTGAAACTTCTCCAATCGGGTCATGAGTACACATTCACGATATTACCGAATACTAAAGAAATTCAATTAGCGAACTGGACCGGGGCTTGTCCCGGTAATACCCCCAAATAAATCTGCCAAGGTGTGGAACCTAGAGTTTTTGCATCTCAACCATGACTCCAGTTAAATTGATGAGAACAATAACCACAGTAAATGCCGCCAGTAAGTGAATCGAATTAAAGGCGTTACAAGGAATTTCAGTTTCTGCGCGTACACGAGTTGTTTACGGGTTGTTGTCCTCAGGGATGTAAATGTATTGCAGTTGTTAAGAAATTAAACAGGTACCCGACCAGAATGGTGTTGCCAAGCAGTGAATAAATTTGTAATTTATGATTAAAATGTATTTATTTGTAATGTAAACAATTTAATTGTTTGGTATTAAATTGTATTTAGAAATTAGTCATGAAACGGTTGTAATTATGCTGCCTCAAATGATAGGAGCCCGCCCGAAATTTTCTTCGTCCACGGCCTATTCAGTTTGCTTTTAAGGAACCTGTAGAGACTTCTCCACTGCATGGAAACATAATATATTATAGTCTCGTGGATATTTTTCGGTGTCACTCGTCGGTAACTCGTTGACTTACCCGGTACCGCCTTCATCTGCGCTTGATTAAATTCAAAAATATTTAACCAATGAATGATGAAAAAAATACAATTGGTGGGTGGAGTAACACAGAAACAAAATATATTTAGATTTGGTTTATTAGTATCGCGTTACTACTCACCGCCAAATGACTATTTTTGGTTTATTAGTATCGCGTCACGCCTGTCGCATGTCGCGAATTTCAGACTGACGCCCAACCCAAATTAATATAATATGGATTAGAACAGCTGGTTAACAGGGACATTATCCATGTTAACTAGTTGTAAGCAAAATATAAATGAACACGAGAGTATTCCATTTGATGGCTGGAATAATTAGTGGAATAATTTCCTAATCCAGTTAGTCGATCGCGCTCAAATGTCGAATATTGCATGTGAATTTCATCGGAATTTAAATAAATAGTGCATCTGCACATATGCAAATCAGATGAGTAGAAAGGATTTATGCCGGAAAACATGAAACATGGCAAATATTTTGTCATTATAAGGCAAAAGCATTTGCCTTTAGCCAATACCGAAACAATCACTTTAGTAAACTCGGAAGCAACAAACACATATACATTCTACGTGGTGGTATCCATCAATATGCTAAATATGAGCAATTTGAAAAAATAAAAGAGTGTGAGTATAAGACTTATTGCAATAACAACGGAACTATGTGTGGAGCGCTGAAGACGCACGATACATAAGTCCAGGTAATTACTTGATTTGCAAAAACAAATATACCTAGAATTTGAATATCGATTGGGCCGAGGATGATCCTAGAAATATTTTATGGGAAGCGGTGAAAAATGGGGCTCAAAAATGTTGAATGAGGGTCTTTTTCATCCAAACCTTAATAAATTCCTATTCAAGTTTCTTAAACTTCCAGAAAGTTTTGAAGGATGTTGACCTCATTCCAAACGTTCATAATTGAAAATAACCAAGAGACCAAATAAAACCACTCTTGGATTATGAAAATAAAAGCGGACGGTTAGAAAGTATAATAGTTTCAAAAAGAATTCGAGCGCGAACATTCACAACGCAAGTGGAAGATAGCAACATGATCGAGTTAACTTACCATTGGGAAACTGAACAAGCCCACAGATAAGCTGAGCTACAACCGAACTAAACCGAATTGCTAAGTGATAAAGACACAGCGAAGAAATGATGGTCAGAACCGGCAACACACAATTGGGAGCCATAACTCTGGAAAGCGGCTAATTGTCTCGGGTACCCCAAGCCATTACTTTACTCCAACTACCCCCACTCCTACCGACTTATTGCTTTTCGAGAAAGGAGACCGAGAACAACAGCTGTTAGCCACTGAGTTGTTCATAGACCTTAGCGGCGTTCCGTAGCAGAATGACCAGCTCCAAATTTCCCAAACTCTCCAAACCCCTCCAAGAATACTCCCAAACACCGAACATTACGCGATAACTACTTTTTCCGTTATATGTGAACTTCTTTCTGTTCAAAGAAACTTTATCGAAATCGGATTTTTCAGCCCCAAGCAGATGAATGACGGAGGAAAAGTTGAACAATACAGCGAGGAACGGTCGGAGTTTCGGCGATGAATTAGTCTCAACTGCAATCTCTCAACATTTTTTAAACGGAACCTTTCGTAGAGAGGTAAACCGTACAACAATCAGTCAGTCATGGAAGACGGGGCGAGTAGAGTTGGAGAGCTACATGTATGGGTTTAACTGAAATTAATCACAAACAGTAGTAGGATGGTTTTTGGATGTATTACATCATTGAAAACATTGGTCGATCAGGTTGTTAGTTCATTTCCATCTAGACTTTCGAACCGGACTTATCATTGAACCTAAATGCTAAAAGATAAATAAAGCTACACTGTAAGCAAGTAGATAGTATTTAAATTTGATTCGAAATAGAAATGATTTTCATGGATGGATCGACATCAACTAAGAGCCATAAATCCAGATTCAAGAGTCAGAAATCCAGTAATATTGTGATATTATCATATCTGACACTCGTATGAGTAGAGGTGAAATACCAGTTTATCATTCCAAAGTAGAGATTCAAATGCCATAATTCAAATAAGTGCCTTTGAATCGTCGTACCTAGATACAGAATATAACTGGATTTGATAATTTACTTGAAACGTTCAGAACATCGAGAATTATTTTTGAAGTGTCTTCCTTAGCCGCAAGTGGCTTAGGAGACACCTGAAAAATTCTATGCACGATACCATGTCCTCGAAACTCTTATCAAGAGGTCCGCAACAAACTACATTCTTCTATACGCCAAGTTTTTGCCGAAAATGTGGAATAGATACATCTAGATACTCAGAATGGATCCACGACCTGATACGATCCATTATATAGACAGATTATCGCTGAAAAGAATCTAATTAGGTAAAACGTAAGAATAGGAGCATTAAATACATTTTCAACACTGAGCTATGAGGTCTGGTATTGAAGCTACGTTCGTTAGTAGCAGAAAATGGACCTTTTCACAAGAGAACGATCAGGTTCTCAATGGAAACAATGGAACCTTTATTGCAGGAAACATCAAGGCAGTAGGCGGGACTGATCTTTTGTTCGTTTTCTTATAATCATAAAATACTGGTCTTTGAAGTAGAAACCAGCAATGAGATGAAGAATATTTAAAGGTATCCTACAGCGCTGTAAATACGGTGTCCTAGATCGGTCCTTGTAACCTATTGATGACTAGCTCCTCTGGTCAACAGGGGAAACAAGACCCTAACCTAATCTCAACATAGAATTCGCAACTAGATTCGAGAATGAGTCAGATATAGGTACGTTTTTTCCAATATCCAGATTTTTGGTTTTTTATTCTCTACATTATTTGCTCTGTCCTTTTGATGTTTTCAAGTGTATCGTCTTGAAAATAGCTGAATAATCACCTTTCAAGGTCACCCAAAATTTATGACGTGTTTTGAATTGTCAGTCGGAGCAAAAAGAGAGTCAGAAGCGACTGAAGGGGGGGGGGGGGGGGTTAATGACTGATATTATTCATTTTTAGTTAATTTTTGAATGGGAAGATTCAGTATGGAGGATATTCCCTGCACAGTAGCATTGTTGAAATGTACATCCTACAAGAATAATGTTGAGAGAAAATGTGTCATGTTGGTGTCACTAAATCAAATATAAATTCATTATACGAGAGTAGCAGCACGGTATCGAAGAATGTCAGTATAAAAGACTGAGGAATGAACGAGGCAGCCTGATGTAGATAGATGGGTGGAGGGGGAGGCTGCTAAACAAGACTTGATGATGGATGACACGGAGCTGTTTAATAGAAAGATGAATATGACCCTCTCTAGCTAACTTGACACCTTCTATATTTTCGGTTCATACCAAATCTGTTAGTATCTCTGTCTTGAGACAAAATTTGTGCCCTAATAGGTAGATGATCACGTAAATTCCATCAGAACATCCATAAATCCACTACTACATTACCAGTACTCTCTTATGTGTCTTAGGTCAGCAAATTACCCTTCCAAAATAAACCGAAAAATTGTAAATTCTTGTTTACTGTTCTCAGAAGCAAATAACCAATTTCGGAATCGATGGATTAACGCCTTTTGGAGGAAGTTTTTGAACAATTTTTTCCTGTTCCCTACAAAATTAATGGGGTATTCCTCATAGTGGGGTATGTCCCTCAGAAGCAACCACTGTAATCGGATCTGTCGACGCTGTCTGAGCCATTGAATTATTACAAATCAGACCGATATTGAGGGATGTAATAGATTCAACAACATCTATCTCAATGTTTTGATTTGAGTGAAACTAGGTGATAGTATCAATGATAGTAATTATCATAAGGTTTATAACAATAGAAAACCCCAGTTTTTTATTGTTATAACCTTATGTATCACCTTGACCGTTACGCAACGCACGGATTATCCAGTTAGTAATAGGTAATCATTAATAATTAAGTATCTATACCATTATTTTCTATAATATTTGTCTAATAGCTTTTAGAAAGTTATTATTGACGTACCTATTTATGAGTATCCGATCATATGCTATTAACATTAAAAATCCACAGTCATGTAGCATGGCTATATTAGCGAATTTTCGAAGAAATAATAATTATTTCTTGGTTTAAACCAATTATTGGTTTAATGTAAAATGTCTCCATTAAAGAACATGATGTCCATGAAGAACATCTCAAGTATCAACCACGTTTTTCCATGTCCAAAGTGCTCCAGTTTGAGAGCAGAATTACATATAGCAATTCTGAGTTTACCATCTTATTCAGCGTGTAAGAACCTTTAAAATGAGGTGTCACTAGAATGACCGCTTCATTTTTGGAATTTATGGGTGAATAAATATCATTTTTTGGTGTCTTTTGGCAGTGGAATCAGGATGGTCTGAAACGGATTTCGGCATGAAAATTATTCGAAAATTTGAGTTTTAAACATTTTGGCCAGAGAACAATGGCTTCATTTTCTTCGAAAATTCGCTAAAAAGGGGAATAATATTATGGAGAAGTAACTCACCAACGTCGAAACGCAGACAATATGCATTGAGTTTTCAATATTACTATTATTAATTGTTTCATCGTTTTGCAAGATTCGAGTAGAGACTATCATATAACATTTCGTTCAATAGTTGTTCAATATAGTAATTATTCAACAGAGTAAGAATAATGATTTTTGATTCTCGCGGGTAAATCAACAGATATGTTTTTCGATATACCTACCTCGGACGACTCAAACATATGGCCTAAGAACCATGCACATACCGGAGTAGAATATTTGCAATACCCAATTGTCTATTGAGAAAACTAACATGGAAAATAAATAAACCGTCCTTTCTCACGATCTACACAGCTTAGCCATTAAGCTTGAATGGTTTCTACGCGGATAAAAAGGAAGGGTTAGCGACAAGCACCCAAACAAGCTTTTTGGAAACTCCGCAGTTCAAACCCTTTTTATCCAAACCTGATGGGGCTCCACACTCCACCATAGCTATATATCACGATCACTAAAAATGCCGAAGTAAAAAAAAGAGGAAAAACGGGAAAGAATCGACTACGGAAGAGCTGGGCATTGGATTTATGAAGGGCGGCCCCGCACAGCACACTACATTACCTTCACTCTTTCAATCCTTTAGATTAGACTCTTTCCGAGAAAAAAAAATCATGTGATTGCAAAAGGAGAAAACGTGTATGAGCGCATAATATGACATATTATGTCAAATCATCGGTTTTGTTGTAGAAAATACTTAGTATGAAGCATGAAACTTATAATTTAAAATATGTCTGGACGAATGTAAATATTCAATATATACAACATACTAGTTAAACGAGAGAGAGGACATTAAGTACTGAGCGAGTCCAGAAAATTAGTGTACTCTCACGACTAAGGAATATTTTTTTACTATGTTGGCTACACTGCCGTATAGCTTTACTCCTAACCTTTAAAACAAGACCATAATGAGTTCAGTACGTTGAAAACTGTGGTCGCATGAAGTTTTCTTGTTAAACGAGTCGATCGAGTCTGACGTCAAGTGCTAAATTCGCGCCGTTATCCGTTACCTCGTTGCCCAGGAACATTCTCCACGTGAGATTTTTAATGAGGTACGAACTGTTTATGGTGAAGGCCTTATGAATCATTCGAGAGGGGCGGTCGACAAGTAGACATAGGAGGTGGCGGCAGAGTTCTACGAGGCTAGGAGAAGAGATTGTGACTATGTAGAAAAATGTGAGCCACGTAATACATTCGATCAATCTGGAGGAAGTGGAAAGATTGACCACAAATATCAAAGAGCTGAGCAAGGCCTGCAACCCGCCCACCTGCAGTTCTTCATCCTTCTGCAGAATTTATCTATGGCTACGAAACTTATGTATTAGAGAAGAAAATCTTGTAAGGTTCCATACCATTGGCAGGGGAACTAAAGGACATGACATATCTTCCAACAGATCATTAGACAGGAGGCCATGAGTACATTTTACTTTCCGAAGCAATCATGGGGCGGGCACCCCGTTAAGTAAATTCGACTGGTCTCTCGGCGGCCAGAATGAACAAGAAAAGCGGACAAACTGAAAGAAAACAAGAGGGCATCACGGTACGGTGGGGGATGTTTTCATTGGAGGAGTCCTACTATCTCAACGTCAGTAATACAGAAGAAGAGAGGACGAAGCGCAAACAAAAAGCTGACCTACTAAACCTCTCGACTCCACCATAGGTCCATTCCCGACGCAGGAAATTGATTCCTTACAATTTCCCTACAGTGTCATGCTTCATCCCATTTCCCTCTCCAACCTCATTTTTTTATTCCTTTTTCTGTCTAAAAGTCATTCCTAAATAGGATCGAATGATTTTTCTTCTTATAAATCAATCAGACTGTTGAAGGGACGAGGGCAAGAACTAAAAAGCCCGGGAATTGGCGGAGTTTAACGACCGATTCCTGGAAGTTTATTAGCTGAAGATCTCAAATGAAACTGTTGAGCAATTTTGGAGGAAGGCTTTCTTTGTTATTGAAACGTAACAAAAGTACATGGAATGAAAAGTCCTTGCAACGTCCTTCAAAGAAGAATATCGATGACCCACAAATACCATTGAAAAAATAGAAGAATACTTTGAACAGTATCTTCGGAGCAGTGACTCCTTATTTACATAGACCTGGTGGTCCGATGATGAAGTCAGATTGGTCCCTTCTGTTAAAGATGATTAATGTTGTGTATGACTAGATCGACCTAATTGAAAATAATTATATTAATAATTATTAATAGTAGCTACACATGTTTGATAACGAGAAATGATAGATAGGCGGAAGAGTTTCACCAATTCGGCAGTATGTGTCTAGTGAGATACATTTTGAGTCTACGCAAAGACGGCATACTTATCGATTATTCGATGGTAGATACTTCGTGATATAAATTATCAAACGTAAGTAAGTACAAGTAAAACCCAAACAACATCTATAATTTATATTAATAAATTATTACAGGTGAGTTGTAACCCTGGAAAACTGAAGAGACCCCACTTACCTGTGATCTATACTGAAAATATAAAAAATAGTGATTAAGTTTTGCATCGTTTCTCTTCGATTTTGGATTAACCATATCTTGAAACCCATTCTGAGGAGGGTTAAACAATTATGTTCTTTGACACGTCAAAGGCAACAGAGACATATAGTTATGCTTCTCTTCCTGCTTTTGTATCTGACGGAAGTAGGATTTCTATTAAGAAGGCTCTGAAGGTTTGGAACGTTTTGCGCATTAAACTCGTAGATTAAAACGGATCCCTCAAGGCAAGTGACGTGCGACCATCACCCAGCCAGGCCCTTGATAATATATAGTGAGGACATTCAGCCCTTGGCCGTGGCAAATCCCATTTAATCAGACTAGTCCTGGAGGTTTAAATCGGTCATCGTCGGAGTATTGGCCCCACTCTTCCTTCCCGGTCATCTGGAAACTGATCTACGGACGCCCACAGCTCTTCCCTTTCCCTAACTCTAGGGGCTCCAAACTTTAAGATGTTTAACGCCACTGCAGTTCTGGTTAAGGTAGAGGAGCGATGGGGGTCTTGGAGCTTTTCCAACAGTCTGGGGGTCTTTGAGTTGAGTTCTCCAACTCTAAACCTCTCCTAGCAAACTTTGAGGTCTCTCTCAATCGATTTCCTACTAGAGCGAGAGAAATCGTAAATTAGCTACCGAATCCATCTTTTCACGCAACCAATCAATCACATTATATTCACAAGGAGAACAAGACTTTTATGTCATTTTACTTCGCAATGATCAAATCTTGAAGTCCAATTTGTATGCTCAGTGAATGTTTTCACCAACTCTCTCTCCCCAAATCCCTTGTTCGAACCTGAAATAGAGTTGCAGCTCCGGAAAGCCGTCGTGCGATATTCGTGTACTCACCCTGTTCACTCGAACTCTGTTGTTCACGTCTTAGTCATACTCGCTATATAGTTATTGGACAGTAATGCCATATAACATACTCGCATCAATCAGTTGCGAAGTGCACTATAATTAAAATACCACCATTCATTCAAACAACCTTAAGAACGAAGGTAGATCAAGAAATACCCTTGTAGAAAAAATTATTTTACAGTGTAGGGGAAATACCTCCTACTAGTAAACTATTCTAGGCACCTTATTGACACAGACTGACTTTGAAACCGAGCTCACATAATATCAGAGAGCATTTGGAGAAGTGAGTACGACCACTATCATGCATTATATTTTCTTCGTCATCTTGAAGCAGACTGGGACGGTAGAAGAAATCTCGGTGGGTGGTAAAAAAAAATATATATACGAGAGAAAAGTTTCGAGGATATAACGCTCAAGTAAAAGGAAAGAGTAATTTTTCGTGGGGAGCTTTGGGAACGTAGCAAGATTTTCTTCGGAGAACCTTAGTGAAATACCAGAAAAAGGAGACTTATAATTACGAGGGATGCAAGGGGCGGAAAAAGGAAATGAATACGCAGACTCAAAGGCACAACATTCCAATTCGATTTTTCGACGCTCAAGAATAAAATTTAATAATGAAACATTAAGGTAAACTCCTCTGGAACTCCTCCTTTGGAAGACGTGGAAAAAGATAGAAAGCGAAGAACCAAAATCTGCTTCTACGCCTACCTATAGCCTAGAGCATAAGATTCAATTCAGTTTTGTGAAATGAAAAATGAAAATTTTCTATTCATGAAGGGAATTAATCTATTCTAGGATTTGAAAAAAAAACTTACCACTACGTTGAACAACACTCACCTGGAACAATGAAAGATAAATTTAGAGAGAATATAAAAAAAGGCACAGGTGTATAAACGTTAATGAGGACTCATTGGGTAATTCTTAAATAACGTAAATAAACGTATCGATTTAATATGCATCGCAAAGTACGTTAATAGTCAGTACATTAATGTGGATGGTTTACATCAATATATTCAGTCTCACAGTATGCCTTTTAGTAGGTGTAAATTGGAGGTACGGCGACTTTCGTCCTACTTCCCGAATTCTTGTAGTATATTTTCTTAGCGTAACCCTGAAAGTATTGTTTTCTTACTGACGATGGTTTAATCACCGAAACAGGTCTAACAGTGTAATCATATATCAGTGGAAATTGACGATTTTTTCAAGTACTCTTGTTATCCTCAGGAGGGGGTTCTTCAATTTCCCAGTTATCTATTGTCTTAGTAGAAATCCAAGGCTGTGTATTAATTGTATCGATTGCGGTTGATAGGTTGAAGGTAGTGATACTGGGGTAGGTGCTGACAGAGGTAGTAGGCTCATTCAGTCAGGTGATTTGCCTGTACCCATTGTGTGTATAGGAACGGGCACAAACGGGTTGTAAGAACAACATAATATGTTATATTAATAACAACATAATATACAAACTACACCTCTAGGATCTTACAAACTACTTCAGAAATATTGTGAGCGGTCAAACCTGATCTCACTCAACGGAGGAGTGAGCTGTGTTATTGACAAGTAGCATAACGAGTGCATTAGATAGTTGATAAGGACGAGGTGTAACGCAAGCCCAACGAGAGTGGTTAGCAATGGGATACAATCAAATAAGTTGTGCATATGATATGAAGTGGGTAGATGAAACCAGAATGAGTGCGCGAAGCGAGGTGGTGTTACTAGTATGTTGATAATCATAGAATTTCATTCGGAGAACAATTCGAATCGAAGAACCATTCTAGTCGCCTATTGTGCGGGAACCACCCATAGTTACCACCTACACAAATATTTTAATGAATACCTCTACCTAGACTAAATATAACATATTATGGTCAATGTATAATCTTCCGAGCGAGCAGAAAATGGAGAGCAGACAGAATCAACAGTCGATTGTAAAGTGAGTTCAAACACGAAGGAACACGATTGCGCTTGAAAAAAAAAAAGGATATTTGTATGGAGAAACGGGAAAAATAGGAGAAATGTTCTGTGATAGCTGTGCGGGAAAAGGCGACATCCCCAAACACTCAGTGGAGGTAGCTCCAGCGGTTTTTATGGCGCCCACGAGGACAGGACGACGCTCTTATTTCCGGTTCTTGCCGTAACATCAAGCTTCATAAATAAACGCTTGCCTGCTATCAAAGCTTCTCATGTCCCTCGCTTAGAAGAAATATCTATAGATATACGGGCAAAGATATTTCATGTTGGAAGGAGGAAATGTGGTCGAAGAAAAAACAGCGACCAGTAACCAGGTCTTTAAATTTCGAACAACAGTTCAAGTACTTTTTTGATCTAGTTTTTCAATTCCCAGCATCAATTGACCTTGTAAAAATTTGTTCAAAAGTATTCGTATTCGTGAAATTAAATTTAATTGTCATCGAGAGATTTTAATACAATTTTTAATCTTCTCAAGTTTTTGAGCCATATTTCAAGTAGGAGCCTATTAATGAAAGGGTTGATATATCCTCTTAATATCTGACTTGGTAATAACTGAGTTCCCAGCTAGCTGATGCTAGCAAACCGAATTGAAATTATACGTAACTATCTGTGTAGTGTTATAAGTCATGACATAATATACCAGTACTTGGCACACTGATTCAAGAATAGGCTGTTTATATATATTGACATATACGAAGTGGATTGGGTGAATCCAATCGAATAGTTTACGCCTTCAAAACTGTCTATCGAGGGATCGTATGAAGAGTGGTGCTAATTCGACGACCTTTAGATGGAGAAATCGCCCAATGATAAAGAATTTACACAGTTCATATGGGAAGGATTCAGAACAGGGAAGTGATGTTCTCTGAGATGAACCCTTGGCCGTGTGTAGATAGGTAGTTAACGATGACGGCACACACAAGCTGTTCTTTGAGGAAGATATTCCCTAAAATGGCCTCAGATCGCAAACCGGGAACGAGATGACAATCAAGTCGATCGGAGTGGGAACTTGCGGGTTTGTCAGCGCTGGTGAATGCGGGACGCTCGAGGGAGCAGGGGTCTGCGATCGACATGGAGGTGACAACCAACTCAACCGCGAAGCGAACGAAAGATAGGTAGGTTGAAGCAATTGGTTCGAGCAAGGCTGAAGATTTCCCCCGTTGAAATGAAGAAGGATCCCTAGGCAAGAGGAAATTTCATTGCACGGATAGAGGAGAAAAAACTATAAACTATATCTAGTACATACTCCATTATAGCGCGATGAGATTCATACGATGATACTTCAAGCAATAAACGGACGAATAATACCTATTATATTCTAATAATATAATATAATAATAATGTATTATAATATAATACATAATATTGCGACTGAAAACTCATTCGATTCGTTGCTAGGGAGGTATGACTACGTCACCATTCGATTCAGCGTGAAAATATGCTTGAAATATGCCTGAAAATACAAACTAAAATCGCATACAAACTAAAATTCTCAGAAAACTTTCCCGTAAAAAATTAAAACGAATTATACCTACCTAAAGAAAAAATTGTTATTTTAAGAAAATAATCGCACATTTTGGACTTTGGCCATTTTTTCATCAATAAGTACTGTCTTAAAAAATCGGATTGTATATCAGGGAAATAGCAAATTTAACGCTCTTTCCAACGGTATCCTCAACTTTTATTTTCCACGTTAATTTAAGAGAGTTAGGTCGAGAAGACGAAAAAAATCTTAAGAGTTAAAAAAGTCGGAATTTTAGTTGAGTAAGAAAAAAACTCTAGGAGGAATTTCTTGTTGCACATTACCTGCAAAATCGATTCCCTGAGTTTGTTACGTAGATACACTAGACACCCTGTATATTCAATCAATAAATAATCAGCATCCTATCATCGGCCAGGATTCTGAAATGTATGAGGAAAACGCATATGCGTTTGTATGAGGAAAAGCGATATATCGAACAACTCCATGAACACGAAAAATCACCTCGACGCTTCACAATGATCGATTCAGAGTTGGCTCATTACCAGATGCGTTTAAGCTTCCCAGTGACGTTCCGCACTCTATTTCGTCTTGATATCTAGTTTCTTGCTTTGTAACATGCATACACCCACCCATAAATACGTCCGTCCGAAAGGTAGAGATGAAGGTGAAAATTATTTGTGGGTTCCAGCAATAACCACTATTATTATCGAAGTGATAACAATACAATACTTTACTTTCGGGCAGGGTAAGAAAAGTAGGAAGTATTTAACAGAGTAGGTAGAGGGATGCCGTGAAAAAACTGAGTAAATAAAGGCGAAGCTTTTTCCGTAATTGGCCTAATAGTGAAAAAGTTATCATGTAGCGTGAGACGTGTAAATTTACATCTGTTAGGCGTAGGATGAAAATGATAAGAGTTGGAGCACGACACCACTCGCTAAACTATCAGCAATTTGACCAACCAGTTTGAAATTGGCCCACTCAGTGGCTGAATCCCTTGGGTTTTTGATCCCTCTTGTCTTGGTCGAATACTTGGCTTCGCATAAGGACCTCCCACCATCTACCGAAGTACGTACTTCAGACCGAGTATCTCCGTTTAGCTTTGCAAAATCTTTCCTAAGAAGCTCCTCAACAATTTTCTCTCCTTAACCTACTTCGGCTATATCCCACGGCAAACGGAACCCTCCCCTTATTCATTTCGAATGTTTTGCTGAGTATTATATTATACGTTCACCTATAGAGAGAACCTTATCAATCTCCTCCCTAAACGTAATACTTGGGGTGAGGTCATAACATTCGATGCAGATGCCCAATGACCTGCGTCCTTGGTATTCTCATTTGTGTTAGTATATTGTGAAAGTTTCCGACCCTCAAGTGGACGGAAACATCCTCGAAATTCGTAACACTCAACCCATAACTGCGTCACTTGTTTTCCTCCAATTTTAATATAAAAACCCATAAACTTAACTCCCTATAAACTTTTGTACTTCGAGAGAGGCTCCTTCAAAGATTATGAGGCACCGCAACTTCTTTTCGTAGGCTATTCGCCGGAATACCTTTGAAGGTACTCGCAAAGAGGAAACGTTTTTGCTCTAACCCATGTAAACAAAGGGGCCCAATACACAACGGTTTAATACACCTGAAGTAATGTATGGGTGGCCATAAGGTCATTAAATCGTAGGAGGTTTATGAACTCTCACCCACCTGATATAACCAAGGGTCCCTGATACGTAACAATGATTGATAGTCAATTCATTTTTCAGCATCTCCAGAGCTGAGCAAAGTCAATTGGAGGAAAACCAAAATAATAGTGGGGTCCCATCAAATCCTAGACGAGATAGAAAATCCTATGTGTATGACATCATCGCGACAGGAGCCCAGGTACAATGTTTGCCTGAGCTTGAACTGGGCTAACAGAGCAGTGCTGACGAAGCAGGACCTACAGGGCTTCAGGGTGAGCAGGAAAGGGAAGGCGATACCCCATGTCAGTTGTGTTATCAGGGAGTCTGTCAACTGGCTCCGGCCATAGGTGTCGGCGAAACATCGACCCTCCCGTTTTCTGCCTTACATTTTACAGTCCACCCGAAACTCGCTTATCTTCGCAGTCATTTGCCGGGTGCTTTTTGCTCCCACTGCGGACTGTTGGACAATCGCCTTGTTCTCTTTAGGAGAATTCATTTAAAGGATTCCCTAACAAGCGCAACCGAGAACCACTGAGCGTGAGTTAAAGCAGACTCACAAAGCAATCTAGAGAATCATTCGTCGCGAGCGATGGAGATAGCTGTACATGACCCACATCATATCAAACAGCATCAACACTATTGAAATGTATTGAACAGCCAATTGTGATGTATATTAACATCAACCTGGAACCCAGATACCCAAACAAAGGAATCAAAACCAAAATTTCCTACGTACATACTCGTACATATTTGTTACAAATTAGTTGTAAAATCTACCTCTGAAAATCGCCGATTTTATTCGACACCAAGTTCGACAAATCGGGTAACCTAATCGAACCAACGTACAATATTTTACGTCATTACTACAATTAATTCAAGAGTTTGAGGGGTACGAAGATATTAAATACAGACCAGTGATCTAACAGAAGGGTACAGGAAAATAATGAACTGTTATGGGAGAATTTTCCGAGTTTATTTTATTGAATCACAGAGATCAATACAGTACAGATCATCATATGAGAAGCTCGGGTGAAGGTTCGCAAGAGGCAAAAAAGAGTAATGAGGCAGAACGAAAAAATAATAAGAGAGAAAGACTTCCCTTGGAAATCTGGTAGGCAACCTAGGTACTTCTCTTTTTTTCCATTCTTGATTTAATTGAAGCTCGAACATGTTACATGGATCAATGATCTTTGGACGTACCTATGGTAAAAACTTTGCAAATTCTTGACACGACGGTTTATTATATTCTTTATGCAGAACACCCATCTGTCTAGATCACTATAATATAGTGATCTAGAGAGATGGGTGTTTTGCATATTATGATAGATTAATTATTATTACGAATTATCATTAATTATTAAAATGTTATCAAGTACTTAGTGAAAATTATTATTAATTATTGTTAGTTATTAATCATTTTTATTTATTTATTATAATTATTACCTAATTATTATTATGATTATTTACCTCAACGTCTGAAACCATGTGCCGTCCGAATCAGCTGGGCCAGTATGAATATTGAACCGACCGACGGCCTCGCGATTCACCATCATGTCGACGATTTTTGATCTGCTCCAACTTTGAGCCGTAATTCAGAAAGAACGGCTGGTCGTACAAAGTTGTGAATGGTCTTAAAAAATTCTAAAAAATAAACTATCTAAATATGAACTGAAAAACATGCCGTTCCATTTGAATTTTTCGAGTTTTGAAATTTTCAAAATTCGTTTTGAACTTCTTCCCCATGACCTAGGGTTATGAAAAGAACGGAAAAAAGAATAATATCCTTATTATATAATTATCTATTATTATCTATTAACTAATGCCACTACATCACATGAATATATATCCAGCAGTGAACCTAAAAAATTATCAAGCTAAACGTCGACATATACACCAGCGGTATTATCTAGGAACCTACAACTCTGCAAATTGTATGAATCGTAGAAAAAAGGCGACGGAATATTAATGAATTGTATCTGTGATGAATCCATTCGCTGTTGCAAATGCATGGTGCAAAAACCTATGTGATTCTATAATTGTACAATATCAAGACAGATTGAGGACAATTTACTGTCTGAGATTATGATAATAATACATTAATAATATAGGTACGTTAATTTTTTATCAAAATGTTTCGATACATTCAGAGTATTCTGTTGATTCCTTTATACATTATGTATATTCATTCATTTGATTCTGAGTTGTCAATACTACTCATTATCGCTTCAACTCGCTTCAATGCTACTTATTAGTGGTGTTGTTTGAGATTCGATCAAATAAATAGAAGAGTTTCTAATCCTTTTCCGACGTTTCGCAAGTCTATCCCACCATAGTCATGGGCTACAAAATAACAAATTTAACAAGAATTACTATGTACAATATTGAGCTCACTGATTCCAACTATAGTACAAGAATGCAAATACCGGATAATCGAATACTTAAACTTACTGTAAAGATTTATAGAAGAACTATTATAGATCATATAAAGTTATGGTAAGGAGAACTTCCTCAGCACACTATGTTTCTTGGTTCGCACTAAAGCCACACAAGTCAAGCTCCAACCCTTATCCATTCAAATAATTAGGACTCAAATTCCTACATGAAAATACCAAAATCTTCGAACATGAAGCTAATCATCATTAACAGGAAATGTGTTAAGCTAGAAGACACCACCCCCTTTCAACTACCAACCTTCAGACTTTCTAAACAACAATAATTGTGAATTATTCAAACAATGCACAAGCTTACCAACCACTCTAGTACCTTAATTGTCTCAATTATCCCACCTTTTCATTCCTGCGTCCATGTTCTCTGTCCATGGAAGTCAGTTGAAACTTATATCTGAACCAAGAAGCGTAGTAGTGTGCCGTGAGAATGCTGTATGCGTCTTCCATTCTATAAATTATTAATAAATTATACCTTTATTATAAGTACGTTATTTAGTGGGCAATGTTGTACATAGAACTCTGGTTTTTTGTTTGTCACCCAAGAATATGGAGACATAAACTAAGGGAAATACTCGTCTATTTATGAATATTTGACCGAAACGGCCCCTCGTCAACGTAGAAGGCTGCGGTTGCGCTCATTTTGTAACCACAATCCTCCCAAGTAACCTCTTTTTTGTTTCGATTCTCTAGCCCTTTCTAGACCGATGTTACAGCTGTTATCGTGTAGTGACTGTTTCTTTTTCTGCGTTTTTGCGAGTTGGTTAGGATGGACTCGAAGGGAGAACAGCGTGCTAAGATGAAATTGGGCAAAACATTTGCAGAAACCGCCTATAGAGGTGATGTGATGAGCCTTCCACGGTGTCACGAGTGGTTTAAGAGGTTCAAGGGAGGCAGAACATCGTGTGAAGATGACCCTCGTTCAGGAAAGCCCTCAACTTCGACTGAAGACACTCAAAGGGCAACGAATTTGTCCCACAAAGTAAAATAAAAAATTGTTTTCGCTGTCTTCAAAAACTAAGAAATGTGCGCCAAAAAAAGCGGCAGGAAACACCAGAACTGTGGGCGACAAAGAGACTGGGTCCTCCATCACGACAACGCACCTTGCCACAAAGCGCTCCTCATTAGTGATTTTTCGTCAAAAACGGGACCAACCATTCCCCAGCCTCCCTACTTTCCTGACCTTGTTCCCTGCGACTTCAAGCTCCCCAAACTCAAATTCCCGATGAAAGGACATTGTTTTCAGCCGATCGAGGAGACAAATAAAAACGCAGGAGCAGCTGTACAGCATCCCGGAGAATGAGTTTTCCCGATGCATGGACGAATGGTAACACCATTGGGAAAGGTGTGTGCACTGCCAAGGAAATTACTTTCAAGGTGACAAAATGGAATAATTTTAAAGAAATTTTAATAAAGCGTTTTTAGGAGAGCCCTGGAAGTTTTTGATCACACCTCGTAGCTGCGTGAATTTTTATTGTACATAACAAAAATCGATGAGAATTTCTGACAATGTAGTAAATGGAAAGGTAGATTGTGTAGATACGTTACTTTGAAAACTTGCTCATTAAATACACACGAACAGAAACACACACGAACCATATGAATAGAACTTTGTAACGCATTCAAAAAGGCTTATACGCGCTTCAAACAGCTAGGGCGTTTATTAAGAACCTTCCAACAACTTACTTTCATCTAAGACTCTGGTATGGGAAAAAAAAAAAAAAAAACACCTTTTCGCTTTCCCCCGTCAAGTTCCTTCCGGATATTTGAAAGCAGCCCCAAGAAAGCAAATAATGCTCTGGAAGCTTCAGCACACCTTTCGAACGGCAAACTGGCTCCTTCGCATGATTGCTCAAATCCTCCCTCTAAGCCTTTCGCCGTGGTAAATATTGTAGATATTCTGCCATATCGCCCCACGTCGCACATTATTGTTAAAGATTTAAATAAATTCCAATCCGTTGGAAGTAGAGGTACAATCTTGGAGTACCTTGTTGGGTTTTTACTCACCCATCACAAATATATTAGTTGGGTTTCCCTCCAAGTACAAAGGTAGGTATAAATTCAAGACTCATCTTATAAGGTAGGTATCTAAATTATGAATTGGCTGTTAAAGAGCCGTGTCGCCACGAATATACCAAAGCTAAAAGCTCGAGTTGTTGAGCAGTAATAAATTATTAAATATTCTAGGTTGGTTTCTACCTCCACCTCCTTCCCTGCGGTTTCATAGAAATGAAGTCACTCAAAGTAGGGTTTTGTCCAACCAAATTAGACAAATATTTCCCGGTATGGTACATGACCTGTTGGGCGAATTTTCAGAGCAACCTACAAACAAGCGGGTTGGGGAACAATGACGAGTTTAGACCAACTATTTCTAAGGTACAGGCCAAAAACTGTAGACAACGACACCAAACTGCCAACCACCAAACACCCACATCAACTCAACATAATATGGTAATAAGTTCGAAAACCGATTCAGCATTTATTGAAATCCATCGCTTTGAAATTATATTCATCTTTGAAACTGCATTCAGGAATTTGGAAAACGTCATGACTATCTCAAATTAAAATTGAACGGTGTCGTTTTTTGTGAACATTTGAATAGAGTTTCATTTTTAGAACCATTCTTTTCAACACCATTCACACCACTGAACGACCATGTACGACCCCAGCCGTTCGTTCACGCCGGCGTCAACAAGAGGGTGAATCATGCGGCAGGCGGTCAGTTCAGCGTTCATACGGGCCCAGCTGATTCGAACAACACATGGTTTCAGATATCGAGTTTATTATAAATAACGTAATGGCACAGGGAGAGCGAGAGTGATGACCGTTTAGAGTGTGACTTGTGAGAACAAGAATCAATTATTGATTCAGGACGCTGTAATTTTATGCATTTCTTCCTCTTCCTTCCTAAGGCTTCGGCCAGGTGGGGGTAGGCCTTAGGTAGGAAGGTGAGGAGGTTCTGCCTTCGCTGTTGGAGTTCTGCATTCTCTCTGTCCATTGTAGCCTTCTTTAATTTCGTAATTAAAATTGATTAAGAATTTGTGTTGGGGCACTACAATAATTATTAATAACTAACCATAACTATTAATCTTCAACAATAATCCATAATAATTCACACTACTCGATAATACTTATTAATAACTAAGGATAATAATTATCCTAATATTCATAATTGGAATTATTCATAATACTAATTAATCTATCATTTAGTGATCACAAAGAAGATAAGCCGTCGTGTCAAGAATTTTTTGTTTAATCTTCTTCACGCGTGGTACATTGACTATTGTGCTCCGCGTAGGTGCGAATGAGAGGTATGGGATTACCATCTATGACAATATCAACGCAAATGTACAGGGAAGAAGATCGAATCTTCTTCCACATTTTTTCCTTCTTATAGGGAATCATGTAGGTACCTACTGCAATCGGAATTTTGCCTGAAATGTTTGTAGGAGAGTGTGCATTTGAATAAGAGAAGACTCGCCATAACGATATTTAAGAAAGAGTAAAACGACATGACACGAAGTGGAATGGGCTGTGACACTCATTTCGAGTTAGTGGGTTGACCACAGACTGGTAATGTCATCAAAAAAGAAGGTCCCGAACATCACTTGAGACGTGCCACACGGCTGGGAGCTCACTCCTGTTACAACCTTGAAACCTCTTCTGAATAACAGCTTCGTTGATGAGAACATTTTTTCTTGTCTCCCCCAGCCGACCCAGGACCACTCACCGTTTCCCATTGAGAGAGATGGGAAGGGCTTGATGACAGACGACATCTATTCATGCCCAGCCGAGTAGAGAAGTTGATTATTTGGCGGTGACACGAAGAGCCGACGGGCAAACCCGCCCTTCGTTCACTCCCTCCGATCCTGGTCGCATCACGGTAATGTTATTATTCTACGGTAGTCCTTTAATAACACCCACCACTGCTTTGAGCCCTAACCTCTAGTAGGTTGTGACACAACTACGGGAAATGCAGGATGAGCTCAGGACAAGCCCTATAAAAATTAAGTAGATATTTAACTCAACAGAGATGAATCCTCGATGCATTGGCCATATTTACATTCAAGTTGCTGAGTAGCTAAATTAGTTGATTTGCAACATGCATCAACATCATCGTGATATTTCCCGCAACTATGATAATATTATTATCATGAGGCTTGTTTACAACGACCTCAGTAATCAAGTCATCACGAATAGGTGGTTCAATCAAGCTTAATTAGTTTAACTAATTCCATAAATGTAAATTAGGTACAACAAATATCAATATTCGTGATTATACAGCGTGCGGCATCTAAACTATTACTATTATATGCAATGCACATGGTCAAAGTAACTGAGTACTAGTTGATTTGATAACCTCAAATATATCTTTTTTCTTAGTAAAATATTCTCGCAGCTTGGGATCTAAGAACGCGGAAGCGGTCCGCCCCGCCAAGCAAACAAGTTGAGAAAAACGAACGGTACCAAGTGTATGTTTACCATACGTTACAAAACGCTTTTTCAGGTATCCATATCTCGGCTACTTTTTGACCTATCAACTTTAAATTTGGTGTGGATCTTCTAGGTGTAGATAATAGAAAGTCCGGAAAGTTTCAAGTCGCTAGGTCTATAGGGAGCCGAATATATGACTTCAAAAACCCTGTTTTTCGCCCTTACCATGTTCTTCCTCCTTCTCCTCATTCAGTTAGGCCTCCCCACATTGACTGATTGGCTTGAAATTTTGCACAGAGCTTCTTTCAAACTTTAGCCAGAGCCTTTAAAAAAATTTAACCCATTATCTCAACCCAAAAAAATTTTAGAAAGGAAACTCTTCAAAGCATGTTCTTTAAAAGCTCTCATCGATACCTCGTCCTATGAAATCATAAAATGGGACACATGAGTGTCTCATCGCAGAATGATCCTGTGATAACGGTTCGATTAGAGGTTTGAACAGAAGAGGATAATCAGGTCCCCTACAGGAAAATTGGAGGACCCCCGCAAGCTAATCCGCTCTCTCGACAACAGTTTCGTCGGTTCGAACAAGATAAGCGGAAAAGTGAAATGGAAAGAGAAAGGAAAATGAGGATTGAGGGATGAAGAGGAAGGTTGATGATTGATACAGGCGAACGGAGGCGGAGCAACAGTTGGTAGCAACTGGAGACGGGGAAGGCCTTAATGGAACCCTCAAAAAAGAAGGAAAAAAAAACAACTCCGATCTGATTGATCGAGCCACCTTAGCGTTAATAATGGTGCAACTTCCCCCTGTGGAGGTTTACCCGTAAAAGGACCCTAAAGTTTTAGTGGCTATGAATCCCAACAAATCCCCCTAATTTTTCAAGAAGCCACTATCCGCAACCATAAAAAACGGGGTTAATCCGACAGCATGTTAGAAGTAGGAAGGAAAAACGATGTTTTGACGAATTGTTAGCAATATCACTAAGGTTTGATCAATATATTAGACCTAGCAAGCAGAGAACTTTTTCGGCCCGTTTTGTCCAGCGCCTTCAACGTTGTTTTGTTGTAAATGCAGAAAATGTCAAACCAATCCAGAGGCTTGAGAACACTACGGATTCCCATTTGTATAAGCCTACTGTCCAATATTAGTTTAATTATTTTGCAACTAATACAGTCAACAAGGGATTTATTCAGTAGACATCGTTACAACAAAATCCAACATTACGGAGAAACCAAATCATTAGGTGAGCGCAGACTTAATACAACGCCAAGCAATGAATGCTAAAAATCGAATAATCGCACTAATTCTTTGATACGTGCATACAATAGTTTGCCATGGAATCCAACGTGTCGACAACGTAATAACCAATGATCACTAGTAGACTAACCAGATCGGATCAAGTTCAGAACCGGTTGCCTCAACACAAACAGATACAAATTCCTGAGGTATGTTTTCAAGGAGCTTATACTTTCAACGGTAGCTCACGGAAATGATCATTTGGTCGACTCCCTTCATAATATTGAAAATTAACATATTTTTGAAAAAGAAAAACCAAATAAATCATCAACTAAAAATAATTGAAATTTAGTCAAAAATAAAGAAGCGTTACTTACCTACTTGATTAAAAGAAATTATGAAGAAAATTCATCACCATGATCAGTTGTCATTCAATCAGAATTTGATCGAACTGAAGCATTTCAAATAGCCAGTGTCTTGAAGGAAAATCCACACAAATATGACCCTCTACAGAATTCTACTCCAACTATCCACCTGCCACTGAGACTCCAAATAATTGAAAACAGAGTCGAGGACGCGGAAATTAGAACTGGAGTTTTCCTTTGAGGGAGGAAAATCATGGACGGACGCGTAATTCATTGAAGAGGACCTCGCGTTCTGTCCTACCATTCCATTTGAATACCTTATTTCTCTATGGTAATGGTTCCTCCTTGCAGAACTAATCACGAATAATTAGAGTATAAAGGGAGGAGGAAGAAACGACTTGAAAGATGGAAAGAGGAGTTGTCTTTTGTCGTATCAGATTGACACACTCCTAACATCCTCCATCTTAAGACTATGCTCGCCGATATCAACAACTACAGCGGGGTTTGAACTGTACACATTCGCACACAATTTTATACTGGGGAACAGCTGACAAATGTCCAATAAAGAAGCAGATAATTTCGAATACTTTTTGGTAGGTACCTACTTCTCAATATAAATAATTGCGAACATAGGTATATACGAGGTGTGTCCAAAAAGTTGTAGGGCTCACGTTAACGTAGAAGGCTGCGGTTCCGCTCATTTTATAACCACAACCCTCCCGAGTAACCTTTTTTTTGTTTCCAGCTCTTTCCAGACCGAAGTTATAGACATTAGTTTTCGTGAAGTAACTTTTTCGTGTTCTGCGTTGTTGGGAGTTGGTGAAATTTCGCTAATGTGAATTTTGCATGAAATTGGCCAAATCGTTCGCGGAAACATTTTCCTCCATTGTTTGCCGAGTAGGTACTGAGGTGTAGTTTATAGATGTTTCAACGCTGAACACGATTGTGAAGTCAGAATTGCGATATCTCACTCTGTTATCAGATTAGAGCAGATGAATGGTGAAAAACACCTCAAGTAACAATGAAGTTTTTTTTTTTTTTTTTCATCTTTAAAATGCTCCAGCATCAATCAGAACGGAATAAGATATCACAATTCTGACTTCACCATCGTGCTCAACGTAATAGAAATTAGCGCAACCGCAGCCTTCTACTTTTACGTGGGGCTACGCAATTCAAGAAATCGTGGAATTTTTGATCACACATCGCACAAGTAAAGTCCATATAAACAAATACAAATAAATTATGAATAATCTAACAAACAAATTAATTATCATTAGCTCGGCCTGATTTTAGTTGGAAAAATGAAGAGACCATCACTGAGGCAGTGTAATAACACATTTTTCTTCCAAATTTAGCAAATGGCACTTCCTTACGTCATACGGCTTTTTGTTAGTGGGCCCAACGCGGAGTTTTACAGTACACTGATCGTCAACTCCATTATTACCACAATAATAAGAAATAGCCACCATACAGAAGCGAAGCTGGAAGTGAAATTAAAGCGGTCATCCGAAGCGTCAAATTTAATTAAGCGCTACCTCTAATATCTCAAGCTGGAGTGACGTTTTTTAAGGTTTCCTCAGTTAAGCCTCCCAAGTATGTCGTAAAGTTACGGCCTCCTCTTGATGTTCAAAAGATTCAAAGTTTATTTCGTCCTACCCTAATTAAAAATGTTCTGTCTCTTCTCGTTTTTAGGGCTTTCATCTCGGTGGAGTCGTACGTGACGTCACGCGAAACCGGTTGAAAAGAGTGGGAGACGTGCCAAGCAGCAATTATCTCTTCTTCTACGTGGAGAATATATTGTACCAGTATGTACGGTTGCTATGTGGAGTTTGTTTCTTATTAATATCAAGTCATTCATTATGTTATTCATTAATGATTTTAATGAGGGACTTGTTCGCCCTACCTCATGAGGGTTCGTAAGAAGAGCCGTGTGTCTTGGATATCATCAAGAAACATGATGGTTTTGGATTCCCCATTAAGAATCCATATTCACATTTAAAGGTGCACTCACTCTGCTGTATACAAATCCGTGGAGCTAAGGTCTGTGCGATTAGGTCAAACCGTCAGTAAATAAAATTAGTAGTTCTGTAAAGTAACATTCGAGGCTTTAAATCGGACTATCTTTGGCGAGCCACATGTCGAGCATGCTGGCTTCAGGATCTGACAACCGACGTGTTTGGAATCAATCAGGGAGAACTTAATTAAAGTTGGTAGTAACGGGAGATCTGAGGGTTTAACCTACCTACTCCTAGGTCAGTCGTATTTTAGTACCTTTAATTGTCGTTGTGTACGACGTTTGTACGAAACTACTTGTAGGTTTACTTGTGAAAATACCCTTAGGTTTCGATAGAATGACTATATTATGATGGTGGATCAAATGCCGGTACGTAGGGTCAATGTTGAAACTGAACAGCTGATTCAAGAGCACAAAGTACCATGTGATGGTCTTGAGATATTGAGTTTCTTCCACTGAGATAATTATCGTGTCTAGGGGGTTATTTCGAATATTTGGTGATAGGTAGGTACTTCTTGCTATTATACAAATACAAATTAATTATCACATATTATGTAGAAGTACCTACCACCAAATACTCGAAATAACCTCTTATCGCAGTGATGGGATGGTCTTCAATTTATCATAAAAATGATAAATTACCTAAACATTTATATAATATATAAATGTTTAAGTTATCATAAAGATAAATTGTAGACCATCCCATCACTGCGATAGTTCCCCACCATCCTCCCCAATTCACAACGATATTGTATACAGAACAGCGATCTAGACGGAACGGTGATCCATACAGAGACATTTTTTTTAATTCTTTAAAAATGACTTTTGACTTGACTTTTTGTACTATCCCGGAAGCCAAATTCCTACTTTAATCTTGCAATACATTTGGTCTTAAATGTCCTCACACTGGAGTATGAGTATTGCAGAGGAGTGACCCCAACCAAATACACAGACTGGTAATTTGATGGGGGAGTGTAATGAGATAGGAAGGTTCAAGAGTAAAAGTGGAAATTACGTTTTATACTAATGGAAGGAAAATACAATTTTTCCCCTGAACGATACATAAATGGGATGGATTGGAAAAATATTTAAATCCCACGTGCAACCCGACGGACGGGAAACCCCTTCGTGCCCAAATGAAATCAATGATTCGACGCATGAGCGCGAGAGCAGGCGTAGTACCAGATAACAGCGTTGGAGACCGACACCTGTCACTGACGACACCTCCGCCTAGTTATTTCCCCCCCAGCACTTTTCGACCATTATAACCGCTAGTGCGGCATTTGCTCGAGATTCCCTCATCCCACGACCGTTTTCCCCAGACCTGTCGAGAGGCGAAATGAATGACGCCTCATTCGATGGGAACTTTCAAAGAATCCATCAAGAAGAAAATAATTTTCAAGAGTGGACTGAAAATGAAGAAGGACGCCATTGAAGAGTGGGCCGATCTATAAGATTCGGAAATGTCATCAAAAAGGCTCTTTGAACGAGCAGCTGTCGAACCAGAACTATTGATTCGGATACTTAGTTAGACACAATAGGCAACTACCTACATCCGTACAGGCACCGATAGGGGGGTGGGGAAATAATATAATTCAGGTATTTACTTTTTTAGCGTAGTAACTCGAGTAGGTATACTTTTAAAAACTGAGTTGCACAATTTCGAATCGGAATTGTGTATTATGCTGTCTAGTCTATTATTTTTGTTTATGGTTAAACCAATGTTCCTTTGCCATCTTGTAAGTAATGATACAATGCCATTTTTAGTTTAGATTTTACCTCCCCCCCTCCCTTCACCACATACGCAAACACAAACTTCAAACATCCAATTGCAGGCACTGAGTACAATCGTACGTTGTCTTTACTTTACTCCAGCGGAAATGGCATTGAATATTAGTACGCACAACCCAGGTTTTAAAGCCTAGTCCATACCAGTAGACACGTTCCACCATTTTGGTATCGCAGTCGTGTCTAAGGTTGTCTCAGGATGTCTCGGTAGACATGTCTAAAGAACAAACCGGTCTACAGGGCGGCTGGGAGACCAAAAATCGCAGGTCTGAAGTCTCCCGATCGGAATGGGAGACTTGATGCAACGTTTAGATATTCTGAAGGTGTACATGAGTCCCCACTTGCTAGGAAACGCAGTGAGACCACCAATTGAAGAGAAGCTGTGATGGTTTCTCTAACTTGTTTCTCCTGCTTCATTAGGTATTATCCCTCCAACCATCTGAAGCTTGATTGGCAAGTGCACTGTGGCCTTCTGTCTAGTAAATTGAGTTCGGTTGTGTTTTTGCTGAGACAACTATCACATAAGCTGAGTGATGCTGGGCTAAAGATGGCTTTTCATGGCTGTTTCCAGAGTGTCATGTCGTATGGCATAGTGCTTCGGGGCCATGCAGCGGCAGCATCTAGTGTTTTTGGTTTACAGCGCAGGGCTGTTCGTGTTATAGCCGGTCTGGAGTATCGGGCGGAGTGTCGTGGTGCATTTGTGAATCTTTATATTATGACCTTGCCATGTTTATATATCTTACAATGTATTTGTCATGTGCATAGTAATAAAGTAAATTATGTCAACCGAGGCCACGCTCACAAGTAGGTATGAGCTGAGAAATAAAACTGAACTCGATATAAGGTTTCTGAGGCTTGAAAAGTCCCGCAATTCTTCAAATTATTGGGGCCCCAAATTTTATAACGCGCTACCTGTGGAATTGCAGTCACTATCTCCATCTACCTTGAAGAACAGAGTAAAGAGATTTTTGTTGTTAAATGCCTTTTTCTCTTTTGACGAGTTTATTTTGGCCGATAAGAAATGTATGATTGCCAAATAAACAAGAAACTAGTCAACAATGCATGTCTTGTAACTTATAAATCATGTTATGACTATTGTGATGTACCATGTTGTATTTCCACAAATAAAACTATCTATCTATCTATCTAAGCAATTCTTCAGAATCAGTAGACGCTAGGGATGGGTCGTTCCGGATAAATTCCTGAACTGTTCCGACGGCTCCAGTTCCAGGACCGGAACGGTTCCGATGAACAGTTCCACTGTTCCGGAATGTTCTTCTTTTTCGTGGACAGAACCGTCGGAACCATCGGAAGTATCCACGGTTCCGGTCCCGAAGGTTCCGGAACAAGACTTATACCACTTACTTAAGGACTGCCGACGCACTAATATACTCATACAGGAACTAATTGGAAAAGACACAACCATTGAACAATACTTAAAACAGAATTATACTTTACCGGACAAAATGAGACAGATAGCTGAAATACTACTACAACTACAAATCATCTTCTAATACAAATAAAAACAATACAAACCAAAACACTACCTAACAACACGACTCTCACTAAGATAAACAAACTATATGTCCGCCATGGTGTAGCACTACAGCGTCAGGACAAGAAAAGAGAAAAGGAGAAGAAGAAGGTTCCAGAACGTATCTCATCTTCGATTTCTTATCATGAACAGCTAGGTCGGAACCATGGATTTACTAAATAATATCCATGGTTCCAGTTCCGAAGGTTCCGGAACTTTCTTCTTCTTCGTGAACAGCTCCGGTATAATATCAATCTGATCGCAGTTCCGGAACCCTGGATATTATACAAGAGCTGTTCATGAAGAAGAAGAACGTCCCGGAACCTTTCCCCACCGTCGGAGCCATTGATCTACTGATCTAAAAGTACTTATCCATGGTTCCGGAACGACCCATTAGTAGAGACCAGCCGGGTGAAATTCCGAAAACCGCGTCTTGCAGTCTTAATTTATTCAATATAAAACAGTATTGAACCTAGGTATTTCTGCGTCCACCAATGTTTACGTCTTCGCGTTCTCTCACTTGAAATTATAATAAAACAGGCACTCATCCACTACAAAGTCCGCCATGTTGGTTTGCAAAGATGATACTGAAAAAATTCAAATCACATTGTTGACGCTAGACGAGACTAAGATCGGTGTCTATAGGCCATGTCTATGTCTAAAGTCTAGACCGCCTATAGACAATCGCGCAACATGGTCTACTAGTTTGTACTAGGGTTAAAACCTCCAACGGCTATACCCGCTAACAGAACTCAGACCTCATTATCAGACCACACTAAACTCGGTAGTTACTACACGAAGGCTGATGAGAAATTGATGTTCCTCTTACGTATTCGGGGGTAGGCATCTTGCTTGGTAATGCGGATGAAATCAGGCCCCAGCGTTGAAAAGATAACCAATTGATACGCAACACGATAAGTTGATATGACGTTCCTCTAATAGCTAGTCGTTTCTAACTCATGATTTCCACGAAGTACTCGAATGTGACTACATGACATTATAGAATTTCGAATTATCCATGATCCACTGTTTACATTGTAAACAGTGGATCATGGATAATTCGAAATTCTATAATTTGAAATCTCCTTTAATTCAAATCTTTCTCTCGGCCCTAGAGCTTTCTACATAAACAAGGTAATAAAATCGCTGTTAATTCGAATAACATTTTGAATAATTCGAACTTTTTACGAGTGCCGAACCTCCCGCGGGAACTCTTCCATAAAACCATCAAAGAATTACCGCCACAACATCAAAGAGGTTCCGAACAACATAACGCAGACGTCGAACAGTGTTCGAAACGCCAATCTAAGTGAACAAAAAAGCAGGAGAAAAAGTTAAAAAATTGGACTGATAATACTTGCGAGTAAACAAAAGGAGCACCGAGTTTAATCGACTAGGTGTGAATATCTAAACATGAATTCTCCATCCTAGTTTCAGTGTCACATTTCATCGTAGTATTCCTTCAAAGTTATCTGTCGAGCTCAGTTCTCATCAACACAACTTCGTATCATCATGAACCCTTCCAGAGGAGGTAAATGAAGGTTCCATTACGCCAAATAATACGAGTATTACAAATTATTCTGTACTTTTCAATTACTGAAAAATGCAATGAAAATGTCGTTGAATTTCGCGTTTGAAAAGATGCAACTTTTTTTGAATTACCAGGAATGTCCAGTGCTTTTCAGGAATATTTTATAAAACTGACCTAGAGTCTAGGAAAATTGAAATTGGCTGCGTATACTTGTGATTCTCAGAATAATTACATTTGTTGCCCTCAGGAACTGCGTATTCCATCACATACATGGATTTGTTCGGAGGAGTAAGGGCAAACCACACGAGCATGGAGGCAACTTGTAAGGGAATTTTTAATGTAATTTTTAATGTAGTTTCTCCATTTACATTTTTCTGAAAAAGAAAAACTTAGTTTAGTTTCAAAAAGGCCCCATTATATGGAAACGCTGAAACTACACTGGAATAGCAGCAGTCGGTGCTATTATAATTTTATAACAAAGCGAAAAGAATGGCTGAACCGTCGAATTACCGTTCGTCAAGAAAATAAGCCTTCTTCTAGCGGAAGGCCCACAACAACTTGCAATTTGGCAGAACCACACGAAAAAGAAAGACCAACGATATTGTCGACCACCATTCGTTGGAGGAGCCTCTTTAACGCTACGTACTGAGAGAAAGCTCAGGAAATGTGGAACTTCTTTACAGTACGTTTGTTCTATTCGAGTTTATTGTCCAAAAAAGTTTTCTTTTTTTTAACATTATTGTTTTCTATTACTTTATTTGTAGGTATTTTTGTTGTTACTTCGTGAATTTACATACTATTTGTTTAACGATTTTCGTGTGTATTCATCATTATGTATGCCTACGACACAGGAAATTAAAAAAAAAAAAAAAAACAAAGACATAATATGTAGTGATATTATAGTGCTCTCTACGCATACGATGGACGCACGGATTTCATTTAGTCGATTTTCACATTGTACGAAGGGGATCTTGACACTTGAACCATCAACATTAAATTTTGTTGGTTCAATATTAAATATTAAACAAACAGCTGTTCCCCAATTTGAAGTTTACCTACCTAGCCTGAAGTTCCATCTTTTTATTAAACCTTATGTTGATGCTTATTCTTCAGTTGTATCATTGAGCCCTGATTGTAATCGAACGACTGATGGTAAAACAAATTTTCTGAATCAAATTTTATTCAAACCTATACCGCTCCATTTAAATTTCAAATCATTTTGAAAATCTCAAACCCGAATTTGCACCGCTTTCACGCCATTATTTTGGAAACTTAAAACCGACCCGCTTATGTGTTGTAGGAATTTGAATAAAATTTGATTAGGAGTGTTTTTAATGACCATCCAGGGCGTTGTGCGGCAAGCCGTTCGTTCACAATCAGGGCTTGAAGGTAGAACCAAATCGACAGTAGCAACGTGAGCATGAATCATACGCTGAAACGTTACATTAAATGTATTACTACAATAATTGTAAATTATTGTAAACTTTGTTATTTTTGGGAACAGTTGATTCAAACAATAGGTGGTTTTGTTTGAGTGTCTTGGTACTTTTCATGTCGACACAAACTATGATTTGTTCGTAACTTCTTTATATAAAACATAGCCGACTTAGTAAAACGATTCCAATGGTTCATTATCGAAGATAATAAACCAAAAAAGAAATAGAACCGAAGAAATTATCTTGAAACGTCCAATTTGTGAGGGGTTTTTTTTTATGTCAATTCCAATTATTATTATTATAAAATATAATAACAAATGTTCGTTATATAACAAACAAAACAACAATTGCGTACTATTTTCTCCCTAGCAGAATTTCTTGATAAGCAAAACATTGGGCCGCTCCGGGATTTGAACCCGGGACCTCCTGCACCCAAAGCAGGAATCATACCCCTAGACCAAGCGGCCACCTGAAATCACTGAAAAGGCAACTCTCTCTTATGGGAGGCAGTTACCCCCAATCAGACCTGAATCTTTCATGCCATAATAATATTTAGGTATTATGGCATTCACTTCAGTAATCCATTTTAGGAAGATAAAAACTAAACGAAAAACTATGAACCATCAAACAGCAACATCCACAAAAGATACAAGCGTACACAAAAGATACAAATGGATGACATGTTTGAGTTCTGAAAGTGGATCCATATCAAATCGATGGATATTATCGACCCCCCCCCGACTCGAAAAACGCTGTAGGGTGACCCATGGGCCCTCGCTAGAAGCTTTTGGTTACCCTGAGGCCTTCAACTTGGTAGGGTTTTCAAATTCAACGTAGTATAGTAGGGTTTTCTGTGTTGGTAGGTAGCCAATCACTGCAATCCAGGGTTTATGATTCTTCTTCTTAGAGGACTTGACTGCAGCCATGCCAGTCATAGTCATTGGATTCTTGATTCAAAGCAATCATCAAAGGAAGGTAACTGTAGGTAACTGTGGCATAATGAGCGGACGATTCACATTTTCAATTGGATTATTTTACTGTTGACTAAATATTTTGTTATTTTTAATAAATTTTTCATCATTCAACTTCCACCTACGTTATTCAATTCTTGTGGGGAAGCGCAGGAAGGGCGCTTCCCCTGACGCTACGCCCATGCTCACAACCGCACATCCATCAACCGCAACGATGGTCCAATGTCGTATGTACCTACTGAAGAGTAATTCCCATTTTCGACCATTATAAGGTTAATCGATAACGTAAATACAAAACAAGACATTAGCCCATCTAAGTGCAAAATAATGGATTACTTTTTTCCCAGCCTTTATCACGTTTTCGTTCAAGTTGACCAGCAAGTTATCTCCGAGTGTAGGAGTTTTGTAACTTAATTCCAGGCTAACCTAATAATTATTTATCAGTGTAAATTATGGCTAAAATCTTATATATAAAACTCTAAGATTGTCTGTAAGTGTCAATTCGAAATCGCAACACAATGTGGGTTCATAGTGGCTCATGCAGGTTTACCTAGTAGGTAGTACCTATTCATATTTTTCAAATTCATATGTTCAGTTTAACGTGCAACTATTAATGTAATAGACTCTTACCTTAAAATGTGGTTTATTTGCTATGTGCCGCAGCTCTTCAACTACCCTGTAGATTTCTGTGTTGACATCACCCGCGACCGTTTCGACGTCCCGAAGCATATCTACGCAGTCTCTCCACTTGAGCATCGCGTCGCTCGGAGGCGCTCGCGTGGGACAGATCACTTTACTAGAGATCCTGTCATACAACTGGGGAGCAAACACACGAACCGAATATTTATAATTCACACGTACTTCTACGTCAACCTTGTACAGATTGGGGCGACGTACTGTACTTCACGTATAGCCATGTTGAGACTCCACAAAACACAGGATGTCGAGAGAGAGAGAGAAAAAAAAAATGCATTCAACGTGAATTAACGTGTAACCCAATATCCCAAGTGCTGAGAAACTAATGCTGACAATACTCGAGACAATGACTCACTGGGGATGGAGCACTTCAACATAAAGCAGTTAAGTGACTTGTTGATCGTAATTTATGAGGATGAGGTAGGAGTTGCTTACGGGCACTTCCAGAACAAGGCTTTGAAGCTGATAATCAGGAATTACGTTTTGCTGTCACTTGGATGCATTTTGGTAAGATTCGCCATGTCCTTTTAGTTATTGGTAGATCGAGGACCAGAATGAACAAAATCTTCTGTTTGTGATTAATCACTAGCCGCACCCCATTCGCTAAAGCATTTAAAGTGGGTGACCGTGTATGTGGTCCTTTCTAAATGAGATGTTATTGTACATAGTGAACGTCGACCTCAATTATTGAGACTTTTGAACGAAATTTCAATAATTTCCCTTTTGTTGCTATTAAGGTAATTCCTACAATTGTCCACCACAGGTAATGATTCAATTGGTAGCTTTGGATGAAGTGAAAAAAACTGCAGTAGGTAGTCTATAAACGGACTGTGAATGAAATTCCTAGTGATGAAGTGGTTTGACAGGGAGGGCATTCTATGATCTGCACTGCTTCACTATTGACGCAACAAGATGTAAGAGTTTTTGAATGAAAACGGTTGCCACAAAAACTGAGGCATGAAATCCCATTATTTTCCCAAGATAGGTATGCATTTTACAGGCAATCAGTACGTTGCAATCAGTATAGAAAATAAGTGAGACAATAATGTAATTGTTAATTTTTTTTTTTTCTTAAACTTTTTTTCTGGATTTATAATCGAATGTTGCATGGAACAGAGCTTATTTAATAATTAATAATTTAGAAATACAACTGGAACTGCCATAAAATAGGAGCATAAATGGAATCACTACGTTAATTGGCAAAATGACCATTCCAAGAACAATTGAACAAAATTGAGAAATCCTCCATTTACCAATTTTTTTGTCAATTGATAACTTGTTGGATTACGTTTGAAGGTACGAGCATACATGAATCGCATTTTGAAAATACTCAATAAGTACCAAACAAAAATCTGTAATTTTGAGGAACCCAAAATTTTCTATTAGAATAGTCGAAACAAAGCCATCTATGGCAACATGTTAAACAACTTTTATAATGGGAATTTTTTCTCGCAGTAAGAAGTAATGTTGGCCACACGTTAAATTCATCATGCAACGATGCGTGAGCAATCAGTACCATGCATATACTCATGTGAAAAGGTTCATGCAGTACAACAGAAAATGGAGTCTCAAGATGGCTTTCGATATAAACCACGAAAATGAGGAGTATTAACTTCTAATAACGCATGCAACTGTCTGTCGTCGAGAACGGATTGGAGGAAGTCCCTATCGTCTAAGGGAGGTTCCTGAAGGCAGTGAATGTCGTCCAACGAGTCCAGCACCATGCTCACAGCTGAAACACAAAAAAATCATTATAACGGCTTTTATCTTCATTTTTTTTATTAAAAAAAAAAAACTGCCTACTGTAAAACTTATTTCAGAAACCTTTCAAGGAGATTTTGTTTATCAAAACAACTGTCGGGTAAGTTGTAAGTTCTGTCCCCCCAAAAACAACTCAGTTGTAAAAACTGACCCGCCAAAAAACCTCTTCAGCCGAAAAAAAGGAATGATAACCATTTCACCCGCCAGCCATGTATATAGGATGCTCGGTGCTTCGCACCTCGCTGTTGATTGCGCATATAGAAACCTGATCCTCCTACCCCTAACCACCACCACCAATGTTTTCCTGTTCCCCGTCTTCTTCCCACAACCCCCCTTTCACACTCCTCTGGTTCCTCTGTTGCACCTGCAGGGAGCTTTTCCCTTCTTTCAATGCTGTTGGCGGGAGCTTTTTGCCAGATAAGCACGCCTGAATTGGAGCATAACTTTACTGTAGTTGTACCACCACTGATTACTCGTGACCACCAGTAATACTTATATAATTCTTAGACGCCTTGCATTAGTGGGTGCAAAATTTCAGCTCGATCCGTTTTGTCTGCTGGGCTGTAGCCCCGTCAATGAACAAGAACGACAACAAGAACACGAAAAACGTGAAAAATAGCGTTTTTAAAACTGATATACCCCCGTAACCTGATCGTCCCGAGAGTTGAAATTTGGCTTACGTCCTCACAGGCACCTGGACAGTTGGTGTACAAAGAAACTCCCAACTTGTTCCGGCGTAATCAGTGTCTCAGTCGCTTCGGTTTTCAGGACTTCGGTTTTCCTGGGGGGCGGGACGCTCCCTCGTCCCTAGATAGCGAATATTTTAAAAAACTCAGCCCTGAGAGCTTCGCCAAGGGGGACTGCGCCCCCCTTTCCCTTTTGTTTTGAGCCTTACGGCTAAATTTCTATAAGCATGGAACATGTTTTAGCCACTCAGCTGATCCGAGGCCTGGGCATTAAGTATGTAATTCTGAGGATTTTTACTTCTACCTATGTCTGCAATAATCTACAACAAGAAGTACCACCTAACACCAAATATTCGAATTGACCATAATAATTCTGAGATTTTTTTTCGTGTCACCGGAAATATTATTTATTATATTATATTATATTATTTCCGGTGACACGAAAAAAAATCTCAGAACAAGAAACTCGATATCTCAAAACCATGACATGGTTTTGTGTTGTTCGAATGGATGTATCTATCCCAATTGTCGATCCCGAGTGAGGCACCACAAGTCAGCACTCCTCTCCTTTTGTCCTTCATATTTTTAACTTCTTGAGTGTCTCACAGTATGCATCTGCATTTGTGGTTCCTTTAGGCGTAAAATCGAGCAATAATATCCATTTCCAGACAAGATAGATGCCATAATCTTCCTCTCTGAAAATTGGACTTTGAATTCTCTGGTTGATCGTGGATGGGTATGGCGCCACTATAAAGACTGCCTTTTTGACTCAAGAGTATAGTGACACACCCACGTGTCGTCACCGGTCAAAATCGAGTCGAGAAAATACCCCGCTTATATACCGTTCAAAAAATTCGTGTGCAGCCAAAACCCGCGGTAGGTGGAGCGATTGGAGGACGAACGGTTTGACGCGTTTAGCTGCTGTGACGTCATTTCGTTTGATGATTTGTTTTGACCGTTCGGAACCTCTCTACCTAGGTACCAGTGGTGACAACTCTGAAAAAAAATTCCCTTCGTCCTACACGGCCTTTGTAACCTTCAGGTTTGCCGCACAACCGCATAAATAAATGTTATAAACGTTTTTTAAATTGGGCATATTATAAGCACCATGAATGTTATAAATACCACAGTGCGTTAATATACCTCATTAAATGAGCTGTATGTTATAAATTTTATAATGAAAAATAAGACTCGAGTGTTGTTGACCAGCGGGACCTCATACACTTTCACGATAGGTGAACACTTCCTACAATGATGAAAACATTTACCACCCTTCGAGCACACACCTGCTGAAGTTATATCATCATCCCCATAGTCTGAGAAATGATCGGGGTCCGAGGGGTCGAGGGCCCACTTTGGAGAAGCCACTGCAGCCATGACAGCACCTTTCAGTCTTCTCCTCGCATTTAGTTTCTTCATCTCTTCAACAGTGTCGATGAGATGGACCTTACTCATAGCTTTATCACGATCCTGTACATAAAGTAACAAATATACAGATTCAATAATATGCATATTTAGAGTGAAACAACAAATATACAGAGTCACAAAATTTACTATTTAATAAGAATATTTAGAGTGAAAGGCGATCAGCAGACCCACACTTATCGCGATTGAATAATCTTTGAGCCACATACGATAATGTAGAAGCAGCCTACTCAAAAACTAGAATAGACATACTCTATACTTGCCTATACTAAAACGACTATACTACGAAAATCAATGTACAAAATTAAGAACTTAACGTGGTTTACTCAATAGTGAAGGGGAAATGTTCGTTTTCATTGAAGAAATTTCTAAAATACCGTAATGACGTTCAGTATCTACTAATTTGGCGCCGTAGTCCAGTAAAAGTAGACCTCAGTGACCTGACTAAACCCATACTTATACGCCAAATTCCAAAATGCCAGTAATATCCTGTCCCTATTTTAAAACACCTGTTCTATGTTTAAAAATGAAGACATTGGGTGAATTGCAGAATCGATAAATTTATTTCACGATCAATACTCCGTTCCGATTGTGGATGTACTCGCAAAGTGGGTGCTAGCTCGCTGATGTTCCACATGAACACCAGCAAAAGACGCTCAGCCCTCACACTGGCAAAGAAAATATTGAACGGACTACAAAAAAATGTTGCACAGTATTTCAGTGCCGATTCAACTCACCAGGGGAACCCATCACACCGCGCTCCCCACCAACAAAATATTGACGGTTCCGCAAAAATTTCGAATCTTCCAGAAAAATATTGAACGCCATTTTCAAAATACTGCGCAAAATTTGGCCGGTGCGCATTTGTACTCCGAAATTCCCATCCGTGACTATCCATCATCATCACAGAGAAAAATATTGAAGGCACTGCAATAGCGTATTGCCTTCTATATATAGGAACTTATAAGTTCCTACAAGTCTGCTGCAGTCGAGTGCGAATCCTCGGGAATCCTACAACCGCGACCAATAGGAGTTTCCAGCATAATACGAGTAGAACCTCTGACTAAGATCCGAGTTCGGAGGCTTTCTTGGTGGCCAAAGATGACACTGCGAGCCAAATTGGTACCCTCAAAAACAAACCGGTCGGACCTACTCGAGGACTACCGAGGAAACTCTAGCCATTAGATGGTGATCAGTGCGATCGATCAGGTCAATGTTACATACCTGCTCGATTAGACTGGAAAGTTGCTAAAACCATGCAAGACCTGCAAGTACTGGGCGTTGGCCGGGTTTAAACCATTCAAGTCTCTCAGACCGAATGGAATCTAACCTTCCTGTTTTCCTACAAAAGGAAAAAGGGCTACTCATTAGGGTCTCCAGGTCCAGCACAGCGCTGCTGTACATACCCAGGCCGTGGAGAAAAGTCAATGTAGTGTTCATACCCAAAGCGGGTAGACACAATGACCACACTCCTGAGGCATACAGCATACCTATCAGCCTTTCCTCTTTCTTTCTTAAGAAATTGGAAAGACTTATCGATAGGTACACAAAGGATACAACACTAAAAAACAACCCGCTTAGCCAGTATCTGTATGCCTACCGATCAGGTCCGTGAAAACATCACAGAATGTGATGGACTGTAAGAATGCCCTGGACAACTTATCAGACAGGAATGATGTCACCTTCGTATTGGTGGATGCCAGGGCATTCAGAACTCAAGGAGAATGAAGAGGCGGATACCAAAAACTCTGCAAATTCTTGACACAACGGTTTATTATCTTCCTTGTGCAGATCATTCTGTCTATACCAGACTGTATTGCAAATCGGCACCATACCATATTCTCACCGTACTCATACCATACCATACGAATTTCTTTCCTATCATACCATACTGTATTATACCAAATAATACATACAATAATATACCATACCATACTCATGCCATGTCATACAAACCGAGTGAATATTGAAATGTCATCCATTTCTGACCTATATTTAAAATTTCAAGTATCTAGCTCATCATCAAAATTTAATTTGTTTAAACAAATAGTTATTATTTAAACAATTTTACAGACAAGAAACCGAGTGAACATTGCATTGTGATCCAGTTCTGAGCTATTTTTAAAATTTCAAGTCAATAGCTCATCATCAAAATTTAATTAGTATTATTACAAAAAGGTATTATTTAAACAATTTTACAGATGAGAAACCGAGTAAATATTGCAATGTGGTCTATCCCCGACTCACGGTTAAAATTTCTAGACTGTAGTTTACCGGGAAGATGAAAAAAGGTAGTTTTATTCTGGGCGTCTGGGGGTTGGGTCACATAACGGCCGTTTTCGACGCGAAAGTTTAGTGTTTTTCCTAAACCTTTGCGCGGTTACTGTGAACGAACGGCTGGTCGCACAAAAATCCAATTGGTCTTAAAAGATTCGTAATTTTTCGGGTTATTCAAAAGTGAACTAAAAATTACACGGTTCAGTTAAATATTTGGAGATATGACATTGTCGAAATTTTAAATTTCGTTTTGAACCCCTTCCCCTTGACCTAGGGTTATGAAAAGTTTCGAGGATCATTGTGGGGCTGGTCCAAACCCAGAAACCAAATTTCGTAATTTTAGCTCAACGCTAACTGGGCAAAGTGCCACGGACGGCGGACGGCGGACGGGGGACGGCGGACGGGGGACGGCGGACGGCGTACGGCGTACGGCGGACGGACGGATTTTTTTTTATTCGATTTTCTGAATCTACGTGTCTTGAAACGTAAACCAACAAATTTTGAGGGGGGGTTAAAATTTTTTTTTCTTTGGGCGATTCCAATGGTTCATTATCGAAGATAATAAACCAAAACGGTCAGAGACCGTCATCATTGGACCTGAACCCTACTGTATGGTCGCCTCATGAAAAGCACCATAAAAGAGTGGCTGCTACCAGAAACAAAAGCCTCATGGAATAGATACACAGGCCAGAGGCATGCGAAAAACTTCATAAGAGAACCCTCATGTGCAGCTACAGCAGACCTACTCAACCCCAGCCGCACTAGTCTATGGATAATGTTAGGCCTACTGACTGGACACTGCTGGCCGAGGACAGTGAGGAGACGGCAGAGTACGTCCATGGCCTCTGGAAGTTGGTAAAACAACTGGAGCTCATAGAAAAGCATAGTAAATATAAATGGGTCGAGGTGCATGACATATAATAGGCCCCCCATTATCTTATAATACTTCTTGGTTGTCTGCCTCTAATTCGAATATATTAGTGATCTGCTGGGTAACGCTTGCATCTCAAAAATATTTTAAAATAGTCTCAAGAAAAACATCCTTCCCCATCAGTATTCTTTATAAACCAATATTTTGAATAGAGAGGTCAGGGTGCTCGTTAACGTGGGAAATCCTTCTAGAAAAATATGGAATATAGGATTTTATTCTACGCTCATCAACATAAATATATTACAGGTACCTGTGGGCGTTGCACAATTGGATTAGCGCGCTTTCGGGAGCGTTTTCTTGGCCAATTTGAACATGGGTATTATTGGAACTTATGGCATCCTGGACCACGATTACATAAGTTCCGAGCTTCGCATTGAAGAAAACTTGCAGTTGGCTTAAGCGGTCCCCCTAGTTTCCTAGGCTTCAAGTTTAAAGAACCGCCGTCTTGAAATGTTTAAGAAAATATCTGCTCGTTCATCATAACTTACCCTCAGCCATTTGTGATTCAATACTTCTTGTATCGTTATCCTCTGGTTCGGGTCGGGATGGAGCATTCTTCGAACGAGATCTTTCGCCGTTTCACTAATTGTGTCCCATAAAGGCGTATCAAGCTGGAATAAAACAAGAAAAATTTAAGGATAGACGTTGAAAGTGATATGCATACAAAATGGGACCAAGCATCGACAACCTACATGTTGTCTTAATAGTCCAGTCCAAATGTACATCCGTGCTTGCAAATGGTAGGGTCATTTTGAGTTGTGTAAGTGTTGTTGGGACCCAAATGAATAGTTATAGACAAAATACCACTAACATTTAGCCCTTTTTCGGTGTACCTCGGGAACTAATGGTCATACACTCTGTTCTCAAATCGTAGCAAACTTTGTCTAGTTGAAGAGTGTATATAGTGACCATACCCGTCACAACCTTCCTTCAATAAGATATTGGGCAAAACCCGAAAAAAGTGCCCACACTTGGTGGTTTTTTGGCTGTAACTCCGGTCGTCTTTGGTCGCTGCTTTTCTGGATTCTTACTAGTCATATACACAATTCATAATGATCGGACCGTTTGCTAGCCCGACCCTCTTTTAATGGCTATAGTAACTTGACTGGACTATAGTAACTTTGGAATAGTATATGGCCACTCTAGATGGAAGAGCGTTCCACAATATAATGTACGTACTTCAACTGACTATAGGAAATGCCCAAAAAGAACAACACACATAATAAAGGTACGTAAGTTAGTAAACTAAACAATTATTTATAACAGAATTGCTAAACGTGGGAATCATAAATGCCAAATCAGAGTATTAGGTTGAGGACAGTTTCCTCAATCAACGTTTGCTCGATCAACTGCACCTTATATACTTCCATTAGTGCTCGTTTTGAATTTTAAAAAACTAATATCCACGAAAAAACGTTTTTCAAGAGCCAATTTTCTCAAATTTAAGCAGAACATAAAAATGATTTATTTTACCTACTTATTCATAATTTGACTCATCAAACGTCTTTGGAAAACCCTTTAGTAAAGTGTGAATTGTGTAAAGTTTAATGCTATCAACCCTATCCGAACCAAATGTTATCCATAAACGACGCACCGAAAGAAAAATTACTAGAAGACAGACAACCAAATAACGTCAAATTTTCTTAATATCTCAAAATTTGCACTTAGGCCTTGTTTGCATTGAAAAGTTTGGTCTTGCATTAAACCAGCTCAAAATATTTATTGCGCAAGAGGGGAATGACTTAAGGTCGAAATCACGAGACACTTTTTGTAGTAGAATTGATCCCTGAAGTCCTTCATATATTGATATTTTGATAACGTACGAACTTTCTTTCTAGAGGAACAAGCAATACTGCTCTAGCCTCGTATAGCTCTGGCCTACCCCGACCCGACCTGTTCATGAGGGGTTTTATTAACTACACCGCTACCTATATCAACTGCACCAGCGATCGACTGCATCAGAGCCCCATAAAATATCAAGTGCACCTTTCTTTTCAGGGTCTTGTCAGGTACATCAATAATAACACCTAATGGAATAATGAAACTGAATATGGGTATATGAGTGGAATAAACAGAACATTACCTAAGTACTTCTTTCAATAGTGCCCCGTCCACTTGATCTAGGTATATGTCCAACTAATAGAACAGTCTGTGATCGGTTGTTTGGGGGATGTTTTAAAAATTTATTCCGCAACCCCGTCCACTTGATCTAAGTCCGACTTATGTCATGGTTCTCTTCGAAAGATGCTGGGAGGAGTGGAATTAGCCTCCTACTTCGTCTATACAAACACTGTCGGATATTGTTGATATCTCTGGAATTGAGTTGATTATCGATTCGAGAGTTCGGCAGGAGTGCAGATGATAAAATAATATATTATATGAAAACTTAATATTATGACGATTGCTACCTATTCAAGTGAACAAGTGCAGTCGATATGTTTACCAACAACTAATGAGCCCCGAGCGGTGCAGTTGATCGCTACCCGTTCAAGAGGCTCCAATTGCCATATAAATAATCAATGTTTGAATAAATAACGATTGGAGCCAGACAAGGTCATGTCCATCACATAAAGGAAATCGGAAGCTTCCCATAACCTAGTCCTGATACACATTAAATTCTCCGAATCTAGAAAATCTGAATTGAAGAAACAAAATGTTCACTGTAGCTCTCACTATTCTGAATGCAATTGAATGAACTCGGAAGAATTTACGTGATACAATGAAAACCTACCAACAAAGTCAACTTCGACCAACAAACAACCAAAATTATTTTTTATTTAATACCTAGTTGAATAGTTTCCTATTAATTAATTAGTTTCGATTAATTAATTCATGCTTTAGCGTACACGAAATAGTTAGCAGGTCTAAAGTTCATCACTTGTAAGATGAAAACTTACAGGTCAGATCTGATTTGGCAACATGCTTCAGCTTCATCGCCAATATATTGAAGGCTCAATTTTTATTATTAAAAATATTTGCACTAGGTAATTCAGATACTAACAACCTACAATGTCTTGTTGGAAACGCGATTTTGAATGAATGAGCCAGTCTAAGCCAGTGGTCGGCAAACTTATTTGCCAAAGAGCCAAATATGATATAAAAACTACTTCAAAAAAAATTGAGAGCCAAATTCTGTTTGTAAAATCTTGGACATTCAATAAAAGCTGCTGTAACCCGGAGCTCCCAAAATACAACCTAAACGTGTTCATTTAGTATTCTTTTCAAATTTTTGATTATATATTTTTTCTCAATTGTACTCCACCTGAAAGCCGTGGTTTTTTAACTACGCAGGAGCTTGGAAAACATAGGAAATATCTTGGAAAAAGAAGTGTAAGCATTGAAGACAGGACGAATCCTTCACTCAGGATGCCTCTCTTAATGTTTACATTACATTAAAAGTCAAATAAATTTTATTTGCATACTAACGCGTAGCTTAGCTTGACAAATCGAATGGAAGAGCCGGTGGCGGGTTCCGATGAACGGTAACGTGCCGCTAAGGAGGATGTGGAGGAGAACGCCTGCAGACCAAATATCGCCGGATTTGCCATACATTTGCCGGTCGACCACTTCCGGCGCCATGAACTGCGGGGTTCCTATTCTTCCTGCGGCCCGAAACCAAAAGTATTATTAAATACAACAATCAAGTCAAATGTTCGACGTAACAGTTCAAACAAAGACGATGGAGAAAATGTTAATATTCGTAGAGCATTCCATAAAAACACACTCTCGAAAATGCCAACAAACGAAACCATCAATTAATTAACACACAGATGAAAAATACTGTTACAGGAATGAGTGAAAAGGCTGAAGAAAAAATTTGAAGAGGTTGTGAACTATGAGAACCATAGTTTAAATCAAGAACCATTTTACAACGAATGTCCAAATAGAAACATCAAAATTTGTAATCCACTGAGACGTCAGGAAACATTTCCATCAGAAAGTATGTCTTCGGACAAAGTACAGAGTTAAAGGAATGTTGATAATCACATCTATTTAGCAGAAATTTCGCAAGGTTGAGTTCAATGCAAATGGCACATAAATAAATTTGCAGCCGTTGTATTGGGGGGGTTCTATAGTGACGGGGGGAAGCCTTGAGGGCAACATAGAACTACAGTCCAATAAAATCGGAACAGGACCTCAAAGCGATCTGGAGAAAGCTGGAAATCGTTCCAAGACCTTAAGATAGTAATCTGAGTTTGTGCCCCTAAAGGGGGCATAACTTGTCGTGCCCAAAAAACTTGGTTAAATTCACGTTTCATTGAACTAGCCGTTAAATTCTCCATGACTTTGATTCCTGGAGTAATTTGATTAGACCAGTACTTTGGATGCTACGGACGACAGAAAGTCGTACAATGGTACAATTTAGCCATTATAGGGAAAATTGTCGTCATTCAGGCGTCGATAAGTACCATATAAATTGGTTTAATTGGTGAATCAGGGGAGTCAATCGACGCAGAATTAAATTTTAATGCTCTTTGAGTATTCTCTTGTTAAGGTTTTCGCTAGGATGCGTTTTTTCGGAGTTCACAAAACTGAAGAAAATCCCCCAATTTGGAGCATCCCGCAAGTTGCAACTCAAATAACTACACGAAATATTTGGAGTGTGAGGTAAAATTTTGGGTGTTCAAGTTGGTGACCAGACGATCTTCTGTGAGAAGGTGGACGACCTAATAATAATTTATTTATGTAGTTTTCACAAAACCATAATATTGAAACCATATTATTTAAACGTCATATTAAGACGTTTAAATCAGCTGCTTCACAATATGAAAATTGGCCTGAAGTTCTACCGATTTCGTCGGTTCTACCTTTTGGTTAAATCATAATATTGAAATTGACATAAATATCATAACATTGAAATAACATAATATTATCCGTTTCGATAACTATCCACCATAACTGAATCAACACATCTGGAGTATATTTTCCAAAATAAGTGAACAAGTGCTTCGTGTCAATTTTGTGCCAGGAAGGGAGAGCTAGAAACACCACAATTAAAAATTATGTTACTTCACTAGTACTGCAAGTCTCGATCTAGTGGAATGGAGAATACAACGATTAGACCATCCAAATCTGTAAAATTAAATGTAGATGAGGTATTAACATGCAATACATGCAAGTTGCGAAGCGGATAATAAGCGTCAAGAGGATGAGGGAGTAGGGACTAAAAGAGAACTTCTGATCATAAACAAGCCCACAAAAATCTCAAAAATGCTCATGATTGAAGATTCAGTCCTCATTCACGGCCTTTCAAGCGCAAAAGCACCAGTATCAACTTTTCAATTGATATCGTCTGGTTGAAAGAGAAAGAGAAACAAACAGCATTGACTTTTTTTTTTTTTTTGGAAAGTTTTGGAATTATATTATCGACATGCTCTTAGAAGGAACGAATTTTCACTGCCAGAAGAAGAAGCTGCATGGCCCAAAAAAAAAGGAACCCACGGCCGGAGGAATGTTAGACAAGGTCACGACTAATATCTGAAAAAATCAACTTGTAACAAGGTTATGGCAAATATACCTAATACGTGAACGGCGCACTTAGATGCGATAAAGACAAAATTTATACGAGAAAAGAAGTCTATAGTGAGTTGGTAGCATTTAAAATGAATGAGCTTGAACACTAGTTTAAGTTCAGTCAATCGCAGAATGTACGTAGGAGTTCCCTACCACTACAATTTACATTAATCATATTATGGAACTCCAAAGCTTACTTTTGTATTTTTTCGACTTTAATTAATAATATGTTGATGGGTTGTCATGCCTATTTGATTTATTTGGAAGTGGGCCAAGACAGATTTAGGGCCTGAATCAACTTAGAATGATGATGAGGTTGGATTCCGTTCGATGGGCTACCAATTTTGTGGTGAAATCTAATCAACTGGCGACAGGGCTATGTGAAGAAGAGAATGCCGAGCTGCTATTTCCATTTAGTCATCTACCAAGAAAAGGAACGTATGCTTCTATATTCAAATAAACAGTAACGGGCATTTGTTTAGTACCGTTGTTCTCGGCTGCCTCAATTTTCTCCAAATCGGGTAGGTGGTCATATGAAAGAGAGTTAGGTGCTAAAACGAGAGAGAAAACAACACACGTGAATTAAAAAAGGAGGTCGTATATGAAAAAAAGGTAACGAGTTGGAAAAATATTGTTTACCGAAGAAACCATTCCTTGTTGGATAGTATCCCCGCCCGGAGGCTGTGCCCAACATGAAATAATAAAATACATTTCAACAATAAGAATAAAGGCGTGAATGTGCTGATGTGTGACGAAATGGAGAGAAGAACTTGAAAACTTTTGGAAATAAGTCGGAATGAGAACACCGCGACAACATTGTTTCCGAATTAATTATGAACTGAATCATTCGACAGTATTTGTTTGTATGGAACTGGAAGAAAAATTGACAACAAATAATAATAATGAACAAATTACCAAAATTAGAAATTGGGAAAAGAGGAGTAAGTTCAAACGGGATGACGTTGAACACGAGGTACTAGAAGATCAAGGAACACTTTAGCTTTGTTTAGCGTCAGCGAACCGTCTGAAGCGACTTTTGGGAGATTGGCCCTATGACTGCATTTGCTATTCACCTGGTATTACGATATCTCGAGAGAAAACTTCACCAGAACCAACCAAAAACCAGAGCCAACTGAATCTACCACAGAAACATTAAATGTTTCATTAAATCAGCAAATTTTGCTGAAGATTCTGGGAGTAGGCAGAAGAAGCCACCACACCACTCAGCTACAGAACTCACACAACATTACGAACTAAATCACTTGCGAGGAAATCGTGGAAACCCATGACCAAAAGAAAAAACCATGCAGCATGGTTATAAGAGCGAATGTTTTAAGAAATAACTGGTTTTTATGTAAAACGCCTTCATTTTACAGGTTTTTTAACAAATTTCTGCCCTGTAAGCATTTCGTTAAGGGAGCAGAATGCGATACAGATTATGCAGGGAGATACCCGTTTCACAATACCTACCACCCAATTATTTGCAGGATACCAACCAGTAATTAAAATTTGAAGTCTCTAGCTCATTAAGCAAATCTAATTTGTTTAAACAAACTTGAGGCGAGTGAATTTCGCAGTAGTAGTAGTGCAGCAGTTATTCTTTCTGGTAGATTCGCACAATAGACCGCCATCGACATCTTGGGATAGAATTGGTGGCTCAAGCCATGAAAAATATGCAGTGAAGATGCACAGAGTAGCACAAACATCAAGATCTCACCAAAATAGCGAGTGAGGAGGACCAAACATGTGCCACCAAACCTGTTCCACTCCACTAGTGTAAGTTTTTATGCATTTGTGCAGTAGATTTTCCCACTAAAGTTTCTATTACCTACCTATATTTGAAAAAACAACAACATGACTAAAAAATTGTATTGTAGGGTGTTGGTATAAGCTATACTTCATTCCTGAATCGCACCTCTATGATCAGTACTACATTTTTCATAGAAGAGGAAAAATGTGAAATGTCTCCCTCACATGAGGCACTTCCCTCGTTTTCCGAAGTTTTGACACTCGCCTGACTACACCTATTGCCTCGTTTCTTGGTGATGAATCGCCTCAGGCACTCAGGCCGCCCTGGTGCATTATTGATAAAGACAGGAAACCTGAGGTAGCTCAAACTGATATAAGCATTACTTGATTCGTTCAGCAGGTGAAGTTTGTTTGCTGTCTTCAACAAAACCGTTTCGAGTCGAAAATAATTAATGAGCATTCGAAACTGAAGATACTTGGATCAATTGAACCCTCTCAGTTCAACTTTCTGGGCCTCCCAATGTTGAGTACGAAAAATGAGGTAATGCAACATGAAACATAGTTTCTGGTGTCAGTTCTAAAATGTCATAACCAACTTCGTCTGAATGCATACATGTATGTTTCAGACACAAAGTTGCCTATTTAGAGGTGTATAGTTGAGGCAAAGTCCACGTGCTAACTAGGTGGATTGAAGATGCCTAAAACTCTTCTCCCTCTCAGCTACTGTTTGTTAATAACAATAATCTAATCACAGTGCAACGACACTCCAAAACAAACGTATTAACCACTCAATAACTCAGTTCCTTTGTGAGAAACAATGAGTTTCCTCATCGCCATCGAAAGTGATTCTGATTCTACAAACGAAAAAAACATCATGACGAATCCCGAAAGTACGAGCCACACATTGCCTGGACTAGTTTCGATTGTTATCAAGGTCGATCTACACTGGGACGCTTATTGCACTAGGTATACAGGGAGATGCTTGGAACACAATTTTTGACTTCGTAAATTTGTTTGGACTAGTTAGGAGGTGAACATCAAAAGTCCCCGCCCGTAGCCCTCAAGCCGGAGTGGCGGGGGGGGGACTTTGATTTTTCGGTTTTTTGCTTATATCTCAGAAATATGTGCCTACCGACAAGGCCACTCTACACAAAATGAAAGCTGATTACATTTGCTACAAGTTTTACTCGCTCTTGAATGTCTGTAATTTTGGAGAAAAAAAAGGCTTCACGTTTTTGCTCTTTTTGACCATATAACAACGATGCACCGAAAAACTAAATGGCGGCCATAGGGTTGTTGAACATTAAATTATTTTCAATGATATATACTACCTTACTATTTTACCTATTTTCCTTCAAATGTTAAATCAGTTTCAGTGTTGAGCGTGAACTCTGAAGCTTTGGGGCTCCAGCGAAAGAGGTCTCCCTCAATGCCTACATCCGTGAAACCGGTGGCCATCATCTAGCCTGATATCTCTTGACTTCCTCCCACCGAGGGAGCAGTAAATCAGTATTCCCTCCGAACATTACAACAAGTTCAGCTGTGGCTGGGAAATCACCTGCCTACTCAGATGTATGGGTGGAAGACTGAGAACAACTGCTTGGTCCCAGTATACAGTGAGTTAGCAGCTGCACAGGACGACATCCTGAAAATGATTTTCTGTCGATGCCCGAAAGACTGTGCTAGCGCGATGTGTGGTTGCAAACAAGCAAGCCTCAAAATTTGCATGCCCACAGCATACCAAAATTGCCAGGGGAGAACATGAAAGAAAAACTCGCCGCTTCTTCCCATACTCCGCATGAAATAAAAAAAATAAAATAAAAAAAGAAGAATCGGTTGTTTTTCCGAAAATAAGCAAGATTCATAACCAGGTAACTCATTGAAGCTCATACCCATAAAGTAACTTACACATAGCAATAATTATTGTTGAAGAACTAAGAATTCGAGCTCGCTTTCTTTACATAAAACCAGTTATTTATTAGTTACCTCTTCGAAAATTCGCTCTTATAGCCATCTGCATGACTGTAGATCTCGTCTGAATACGACGACTAATTGGCACATTTAAAAAAAAACTTTTCTAGGTCGATTCCAATGGTTCATTATCGAAGGTAATCAACCAAAATTATACAAGCATGGGGTGGTGGAACATACCTACGGTGATTATTTGGAAACATTGTCTTATTAGTGAGCAACTCCCTGGTATGAAGAAATTCTTGAAATCCCGTCGATTTATTCCAACCGTTTGTAGCAATAAGCTAGTAAGAATATTCATTAATTGTACGAGCGCAAAAATATATTTGGGAACTAAATCAATAAAATAAAAAAACAAATGGGGAGGAAAAATTCATTCGTCCATTTGATGTGGGTATTAAGGAATGAAGTAAATGCAAATTGTACGAGTACAGGCTTCGTGGGGAAAGGAGGATTTGGTTGACACAATGATTGATGAATTAAATACGGAATGCACAACACAAAGCGATACAGCAATACCTTCGCGTTACTCGCTCCGAGAGTGTTAGTAACGTTAAACTGAGTGTGTAGGTTCTCAGAGCTTCAGTAATGAGATTTGTGTGTAGTTATATTTCCTCGATCTTGAAATAATTTAGAAAAAATTAGAAAAGTGTCAAGCTCTGAATTTCCATTAGTGTCCTTACCGTTGGTGTCACACTTGAGGTAGGTGCGCCCTTGCGCGTTCAGCTCTTCCCAATCGGATCTGAAACTCTCTGTTACAACCCGAAGGTTACAGGAAAAATCTACAAGACGCTTTAGAGTTTCAAGGGGTGGGAGGGGGGGGGGGGGGTACCAAAATACAAAAACTTCATGTTGTGTGTGGAATGGGAAAAATAATTACTGTTTCTCCAGAAGAATTCTTCAGTAGGATCTAATATCAAAACGAGTATAACTGTAAATATTCAAATTCCGGTGCAGACTTTACTTCTTAACAAAAAAACCTAAGGTAAAACAGTAAAGTCTGCACCACAAGTTGAATATTTACAGTTATACTTGTTTTGATATTAGATCCTACTGAAAAGGCAACGGAGAGAGGGAATCAACACCGAAACCCGATCAATAGTGGGGATTAATGGGAATATTTATCGATCATCGTGCTTGGCCGCATATTATCAGTGGTAATGCAAATGGACACTAGGTAAACTTTATTTTGACAAGTTCTTTGGTTCCAATTACTGCCACGACTTCATTATCCCATGGCCAATATTGACTAAACAAGGTGTCTCAACTTAAATCCGAAGGACTTGGGGGATCAATTCTACAACTAATAGTTGTGTTTGTCTTTTTGTTTAATTCACTCTAAATGCCAGTTTCCACATTTAAGATTTTTTTCGTGGTTTCGACCTCAAGCCATTAAAATGACCATCATCTCCTAAATCCGTCGAATAAATTCAAATGTAATTATACCGTTGTAAAGACCGTCAGTTCCCCATCTCCCTGATGCACAATCAAAATTTTTTGAGCTGGGTCAAATTTTGAGATTTTTCGAAAATTAGACTTTTAGTAATTTTTCTTTCGGTGAGTGGTCTATAAGAAAAACTTGCTTGAAATCTCCCTTTCCGACGTAGTACTCAAAATAAATTAGCGTCTGAGTTTAACGGAGAAAATTACGTAAAATGCAAAAACGGGATATTTTTCAGGGTAAAAAGTGGCTTTTTCAGGACTTTACGGTTTGGGCCGGGCTAAATGATGAATCGAATGGTGATACATACTCCCATTCCTCCCCGACTCAACAGGAATATGTTTTCCACTCTTTGACCCTCCCTCACACAAGAGTTTGTATCTTCCACAATTCAACCGTAGACGTCAATAAAATGTGATCAATACCTCACTTGCATTCAAAATTATTCACGTCAGCCTTCACGTCAACTCGATAACGCTTGGATTAGGACACAGGGTAAATTACATTTAGCCTCTCGTCATATAACCAGTAAACACCTATTGTTTGAACAAGTGCAAATGACCTTGTGTTTGCGCAGAATATGCCGACATCAATTTTTGTTTAGATTATTAGAGTAATGACTAAAAGAGAGAAATGACTAAAAACCTATAGAAAACGACAAATTATCGAAAAAATTTTATTGTGACATTGAACGCTCTGCTCTTTCTCACGGTATAATTATATTTGACTTTGACGGATTAAGGAAGTTATGGCTATTTTAATGACTTGAGGTCGAAACCACGACAAAAATCTTGAAAGTGGAAAAAGTGGCATTAGAGTGGACTAAAAAAGTCTACGAGACACTTTTTGTAGCAAATTAGTTGTAGAATTGGTCCCTGAAGTCCTTCGGATTTAAGTTGGGACACCTTTTATATAGGGTAGGTACACTGACTATATTGAGGGTATATCCACTATATGCCAATTGACTATGGATAGCACTGTTCGTCTACCAATTGTGAATTTTGAGAGATTGAATGTCAATGGTTCAATTTCCTGCCAAGTTTCGAAGAACTGCACTCGTAGATAACCTTTCCAGAAAACCTTTACCAAGAAGGGAAAGTCAATGGTCCTCACCTCCGTTAACTACTTGTCCGTCTTGGAGTTGTATAGCGACGCCGAATCCTCCCAGTTTGACTGGGGCGCTGTTCTCTTTACTCGTGAGGAGGACGCAGTGAGGTTTGATGTCTCGGTGGATGATGTCGTTGTCGTGGCAGTATCGAAGGGCCTCTAGTACTTGTCTCATATAATGACTGAAAAAATTAAATAAATGAGTATTACACGTACGTCATAACATTCAAGATGTTAAATTGAATAGATGAAACAACTATCACATTACAGTTCATCAATGTAGTTCATTTCAGCTTAACTGTGGCTGCGGTTTAGCTTCAGTTTCTGCATAACAATGTGATAATAATATTATGGCCATGATTATATTATGGCACGCTCACTACACAGAATTCCGGCTGGACCCCATACTGAGGCAGGGGGAGTTTTGGGCTCAGCCTCTGGGAAATGGTCGACGCCGCAAGTGATCAATTTGCCACTTTTTCGACAAATTTTGATAATTCATTTATCCCTGAAATTCCATCCCCATTTTGCACCATCCTGATAACGAATCTGACGATACGAATCCTAATTCTTAATATGAAATTTTGCTGGTATATGCGTGTTAAGTAGCCCAGAGAATCAGGTATCAACTTCATTAAATTCTGAATGTAACTTTCGTCAGCGCATGAACAAACATAAAATCATCGAACCGTTTGTAGGTACTAAGAAAATGATCAGAAAGATCTGGAATTTGGGATGTTATGCCACTTCACGTAATATATAACATATTATATATTATATTAATATGATGACAAAGCATAATTTGATAAAATTAGCTACTAATTCCAACTAAGCTGAGCCAACAAATGTTTTCATTGCAAATAGTTTGTTGATTTTGGGGCATCCTTCCGAGCTGGATACGAGTTAGTCGCGCCCTTGATGTAAGCACCTAGGTAGAAAGAATTACCACGTAACATTATGTACTTAATTGTTTTCATGCAGGAAACCCTACTTACAACAAAAGTTCAAAGCAAGCCTCTGAATGTTCTGAGGTCATAGCAACAAGGTGCTAATTTACGAAACGGACCAATTTATTGAACTATTAAAAAATAGTCCATTTCGAAAATTGGCACCTTTTTATTGCTATGACCTCAGAACATTCAGAAACATCATTAAACCATGTTATCTTATTTAGCATATTAAATTCATCAATTCCTACCGACTGCTAACTGCATGCCTTTTTCTCTTTACCTTAAGGTGCCTTTAGACGGTGCGAATCTGCCTCGCGAGGCTTTAGGCGATGAATTCTCGCGAGGCGTTGTAGCTAATCTGATGCGCGAATAGAGTCCAACATGCGCGGAAAACCGCGAGGCGACGATGGCGACAGGAGGTCCTTCTGTGTGATGAACACTACGGAAGTTCCATTTCCCTACCAACGACTTGGTTGTAAGTGAAAATCATAAGAATTTTTTCGTTACGGTTTTGGGTGGCTCCTAAACCTAATTAATAGTGCTTGTAGTAAATATTAAACGACCTATTGTTAGCCTCGCAACAAATAAGTAGGTACCTAGCAGTTGTTTACACCGATATCGTTGGATATAGCAGTTGGTGGGTGAAGGAGAAACTCCGCCAAAGGATGGAGTATGAAAACCGACTTATGAAGGACATGCGAATGGAATTGGTGGATGATATTTTCAATAAGCTAAATACGTTTTTCCTAGTCCATCTTTTCCTTCAACTTTTTGTGATGGGTGGGGGAAAAAAATTAACGATGCGCGCAACATTCCACTCGCGTTTACACTAGGCGAATCACCAGCCGCAAAACTCCTTTAATGCGCTCCGGAAACCGACTGCGGTCACCCTGCATGATTCGCAGTCATGACTCGCGCATCAAGCCTCGCGAGGCAGATTCACACCATCTAAAGGCACCTTAAATGACTTGAATTTCGTCCGACTAGTCCTTAATTTTAATTATAAATACGCCTAATTTAATGATAAGTACGCCAATTTTAAATGTTAATGATTTGCTTTAAATGTTATGAGAATTTGCATGGTTAGTATAAAAGGACAAGGTCGGACGAAATTTAAGGTATTAGGAAAGGCATGCAGTTAGCAATAGGTAGCAATTGATGACCGAACCTACCGGGGTGAATATGCTAAATAAGATAACTGTTTGCACACATCAGAACCGTTATGGTTCAACGAGGGATTGGCGGATGCCACACCGACTAGAGTAAATAAAGGAATCGAAACTGGAGCAAAATACAGACTCCATCAACGTAATTCTGTTTGTTTTGGGACAACCCGCTAGCGGCGCGCCACTTTCAGTTATGCTCATCCGATCCATTCTTATTAAACTCTCGTTTCTAGCGCGCTCGTTTAACGGTGAGTCTGAAAAATAAGACTTCAACATAACAAAGGAACTCCCCCGATAAACGAAATCCTACCAATTTCCGTGATCCCTCTCTCAACCCAATTCGACTCCAATCAAATCATTTAGGTATTTGTAAAGAAGCAGCAGTACACGACATTATGCTTTAAAATGTGAACTCCCTATTTCCATTTTAAATATGATCAACTTGACATTTAGTTATGAAGGGTTGTAAAATTGCTGACCTCTCCCCCCTGCATAAGCTGTTAAATAACCGCCTTGACTGCCCAGCCTTGCTTTCGATGATCAGCCTCCAAGTTCCTCGTCTGTCGGCACGCTCTTCTCTCCTTTTCTACATCCCTTTTTCATCAACAAATTACGTGAAGAATAGCCCGTTGCAGCGTTTGCCTCGCTCTGCTAACTCGCTGATCAATTTAAACCCTGAATTGGACTTTTTTCACCACTCCCTTGTTTCTCTCAAAATGTTATTGGCTTCCTCACCGTTCTACATTACCTAAGTTTAAACACCACAGCCAGTGTTCTACATAATTAAGTATTTGTCATTGGTACTCCACTTGTTATTATTTGTGTGCTTCAGTCGTCGGAATTTTCAACTTTTTTTGTATGAGTGCAATTGGGCTTGCCCGTAAATAAATAAATAAATAAATAAATAAGGGTTTTTCCCCCCTAGTAGGTATATGTAATATCATCTGCCAATATACAAGCCTCAACAAAGCAAAAGTAGGCGTCAATAAACGAAAGCTAGAATAGACAAGTGTGAAAAACAGTTTTTATGCCCTTTCCCCACCCCTTGAATAACTCCAAATCTTGTGAACCACATGTTTCGAAAGTATCCCATTTTGTTATCGCTCCTTGGGCGATAACAAAACTCGATGTTAGTGACAGACATTGTTGCTGAAAATGTTGACTGAAAAAATAACATTGTCAACAATGTTACGTTGGTGTAGAAGGAAACTCTCCTAAAAAAAACGCTAATAACAATGGTCTCAACAATGTTATCGTCCGGTGTGAAAGCACCTTTAGTTCGACCCGGAATTTAGTTTGAAAATTGGCGAGACCTTCATTGAGTTACCGATCCCACTCTCCTCAATTGAAGGGGATCATCCCTCATCATCATTCGAGCACACAATATCTCAGTTCATTACCCCAATTATTAGAGACCCACAAGGATGTTGCATAACAGGAATGATTTACACAGAATGGTGATCTGTACACAAGATGATAACCGTTATAGCTAAATTTGAAGGGTTATTTCATTTTCAACAAAACTGCCTGTAGCCAACGAGTAACCGAACGGGGAAAATCGTATACTCGGTAAATCTATTTGGAGTTTTATCAGAGAAAGGGTCGGAGACAATCAAACCCAACCGCCCACCTGGGACTCGGAACTCGGGACGATCCAATGATCGTTTGGGCACCTGTTCGGACGAGCAGAGAAAGAGAAGAAAACGAGTTGAAAACCGCCATACTGAAAAACTGACCAACATACAAACCGATTGTAATTGAGATGAGATCAAAAAGGAGGAAAGAAACACATCTGTCGTGACGCCTGACACTCAACACAATATGATTCACGTCTGTCTAACGATCATCGCTCACAGAACGATCTGGTACCGCTTACCTAACCTACCCAGAGTCCCCTCATACCTCAACTTCACAAATTTCGAACCATCAGATACCAATACGACATGACATAGTATATGTGTAACAGTGAATCAGTATTTTCGAAGAACGACTCACATTTCAAGTTGATTCCTTACTATTGCGAGAAAGTGTAGAAAAAAGTATACCTGGCGACAGCTTCACTGTAGACGAACCCTGCTGTTGCCCTTCTTACGATTTCGAAACATATGTCGGAGCCGTCCATGCTAAAAATAACAGAACACAAAATAAGTTTTAATTGGTAACAATAAATTGGTAGATAATAATAATAACATAACAACATATTTTTTAAATGTTGGAAGGAAATTAGCAACACAGTCTAAGTAATGGGGAATTTGCGATTTTGGTAATTTGAATTCCCCATCTAAGTAATGGGGAATTTGCGTCAATTTTGCTTTTAATTTTTTTGAAAGTACTAGGGGAATAAAGAAACTGTCGAAAAGTCTTCCCAAAAATGTAGGGGATTTAGACACGGTTGCCAACCTTTTTTCCTCAAAACCCCCTAACCTATACTAAAAAGTCCTGAAAAACCCCTGACTAGGAAAAAATAACCCTAAAGAAAACCCTATGCATTCCTTCCCCCAAAAAAATCCCTGTCAGCGAGAAAAAAACCTAAATCTAGGGGGAAATCTGGGGTGAAGCCCTCTTGGACCCGCCTCTCTAAAGCCCGGCGATGTCAGCGCCCCAACCGGGGGTTTCGTTCTGTTTGTGACGTCATACGGTCCCCTTGATATTCGCGGCTTCATTCGGTCTGCGCTCGGCACCACTTTTGAAGGTTTCTCCTCAAGAAAATTTGTTTACATGAATATCGCTGGCAATACACTTTACTGTATGACCGTACTATACAACAGGAGGATGATATTCGGAATCGACAACTGACCATTCCCCATTCCTGAACCCTATAATTAGGGTGACCACTTTTTTTACTTAATTAGAAAACTTCTAATTATAGCAGTGTGTGTGAGTGTTTCAAAGTCTATCTCTGCACTTTGGTCCTGTCTCCTATGACTTGAAGTGGCAAAAGTGAAGATGGCTGCCGATTTTTTACTTTTAATCAACTCATAAAATGAATGTGCAGAACCGGCGACGCATTTTTCGTCACCCTCAATTTACAAAATGGAGTCTCTGAAAAGCTTTCGCCAAATGGATTTTTGAAAAACTCCCTTACGGTTGTCGGACAGCGTTCGATGGTTGGTATATTTGTAAAACTCTCTCAACTGAGAGCATTTGATTTTCATAAGTCGTTTGATGTTCCTTCAAAAACTTGGAAACCTGTTGGCTTGATGAGGCGGCACTCCACTAATATACTTATCGTTTATTTTCGAGTGCTTCTCCAACGTTGCTCGCCCACTACAGGATATGTCAAACTCGGTTCGGCAAATATTTCAGAAGACGATATGTTTATCCTTAGACGACTATAGTTTGACGAACGGAAACTGTTATTGAAGATCCTCATTGAAATTGCACCTTCTCCGCGTGCTACCCATTCCTACAGATAAAACCGAAGAGAAGATAGAATTGATAAGTGTACAAAGGATTGAACTGATCGAAGTATGATCAAGTAGAGCTTCAAGTTTGAAACAAGGATAAGAGGCGGCACGGATGATTGAGAAGGGATACTACAAAAAACAATGACTAACAACCGGATGAGAAGACTTCTTCTTCGTCCTCTTCTTTTTTCCACGGGCCGTTTACCCAGAACATAGTACGAGGGACGTCCAGTAAGTAAGGTTACATGTGTTGAAAATTTAAAAATGAATATATTTAAATGAAATTTACAAGATAAGTGTCAAAACATGCTATTATTTCTCGGCATAATTGCCGTTGAGGTCAATACATTTTTGAAGCCTAGAGACCAGTTTTTGTATTTCAATTTATTGAAATGATGATAATCCGATGGTGCCAGGTCCGGGGCGTGGGGTGCGTGAGTCACAATATTCCACCCAAATGAAGCAAGCAGGTCCTGTATGAGGTCTAGCGTTATCCTGAAGGAGTGTCTCACCACAAGTCAGTATTCTTTTCCTTTTTTTTCCTTGCAACTTTTTGAACGATTGGAGGACGAACTATTTGGCTGCTGTGACGACATTTCGTAACGGACTGAGGCGTTTGATTTGTTATGACCGTTAAGAACCTCTCTAACTATTAGTGGTGACAACTCTGAAAAACAAAATTCCATTTGTCCTACATAGCCCTTGTAACCTTACTTTCTGGACATCCCTCGTAGTTTGAAGAGGGAGATGGGTACTATTCAGTGAAGAAAGGACCACAGCTGGACCCTAATTTCAAAAGAAGGACCTTCCGAGAGTTTTGAAAACAGCAGGACAACGTCATCAAAATAAGGACCGAACTGCCCAAAACAGTACCTCTGGCCACCCCTCTCGTTATATTAGGTCTTGCGGATGTACGAGTAAAGAAGCATGCGATCTAATCGTGCTTACCATTGTTATGATAACCGTGATTTGATGGAAAGCTGTAAACCACGATTAAGATGATTAATCCATGTTTCATAAATATGCCATGAGATGCAGGTGGTTAATTCTTGATTATACACTCAAACGTAGTATTTGGCACGTACAAAATGGAACTGCATGCTTTCCTTACTTTTGTATGGAAGGACGGAAACCAACCAATCATGGAGTCGCCCAAAAAGATTCGGGAAGGAAATGTTGTAGCCGTCTCCCTGACTCTAATGGCTTTAGCGCTAAGAGATGAAGTTGCTCGGTACAGGGTCTGCCTGAATGGAGAGCTCGAGCTTTCTTGAAAGCGTCCATTTGGATTCAAGTGAGTTGGGTCGCTCGAGTGAGAAAGAGAAGGAAAATACATCCATCGCTTGAGGATCTTCTTATACTAAACTTAGCGGCAAATAAACGATCCTCATTTTCCTTTTTTGGCCTTCAGATAAGACGGGAAAGATGGATTTAAGTGGTTGTTTGTTACAGTGCGGACGGGAGAAATGAACTTGACGAAATCTAAATGTTCAACTAAAGAGTTACAACTGAGTTTTCACGATTCTCGAATTCCAATTGCTAGGTTTTGAGCATTAAATGCTCAACGAGAAATGCTCTTCAGTCGATCCTTGCTGCTGTAGATTGATTAGTTGTCCGTTATTCGTCAGAATAAGGGGAGTGAGTAGAAAAAAGTTAGGAATTGTACTTATATTTAAATTTTGTTCAGCAATTCAATTTTTGTGTAATTTGTTTAATATTTGTTAAAAACCTGATTTTTATTATGTGAAGTAAAGTTACAGTTAGAATCCCTAGTTTTTCAGTTGGCGGCATCGTAATTTTTCAGTATGCTGGTTGTCGTCTTCCAATCGTTCGTTCTATGCTCCTTAAGAGTACATGTCAGTGTAAGAAATTATCTTCTAATAAAGCTGACGCTTGTGGCGTTGATTAGTCTAGTGCATTCAGTGATTATTCGCGCCCTATTCAACCCATCAATAAGTTGTGTTTATTGACAGAAAGCCTCTTGATATTATAAGATAAAGATAAGTTATTCTAACATCGTTCCTGTTTTCAAATATGCCTTAATATAGAAGTTAGAAGTATCAATTGTACTAAGGAATGACGTCGTTCAGATTTGCCAGACGACATGAAAGGTTTCCTTTTCCTTAAGTCAGTCAGAATGGGATGAGCCAGGGCATTTAGAGTTAAGGTTAGCCCCGGTAGAATAGGTGTCTGAGTAGATCTGCAGGTATCTGTATACAGATACCTGCAGATCTACTCAGACACCTATAGTGGGAACATCATTCCCTTAACTGAATGAGTTAAATGTTAAACAAAAATTTGAGGAACGTACTTGGTTCGCTGACAAGTGTAGAGTGTGAAGACTTCGTCATCATCATCTTATATATAAAACTCAGTTTGTTTTTTTGTCCTCTATTATAGAGTGTGTTCTATTGTAATTAGCAAGTTTCAAGGTTGGTTTCTGTCGAAATTTTTCACACACCCGCTTCTTACATCATGAACGAGGCTTTCCTTAGTGAAGGTACAGATAACTTCTCTCCTGGTCATCTTAAATTAATTATCTCCTGTTCACCACAGAAGATAACGACTCCAACGACATCATAGTACCAAATAGCCAGATACATCTCAAGCAACGAAGCAACGTGGCGCATATTTGGATTCTCTACTCATGACAAGTACCCAACTATCATCCACCTTCAAGTCCACCTTGAGAATGACTAATAATCTGCTAATGAAATCATATTCCAGACAGTTATATATAAAAATTCCAAATGATAACGCGGGTAATAAAAAAAATAGATGGTTCAGTCTGATTTATCGAACGTTGCAAGATACCCAACTGAAGTTGAAAGAGATAATCCATTTTGATGGATCACACAACTCGAGATGAAACTGTCGGGTTATTCCCTAACCTTCTAGTTGTCTCTTCTTTCAAATCTATTATCGAAACAACCTACCACACAAATAATGAATAACCTTGCAAAAAATCATTCATCAATACCAAAATCACATAAATCCACTGGGATGGTAGTTTATAACACACTCAAATGCTCACACAAAAATTGATCGCTTCAAAGAATGTTACTTACTACTCGAATACCATGTACAGCATTCCTTCCGAACTGTATGTTTCTAGAAGTTCTACAATGTGAGGATGTTTGAGCATGTGACAGATCGTTGCCTCTCTCTTCAAATCTGGTGGAGCAAAGTTAGTCAAATTAGTTGATATCAATGGTAGTTGTTCAATTAAATAGTATTGATATATAACTTTCATCCATAACCATATCTGTAGAGTAGCTTAGTAGTAACAACACCGACGATCCTAAACTTTTTGCCCTGGCTTTTTCCTTTGCTCAACTAAGTATATGCAGGTAAAAAAGACGTTTGCGCATGTGCAAGCAAAACTTATCAATTTCGAGGGGCTAAATCAATTTCGTTAAAATTCGACTCTGTGATCAAATGCAGAAGAGAGTTGGGAGCTAGTTCAAGGCAGGTCGAACAGTGGTTGATCTAGAGAGAAGGGTTAATAATGGAGATAATAATAGACCATCGAAGGACGAAATCGCATCGTTTCTAAATTAATCTTAAATCGGATTTGTATAGATATTACAATTAGTTCTTCATGTATTTAAAGGAGAATATTTCAAATAAAACTGATGAAACCGAATTTTGTAAAATGATATCGATTTTAGTTACTTTGAAAAGTCATTAGGTACATATTCACCGTCGTATCCCACTTTTCACAAAACCACTTTCTCATGAGATTTTTTATTTGTTTGCCCTCCTCAGGAGTGGGAGGAGTCGTTTGTCATCTCGAAAAGCGTGATTTTTCAAATCGAGGTCTAGACTTCAGACTCGGTTCGCACATGTGAACGTTTAAATGAAGATCAAAAATTCTTCGCACTTCTGAAAATCTTGTCTATAAAAATAGAGAGAGAAAAACACAGTCTTACACCTTGACTGTAATACAGTGTTTGGAAAATTCCAACTAACCGTACCAGAAAGATTTAATTTTGCAAGTTGGCAAACTTTTGTATTCTTTGTATTTACCAAAAATTCGGGTAGGTAAGATGTTCTTTGTGGTTTAGTTGATTTCCAACTTTTATTGCGATGGATAGGATACCAGGAAATTGCCTCACGCCACTTCTTTTAATAAGAGGTTGCACGTGGGGTGCCTATCAAAAGCTTTACCCCTCCTCCGACGCCAATGCTTCTTCACTCCGTTCCCGGCAGTTTACCCCGTCGGAGATCGGACTTTTTCATTATCCCAACCCTTTTCCCAAACAACATGTCGCTCCGTGTCAAACCCTTTTCCCGCCAGAGAAATTTCTTGGCCCCGCACGTCGAAATTTGATCTCCCGCTGTTTGTTGTGGCACCTCGAGAGGAAGCGCTCTATTAATAAAACCCAGTTATCTATAATCTGAGATAATCTCATTTCTCATCATATCGTTTCTCGATCACCCGTTTCCACCAGAACGTTGTTCGCCTCGCAGTCGTCTCCTATCACTAACCCTCACCAAACATACCACAACAGCTTCGGCCCTTCTATTCAACGTTTACTCTAGTTGGAAGTGTTTATGAGGTAGCGTTTATTAAATTGTATTTAGTACGCACGAATCCAGTTACAGTTCACCTTATGAATTCCGCAAGAAAAATGCAAAGCGGGCGTAGAGGTCCCGTCAGTAGGTCAAAAATAAAATAAATACTCGTATAATATATCATATTGGAACGCAATATAATATATTATGTTAATTAACTTAATATATTACACTGCGTTCCAACATGTATAGAAGTAGAAAAAAGGCAGATAATATTATATGATGGTAGGTAATACTATGTTTGGGCATACTCATAGGTTTCACACACCCATGATAGTAATCATCACTATTTTTGATAAGCGCTGGGAAGAAAAAAATGTCCATATACGATCCTTTTCCTCGTATTGTACTACCTACAATAATTGTACAAATTATTTGTACAACATAGATTTTTGAAAAATAGTGTTACCATTAGAAATTACCTACAATCTAACGTAAAACTAAATGTCGTCATTTATGATTTACGATTTCTGGCGAAGGAATACCTGATGTGCTGAGTCCGGGACTTGAAGTGAACTTTGCAACATCGACGATCTTGACGGCAAACTGCTGGTTCGTTTGCCGGTGGATGCATCTTCGAACTAGACTAAAAGGCCCCCTGAAACAAATGAATATTAGGTAAGTTCTGCACATTTAGGGTCCATACATAAAGGCAAGGACATGAAAAAAAAAAAAGGCTCGATAGTACCTATGAGTCTGCAGCCTACGGTACTTCAAATTTTGTACAATGGCAAGAAAAAGGTTCAAGACGGTATAGGTTGGTATAACAATCAGTATAACCTTGTTATAAACCTCAACGTTAGAAATCACTAGCCCAACATTGGGTGAAATAACCAGATCCGTTGGTTAGGTGTATCGTGTGAATGGATTACGAGTAGTGGCCGATCAAGGAGGATTTTATCTCATGAAAGAATGTAAATTGAACTTTGAGGCAACAAATGCTAAACTTTAAATCGATAGAAAACTCACAACTTCCAGTACTATTGTGCGAATTTTATGAGTAACCTACAAACTAGTGGTTGGTTTTCAGTAGATCGATTTCGAACTGCGGTCATTTTAAAATGTATTCGTTTATAAACGAATAAATATAATATAATATAAATATCACCATTGAATAACGATAAACGCTAATAATATCAAATGAAATAGTACAATAAGGGAGATGAATTCTCTTCATAAGGATACCAATTGATATTTTCAAAGATTCAAAACCAGTTGCTTCCACGGGAAAATATACATTGATTAATGGTGGGAGAGAGGAGGTTGATAAATGTACATCTTGAAATAAAACCAACAAGGAATTGCCCACGCCTTTAGTTTGATTTCCTATTAACCTCTACTACTCACCTTAGTTACGGTATCCATCGTAACTTCAAGGAATTTTGACCACTATCGTCGATATAATTCGTTTGAGTGGGAAAATACCCTTAATCCAGGAGGTGAAAGAGGTCTTGAAAAGTAACTATGAGCGTCACCACTCACGACTGGCGAATCACCCCAACGAGCTACTTTCAATGATAATTGAAAACCCTCCCCTACCTCGCAATGAACGAAGATTGAAGAGAAAACGGCATTCAGACTTGGCTCTTACCTAACATATGATTCAACATAAATTCGATCTACAACTTACTAATGCGAATTAACGTTATTACATTATAAACATTCCATTGTTATCGACTGATTAATATTATATTTTTGTATCTCAAGCTTTTTGAAGTGGACCACCGCTGGGTGGAATCCACTGCACATGTTTCTTGTTATGTATATATTAATTTTGATCATAACTGTAGTGTACCGATGTACAATAAAGTTTGAATCTTTAAAAAAAAAAAAAAAAAAAAATTAATTGAAAAAAGATTTATTTGAATAAGGAAGTTTCTTTTATTATGAAAATCAGTTTAAATCCCTCTTTTTAGTATCCTGTTTGTCAAAATTTTTCCCGGGGTTTGCCCCCCGGACTCCCCTGCTTTGGCCCCCTCAACCACCGAAATTCCTGGCTACGTTACTGGTTACGCACCTGTTTATTCAGCCCGAGCGATATAATTAATTCACTGAATCAAGTAGAACAGAAAGGCTAAAACATGGGCCAGTACTGCGGAACAATTCCAAGCTTGGTTGCGGAGACTTGACATGATTATACAGTCATGAAGCGGACAGTAGACGTACATCGAGATTGACCTCAAAGAGTTAGGAAGTCTTCACAGGTTAATCTAAGCAGAAGATAATTCATGTCCGTGTCTCTTTCTTTAAGTCACCCGGAACGTCGCACATCTGCATGTCATTTGTCCAAATTTTGGCCAGGTAATCCAGATAGAAGAAAATATTGGGGGAGGCAGTATGCAACTTCCTCTATAGAAGCAATCAACACTCAGCCAGTATGCAACATGTATGCTGAGAATCCAGTTTTGTGGCGGGGCATCAGCAATGGAATTCAAACAATTCCAGAAAGTAATCAAAAACAACTGTTCTACTTACCCAACTGAAACTCGAAAAATCAGCGCACTCATACCAAGAAAATTACTTATTATATCAGCCAGAACACTGATCAAAATCACGTTTGTGTGCTTATTTTTTAACGAATTTTCGAAGAAAAGGACACTATTATTCTCGGTCCAAAATTTCTAAAACTCGAATTTTGGAAAACATTTTATACTTAAACCCGTTCCAGGCTATCCTGAATTTATTGCCAAAAGACTCCTAAAATCATAATGATATTATGTATAGGTATGTATACATATTGTATTATATTATGTAATATGTATACATATTATGTCATTCCAGACGATAACTCTCGATCAAATTGAGATAAAAAGTACGAAGTTGCACAAAAAAATCTGTCTTGGCACTCAAAAGGCGAAGTTCGTAGATGGGCAGAATCGGGCACGGTTGCCAACCTCTTTTCCTCAAAAATCTCTGACCTATACTAAAAAACCCCTGAAAAAACCCTGAATAGGAAAAATAACCCTAAAGAAAATAGCACCCATGGCCAAGCGACCCTCTTCCAATGACCTTAGATTACCAACACTAAAACCCGGGGTTTCAGTGTCGCTACCTTCGATTCATCAATTAAATCCCCTAAAAAATCCCTGACTAGGAAAAAACAACCCTAAAGAAAAACCCTATACATTCCTTCCCCCCAAAAAATCCCTGTCAGCGAAAAAAACCCTAAATCTTGGGGAAAAACCTGACTTGGCAACCGTGGGATCGGACGACTCTAAGGGGGGGAGTTGTGATGGGGAGAAATACCCATCAATTCCCAAAGTGAAACAGTCTCACAAGTGACATTTCAGAGATTGCGATACCTGATTCCGTTCTCTAACTGGAGCACTTTGAAGATGAAGAAACGTGGATGTTACTTGAGATGTTCTTCACGGTTTATCTGCTCTAATCTGATGAAGGAATGAGATATCGCAATTCTGACTTCACCATCGTGTTCAGCGTTGATAACCCCATAATCTGGGGTGTTACTCGGCACTATTTCTCACATAACCAGTGAAATGAAGATTTTTTTTACAGAAAACCAGATATTTCTTCGAAAATGCACTCCTATAGCCACGCTGCATGACTGTGGATTTTTTTTGTTTTGTTTTACGGCGGTCAATAGAGGCGATAGGAAAAAGTATCTGTAATTGTGGAACTCTCAAGACTTGATCAAATTTGTTATCATGGGGAATAAATCTGTCGTGGGTGATCCAACTAGGAAACTGCGACCATCGGAATTCCAAGAATTCGTTTTGTACATAGGAACTGGGGATATTGGTTGTAGGAATGAAATTAGGCTTTTGGTACCCTAGGAATTGACAAATTCAAACCAACAATAAGATAATAAATAAATAATAGTGATATAAAAAAAAATGAAGAAGAAAAATATACATAGAATATTTGAAAATCTAGGAATGGATTCAGAACGGATTTGTATGAGAACATGTTTCAAACATTCTATAGTGAATATTTTATGAACTATTGTTATATCTAGTTACCTGTACAAATTCGCTAAGCCATTCAATACCAAGTGTCCAGTACTGATTATCTTGGGTTGATTCAGTCACATTCGAGAACACACCGTATTGATAAACATCATTGATTACAGGCGATTATCAAGGACTTCCTAGTTTAATAACTCGAATTGTTAATCTGGGAGGACTCTAACGACAGTCAAAAGTAGAGTAAGAACTGCAAGAGCCGCTCCTGACTCTCCTAGACTAGGTACTTACTGGGGTTTTTCGTCTTACTATACGCTCAAAACTCAACGCTCTACATACAGTTCCACCCAGTTTCCCGACCCATGACCCGCTTTTGCGAGGGTTCGCTTCCCATTGTTCGAAGTGGAGGAGATTCCGTCAGACGAAAACTTCTTTTTTTCCATTGCTCCCAACTCTAAAAACCTCTCTTTTATCGTCGGCCCCAATTTTATCCGCCGACAAGCCGTAGTGTCCCTCGTTATTTACACCATCCTTCATGCTTAAACTTCCTTTGCCACCCTTGAAAAACAACATTCATCGTCCTACGGGGAAACTTAGTACAGGATGTTGATCCATAATAAATGAACCTCAACCAGCCGCTGGAGCTCCTCTTTTATGTTTGAATCCATAAACGATCCATTCCTCCCGTTCACTTTATTTTTGCACGTCACCATGTAACATAACATAAAATACCAATACATTTTTTAAACTACACACCGAATCATTTGACGAGGTTCCCAGCTATAATCCCGCAAAACTGGTTGTTTCAGCGATCTCTGCACAGCTTCAATTGGATGTGAAAAATGTATACAGGGTGTAACCCTTAAGGTCGTACCACCGGCCAGGGATCGATTCAACAACTAATTTCTGATGAAAAGTGTCCTATAAATTTTTTTTTAAACCGGTTGAAACCTGACTTTTTTTCACTTTTAAGATTTTTTTCGTGTTTTCGACCTTAAGTCACTAAAACGGTCATAAGTCCCGCATTTTTCAGTCAAAATTCAAATGTGATTATACCGTTGGAAAGAGCGTTAAATTCCCTATCTCCCTCGTGCTAAATAAAACTTTTTGAAGAAGACTCAGATATTTAAACATGAGCCCGAATTGAAAAGTCTCGAAAATTTCGGAAAGGTACAGTTTTTTCAAACGTGTCATCATTTGACTCATTTGTGTCAAGATTTGAGACAGAGATTCTGAAGAAGATTGCTGCTCAACTCATTTTACGGTAAACACGTCGATTTTCGCGAAAATTTTACTTGTCGATTTATACTGAAAGATCCGCGGTTTTTGGCACGGGGACGAGGATTTTACACCATGAGTCTACTGTAAACAATTTTTTGATCATACCGTTGGAAAGCTGAGCTTTTGGGCCAACGTTTAGGGTTACACTATGCAAGTAACCGGCAGATTCAGTTAGGCTTACATACGTTTGAAAAAACTGTACATTTGTACACCGGATTTCAAACGGTATGAAAAAAATTTGTATAGGACACTTTTCATCAGAAATTAGTTGTAGAATCGATCCCTGGCCGGTGTACGACCCTGTATAGGACGGCGGACGGACGGATATATATATTTTTTTTTTCTTTCGATTTTCTGAATCTACCTATCTTGAAACGTAAACCAACAATTTTTGTGGGGGAGGGGGGGGGGGTTAAAAATCTTTCTTTGATCGATTCCAATGGTTCATTATCGAAGATAATAAACTAAAAACTGTCCAAGATCCCTCCTCAACAAAGTGTAAACATGAAGGATTAGTAACCTATACGATTTATCACAATTCAGAATTGAGTGTTGATGTGACTCTCCGTCAATACCCAATAAGATCAAAAAAAAGTAACAGTGATGGATTACTGGTTTCTCTATAATTGATCATTATACGTTTAATCTAGATATCAAACAAGTAAATAGTATCCCAAAGAGTGAACAAAACCGTAGGAGTGTTCTGAACGGTCAGTTACAATGCTTGGGACTATGAAGGAGCTACTGATACTGTCAGCCATCATTGCGTGGGTGTCAGCAACAGGTTGCGAAATCACCTCACTACCGGCTTGGCCTACAGCTTACAGTGTCAAAGGAGCGATAAGTATTCCATATACCGAGCTTTACGAACCATTTCAAGCGTGGTATGATACCGGAAAGGGAAACAGTAGGATAGACTACTACAATGGGATGGCAAAAACGTTCCAACTCAGCAGCTGGCCTTCAACAAAAGGAAGCATGGTGAAAATAATTCCAGTTACTACTGATGCACAGCTAAACATAATCACATGTTTGAAGACCGAAGGTGAAGCTCCAGGAGACGTAACACCGCAGTCGATTCTTCCTGACGTCAGCGAGTTTAAATGCATAAGTGATGGAGTCATCAACGGGATCCATGCTGAGCAATGGTCGTATACAGAAAAGGACGAGGAAAAAACAAGTGAGTACATCCTATGGGTAAAATGGCAAGGCAACACAACTGAGAAGAAAATAGCCGTTCCTGTTTACTATGAAATGAAAGGATACAACTCCCTCCTTGGGTCCCACTATGATCATTACTACTTATCTTATCAAGCATACGCACCAGGAGCGCCAGATGAATCTGTTTGGAGTCTTCCTTCAACTGAAACATGTAGTAACATGGAATTTGGAATTCGGAATGTAGCGACATTCAATCCAATGAAGGAGTTCATTCACAACTACGACCTACATATCAATCATGCGTGGAACGACTTCATGACAAACAACAGAAGACAGTACAATGAAGTGTCAGAATATGCCTTGAGGAAACATATTTTCAAACAAAATCACAGGTTGGTACATTCTCACAATAGAGCCGACCATGGTTACAAGTTGGAATTGAACCACCTGGCTGATAGGACTGATGAAGAGTTGAAGGCACTCCGTGGAAGAAAGATAACTCGACATGGTAATAGAGGATCTCCGTTTCCATACAACGAAGAAGACCTGGAATCTGCAGCTCAAAATCTCCCAATAAATCATGATTGGAGATTATATGGGGCTGTTAACCCAATCAAGGACCAATCCATTTGCGGAAGCTGTTGGAGTTTTGGAACGACTGGAGCTATCGAAGGTGCGTACTTCGTGAAAACAGGACAACTCATTAGCTTGTCAGAACAGGCACTGATTGACTGTTCCTGGGGCTACGGTAACAACGGATGTGATGGTGGCTTGGACTACACTAGCTACGAATGGATCATGAAACACGGAGGGCTTCCACTGGAAGAAGAATACGGGCCATACATGGCAATGGACGGCCTATGCCACGTAGATAAGGTAAAACTTGTAGCACCAATCACCGGATACGTCAATGTCACATCTCGTCACGAAAGAGCTTTGAAATTGGCCATCTTCAAACACGGTCCAGTCTCCATAGCCATAAATGCTTCTCTCAAAACGTTCTCTTTCTATTCCAATGGCGTGTACTATGATCCAAAATGCAAGGGAGACATAGATGATCTCGATCATGCTGTCCTCGCCGTTGGCTACGGTTGGCTGAACCATAAGAAGTACTGGCTTGTCAAGAACTCCTGGTCAAACCATTGGGGAAATGACGGATATATTCTAATGCAAATTAAGAACAATAATTGTGGTGTTATGACATCCCCAACTTATGTTACAATGTAAGCATGTTAAATCTTAGAGAATACTATAAATTGAAGTATATTTCAATTACACATTTATTCTTTCAATTCTTTGACCCCTAAATATCTATTTATTTGATAAAGCAAGGTACATTGGAAATACTATCCATCAGCACACATGAATTTAAATAAAAATGAAGATTGAGAAAATCAAATCACATTGGAATCGAAGTATTTTATTTTGCTATTCACGCAAATTATTTCTAATGTGAAAAATCTAATAACTGCAGAAAAATTGGGAAAAATTACACACAACAAACAGAAAGAGAATGTTATAAACCAATCGTCAAGTAAAATGAAGTGTATAAGAATCAATTGAGGGGCAGATCCCAAGGAAATCGATAGGTATAGTTGATCCCGCTCGTTCAAATGGTTGTGCGAAGATATCATCGAAACTTCAACAGCCAGTTAGAAGTTTGGGGATTCAGAAAATTCCACTTGAATTTCACCAGATAAAGGAAGATTACATCACGGCCAATCATTCATTTTTGAATAAACTTCAAATTGTACACTAGGAAAAGAAGAAAATAAATTAATGAATAATCACACGGTGTTTTGAAAATGAAATTGAGATTTGAAGTGTTTTGACAGACACAGTACAAGGATAAACCGATGGGGATTACGAATTGTCGTCATACAAGTAAATATCTAATCTGACCAGGGCCAATAGGTAACCAGTTTATATAAAACGAGCCAGAGGAAAAACACACTTAGTAGTAATCGTCATTATGGTAGGGTTACTCGTGCTTTCCGGCATCGTCGCCTTGGTGTCCGCGAATGGTTGCGAAGTCTCGTCTCCACCTCCATGGCCAGAAGCATACTCAGTCAAGGGTGCGATCAGTATACCCTACACTGAACTGACCGAACCTTTCCAAGCTTGGTACGATGAGAAAAAGGGAAATAGCCGAATAGACTACTACAATGGCATGGCAAAAACGTTTCAGTTCAGCAGTTGGCCAACAAAAAAAGGCAGCAACATTAAAATAGTTCCTATGACTACTGAAAAAGTCCTGAACAAAATCTCATGTCTGAAGGCGGACGGCAATGCTCCAGGAGATGTGACTCCTCAGTCGATCCTTCCGGATATTACCAACTTCACGTGTGTCGGCCATGGCGTTATCAATGGTATCCAGGCTCAGCAGTGGACGCGATCAGAACAGGACGAGGAGAAAACTACTACCTACATCATGTGGATCAAACTGAAACCTGATGCAACCACTGGGAAGAAAATGGCTGTTCCGGTTTACTACGAAATGAAGGGATACAACTCATTACTTGGATCTCACTATGATCACTACTACCTGTCTTACCAGGATTATAAGCCTAAAGCACCAACTGAGTCAGTGTGGAAAGTCCCTTCAACAATGAAATGTACCGGATTCCCTGGACCTGGAATCAAAGAACTGGCAACATTCAATCCAATGAAGGAGTTTATCCATAACTACGACCATCACATAAACCATGCTTGGAACGATTTCCTTGCTACGCACAAAAGGGAATACAATGAACCGTCGGAGCACGCCCTGAGGAAATACATATTCAAACAAAACCACAGGTTGGTGCATTCTCATAATAGAGCCAATCATGGTTACACACTAGCTTTAAACCATCTAGCTGATCGAACTGATGACGAACTGAAGGCACTTCGTGGTCTGAAGCGTACTCCTGGCAGTAATGGCGGCTCGCCATTTCCATACAGTGAGGAAGAGATGCTAGAACCAACAAAAACGCTACCAATTAATTTTGATTGGAGACTGTATGGTGCAGTGAACCCCATCAAGGACCAATCCATTTGTGGAAGCTGTTGGAGTTTTGGAACGACTGGAACTATTGAAGGGGCGTACTTTGTGAAGACAGGAAAACTCATAAGCTTATCAGAACAAGCATTGATCGACTGTTCCTGGGGCTATGGTAACAACGGATGTGATGGTGGCGAAGATTTTAGAAGTTACGAATGGATCATGAAACACGGAGGGCTTCCGTTGGAAGAGGAATACGGTCCGTACCTGGCAATGGACGGAAGATGCCACGTAGATAAGGTTAAACTCGTAGCACCTATCACAGGATGGGTGAATGTCACGGCCCATAACGAGAGAGCACTTAAATTGGCCATCTTCAAACATGGACCTGTTTCTATCGCTATAAATGCATCACTCAAAACCTTTTCATTCTATTCAAATGGCGTGTACTACGATCCGAAGTGCAGTGGTGGAGAAGCTGACCTGGACCACGCTGTACTCGCTGTTGGTTATGGTTGGCTGAATCACAAAAAGTACTGGCTTGTCAAGAACTCCTGGTCCAATCATTGGGGAAACGATGGATACATTCTCATGGAGATAAAGAACAACAATTGCGGTGTGATGACATCGCCGACCTATGTTACCATGTAAGTTGATGATTTCACTAAAGACATCTCAAATTGCGGTATTAATAATTGCGATATTGTAAATAAAACCTGAATTAATATCCAAACCAAAATATTGCAGTCACTACCCTACTACCACATGTTTTCGTTAAATTATATTAATGATAAATTATATTAATTTTTCGTTAAATTTTCGTTAATAGTTGCAAAGAGTGAATACTCAAATCAAGGAAATTGAGCTATACAAAGCTGTAGATAGCTTAGAGAAAATAATGGAATGAATTCAAATAAATGATCTATATACCACGTTTTGTATTATTTGGATTACACTTCCATAACAGGTCAAACTTATTAGTTCGATAACTTACCATCTACAGAAATTACTCTTCGATAACCGATTTTCTGACGAATCTCGGTCACTACTATTAAGTGCCTTGACCGTAAATTCCATTTGGACCATGATGTGTTGACCAGACTCTCCGAGATCAGTAGCTATGTCGATAATGGTCTTATCAATTTCTCATTTCAATTCCGACCCATCTGATGAAAATTTACTTAACTAATTACGGTACCAATTACAGAAATGGAAAATAATAAATTATTCAGTGGCCTCGCTGGGCTAGTCAAGTTGAAGAAATTAACATAAATGGAGAATGAATGGTCAATTTGGCGGAGAGTGGCTGTACAATGTGGATGGATAGTCCCGAGGAGTTCTAGAGGTTAGAGCAGGTTTAAGAATTCGACGAATATTTACGAGTGGCCAGCAGTAGCACATTAAAAACATATATGTGTACGTAAGGTTGGGAAAGGCAGACTGAGTTCAAGGGAAAAGGAAATACATGCTGAACCTTTCCGTCTTTACACCGCCCGGAAACCCACAGTCGTGGTTGAACAACATAACACGTGCACCCTCTCATGTTTTATTAAAACTCTTCAGATACCTTTGGCAATGTATGATGAAAAAATTACAAAAAGGGTCATCCATCGGACTGGAAACTTTTACCGAGATCGTATCTTATTGAACGGTAGGGATTGAAGCATATAAGATCGAGATAAAAGAGAACATTGATTAGGACGAAGCTTGCCTAAACGAGGTTCCAAATTGATCAGTTAGAAGGAGTTGAGGTCACAACCTAGATTATTTGCATCCAAATCATATGAATATAACCGGATTTATGCCTTTAGCAAGAAGTTCTCGAATACGAGCATACGTGCCTACGCTCAGGCATAATTACCAGTCCTATTTTAATGGAAAAAAACCTTGATTATTTCTTGAATAATTAAGAATTTTCGACTACCAATCAGGTATGTACAGTATATAAATATCAATTATCATGATCTGAGAGATCGTAATATATGTATAAATTATTAATACAGACGGTATTGGTGCGTTGTAAATGAAAGTTCCCAATGGTTTTTGATGTCTGTCACAAGTTTAAATTGGTTAAGCGGTCGGTTATCAAGTACAGCAGTCGCAAACAAACTTTACATCCCGAACCGAACACGTCGATATGAAATGTATCCGTTAAAAACTCAGTTTGATTACATTTTCATCATGAAGAAATGACAAGAAATGATAGTCTCCTCATGAATCCACGTTCGAATCTTCATAAGAATCAGAAAATAAACGCCATTAATCAAAACGCCACACGGAATTCACAACGTACGAGTTCCGATCGAAGAAATTTAATGTAATTGGCTTTTCGAAACTAAATTCGAAACCTCTGTATCCACGTCAACAATTCCTGATATATTTGCGGTCGAATTCCGTACAAATCTCCCAATGATGGTGCAAAAAAACATTATGTAGCTCGTGTTTCTCAGATATGGAGCCCATAGGGGTGCATGAAAGTCTAGCTGACCAAACCCGAAAACTGGCAAATGGCTTAGCGAAAATTTAACGTGAGGTTAACATAAGTTAAGTATGAGGCAATGAAACGTAACCCAAGAAAAACAAGACTGTGTGAAAAAATCGTCTATTTCCACTGAAATATGAGTACACTGTTGGACGGTTTCGATTATTAAACCTTCGTCAGTAACAAACAACACTGTATTGTAACGAAACGTTAATGTTTTGTTACTGACGTTGGTTTTAATCACCGAAACCGGTCTAACAGTGTACTCATATTTCAGTGGCAATAGGTAGAAGATTTTTTCAAATCGGTTTCTATGATTTCGTCGCGAATGATTTAGTTCGTAAACGTAACCCAACACAATCAATTGCTAATTTGATACAGGAAGGTTTGCCATCATCCCAAGATGTGAAAGGCTTTACTTGATGAATTTTTTAGAGTCAGAAGAGAATTTGAAGGACCCGGTTATTTTGCTCGGGACGTATAGACAGCGGCGCCCATGAGGCAGGCACTCAGTGAACGAAGTTCAGATTTCTCGCTTTTCCATACTTTGTTCATTCTTTGTGCCGCTTTGGTAATTATTTCCCCTCGACTTTCTGAAATAATTAATTTTCTCTTGGGGATCATTTTTAACGCTATAATAACTGTGACCCACTTTGAGGAGACCAGAAATGTTATTTATAATGGAGGGCAAATCTGAATCTTAGATATACTTAGTATGGATGATTATTTGAAACTAGGTTGATACATAAGTATCATTTCAAGCGCACAGCGTATCTGTTGAATTGCACCTCACAATAGAAATCCCGTACTCCATTGCATACAAGCAAAAGAAGCTGGAAAACCACCTAGTTTTACGTTGTTGGAGGGGAATAATGAACCTTTGAGATCGAACAGTTGGAACGATTTGAAGTCGATTATTGGGAAAATCCACCTGTTTCGAATATCAACATGAGATTTACTTGAATGCTCTAAACATCCTCCTTCAGCCAATTGAAAGTCATGAATCCGCAGTTAACGGCACATGAAACTTCACTTTACACAATATCCTTTATTGCTTTTCTGAGAGGCGAAATAAAGAAAGCCCAGAGTTCCGTTAAGGTTTGAAAATGAGCTTATCGATTGAAAGGTGTGTGCACTATAATTCGGAGGCCCTTGAGGGTAGAGGCACTCATCGTCGACAAGGGAAGAAATGAGAATCTCAGGATACCGCCGAAGGAGACATTGATGTGATATGCGGGGAAAGAAAAAAAAACGAAACTGTGGTAACATTGTAGTACGATGTCAAGGGAGCCCAAGGGTAAACAAACGGTCTGCCCCCAACAAACTGTGATTCTGAGCTTCTAAACGTCACCATTCCACCGCCAATACCTACGCTTACCTCTGCCGCCAATTCCCCACTTCAATCGTCCTTTATCCAAACCGAGGGACCCCCTAAGGATGGGCGGTAATAAATCTTGTAAAGCTCACGGTTCCAAGCTTGACGAGTGGCTTTCCAAGTAAGGCGTTGGAACTATACGAATTCTCCACTTTGAAAATACGGCTTCCTGAAGTTCAACAGCTCTATTCTTCCTTCGTTAACTTAACCACATGTAAAACGAAGGTAGTAATTTGAGGGTAACATGAGGTTTTCCGACTGCGAATGAATTTCCTGAGTGCAAATGGTTAGGTAGGCTATTACATTCAGATATAAATACAGCTGTAAGACTACCGTTTCCGTTAATATTATGGCAATGAGCGATTGAGAAAAGTTGCAGAAATTAGGGCCTTACGTAAGTTTGCATTAGGTAGTGTTGGGAGGCGAACACTGTACTTCACATCTAATGTTTGCTTCCACGGAAACGTACAAAGTCATCCAGGTTCAGTTTTACACATGTGTAAATACATCTTGATATGCCCCAAGTAGGCTACATTCTTCTAGGTGCAAGGATTCCCGAGCCTTGACTTGAAATATGATCCTTCCAACTGCTCACAAACATCCTGCGCAACAGCCGATTCTGCAGTATAATTAAAATATCATACTTGATGGAACAAATTCGTTCACAATTTACCCTGATCCCATACTACTCGTACATTAATATAAGGTTGAAAATTTGCAATTGATGCTTTAGAACGTCATGAGCATGCGACCCTTCCTGTATCAAGCTCCGGGGTACTGCTCTTACTGGAAATCAGCGTACTTTAACGTGTGTACTTTAACTACTCATCGGGGAGCTTCCCTGTCCCAAAGATCCAATAGAACGATTTATAACCGGATCTAAGCTTTATTGAGCTTTATTATATGGAGGACTTCTGATTTGAAAATCGACTATACATTACCAAAGTATATTTTGAGTCAGGTAAAAGAAAAATGGTGAATTGAGGCTAATAGCCCATTAAAATTATACCGGGTTCCAAAAATGGGCAAGCAAATTACTTTTCCCCAAACAGCATAATAGACATATCATATACAGCAATAATGCTGTGAATTTAGAGTGCTTGTAGAGCGATGGGAAAATAATTCGATGAAAAGTCATTTCCAAGTATACCGAATGTCGTACAGATACAAATCTGTAAACCTTTAAACCGCGCCAAGTTGAGGACTATGTAATCGAGATTCCGGTAGTTACCTCAACAGTAGATCCTGCTCACAAAGGTTTGTCGCAAAGTACAATGAGTACTCTCGTTCCGGGTTTAGCCACACAATTACAACTTCCTTTTCCAAGGTATTGGTTGATTATCCTCAATAATGAACCATTGGAATCGACCAAGGAACAAAAAAGTTTAACCCCCCCTCTAAATTTGTTGGGTTACATTTCAAGATACGTAGATTCAGAAATTCGAATGAAAAAAACTCTGCAAATTTTCGACACAACGGTTTATTATCTCCTTAGTATTATCATCACCCTTCTGTCTAGATCACTAGAATTTAGTGAATAATTAATCTATCATTTAATGATAGATTAATTATTATTATGAACTATCATTAATTATTTATAATTATTATCAAGTAGTGTAAATTATTATTATTAATTATTTTCAGTTATTGAGTATTATTAATAATAATAATAATAATAATAATTGTTATTATTATTATATTAATAATAATTATTATTATTGATTAACTCGATACCAGAAAACCATGTATGAACATTGAACCGAGAGACTGCCGCAAGATTCACCCTCATGTTGACGACTTTTGATCTACTCCAACTTTGAGCCCCCAATGTGAACGAACGGCTGGACGTACAAAGCTGCGGATGGTCCTAAAAAATTCAAAAAATAAACTCTATCTAAATGTGAACTAAGAAGATAGTAAACCGTTGTGTCAACAATTTGCAGAGTTTTGTTATTTTGGAGTTAAAATGCCCTCGTGAAAAAGGCGATATTTAAAGTTTAGGTTTAAATAATATACGGAAAGTTTTCAGAAATATTTTCAAGTTAAATTAATGAACAGCTGCAACAGAAATCAGAGAGATGCTGATATTTAATTTTTCCGCTTAGGCCTACAGTTCGGTGATTCCGTTCAAGAGCCAACTCAGGTCCACTTCTATTCTTCCTACTGAGTTTTCTACAATAACATTGACCTTTTCCAACAATTGTCCAATTTTCTTTTTAGATGTGACAAACAAAATTAGCTAATCATAAGAATTTTCTTGTTCTGCAAAATGTCTTGTATTTTCCAAGATTTGCTTCTGCAATGGCTTCAACATTGAAAGAATATACTTACTCGTAATTTTTTAGATTATGCGATATTGCGTTGCATTGAGAAGACAGGCAGAGTATGTTTTTACAATCTAAATTATGAAAAATAGTACGTTTATTTAGTCTAACAAGCGTCTATCGGTATAACAAGGTTTTACGACAGCCGAACACCAGACGCTGGAGAAGAGAAATATTTGGAGTCGGAGTTTAGGTATTGATTGTGCCGAGTTTTTATCTACTACGAGCAGTGCTGTTGTAAATGGAATATAATAATCTGATGAGGGGGTACCATTCAGTATTTAATAACAATATCAACATAAGGAAGGACCATAATGTTCACGCATTTATCACCATAAGGAGGAATAGAACATTGAATTTGTGTGAAGAACCGCTAGTGTACAGTAATAGTTCTCAACTGCTAATTGTACAATAATCCATTTGATCGCATGACATATCTAAAGGATTTATAAGGCAACGCAACATACCCCTAGTTCAGCTTAGTCTTGTGAGAGTGACGTGTAGGACCGGATGATATGCGGGTTGAGAGGTTGGATTGGTCATTGATTGCCCCCTTCCATCACATAACGGGTCGGCGGGCAGAACGCTAATTCGACCAGACTATGTGCATGTTCCACACCGATAAAAAATGTACACTAACCCATTCGTGATTCATGATTAATATTGTAATTATTGAAGTGGAGCCGACAAACAATGAAACGGATTATCCGATGGTGAAAGAACACCCATTGTACGAGTAGGTAGTTCCATAAATGTCTAAAGAGAAAATAAAGGTAGTAAAAGGCTACGAATTTAATAAACAACTTAGGTACATTTTGAAGATTTCATGATTATTATATTATTATAATAAAGGCAGGATAAGTACCATACATTGCACCTCCATTCATTTGTACACCCTTAAATATCCTATCGTCTTTTATTCGATCTGTTAGATTTGCGACCTTCTGGCAGGCAGGAGTATAGATCTGTATTCATCCCTTTTCCACTGTTGGCAAAAACTTCTTCCCAAGGTGATAAAGGACGTCAAGATACGATAGAAGAAGGCAGGCAGTTGAGTGGGTGAGGGATGACGGACCATAACACGTCTCAGCCGTAGGTACATCCCAAGTGACTTAACCCCCTCGATTAATCTTTGAAGCAAACCATTTCTTCCCGCCAGCCTTTAGGTCTCGTATTTCAGCATCTAAGCCGTTCGTGAGAACGGCCTTGTAGCTGAACATGGTAGAATACAGGACTCCATCTTCACCACAGAAAATTGGATCACACCAACTACCATAAATGAGAAGTTGGAACAAGTTAGAGAAGTCAATAAAGTATTATAATAAGAAATAGACATCGTATTAAATATATTAGGTATATCGTGAAAATTTTTCGCTAATCATCAAATCTTCAATTCATTAATCAAACTTCTTGTTCCTAATACTAGTGGAACACTTTCGGACAAACGTTAAACGAAGTGGACAATTTTACAAGATTTTAGTGAAACAAAATAATGTCCCGAAAGAACATTGACGTTTACATAATTCACTTCAAAATTATTGGAGTTGAACTCATAATAGTGGTTGCCAATTAGCTGCAGCCAGTAGTAAAAGAACGTAGTCTGTTATAATATCATATTATAATTTGTACAATCCCAAAAAGAAAGAGAAGTCAGACTGGTAAGGTTGGAATGTGGAAAGATAACTATGCTCTTCTTGAACGAGTCGTTCTTACACTAAGCTAGAAAATACAGACGACTTTTCCCACTGAGTAAGCGTAGGTAGATTAGGTGAAATTAATTTATCGCGTTTGTGACGAATTCATAAATTGGGTTAATCGAGCACTCGGGTGTACACAGAACGTTTTAGTCACCAATGAACATTAAGTTGTTGAAACCACATTTACCTACCCTTAATTAAATAGAATGCATTCTCCAAAGTCAAATTTAATTTTAAAATATTCGATTCAATTATCTTTTGAATACTGCAGTAAAATGAATGGACTTATTCAGTTGTATTAGAAATAGAATAGGATTTCCTCGTACCAGAATAATTAGGCAACAAGGACTGAAACGAAAGAAGTAAGTAGAGATGTGCAGTATATTTAACTGGAAAGGTATGTTTCACTGACAGACATACTCGAGTACATGGCTAAGAAAATATTGCGAAAAGGCATTACTTTATTATTGTCCTCCTTAATTTCACAACGCCTCTGGCAGGATACCACACATACCTAATCCTATACTGAGTTGTGAATGATATTTCTTAAAAACAGTGGGAAGCATTTAAAACAATGAATGGGCAACAATAGGTGGATTCATGTACCTACCACTGTGAATAGCCTGCCAGATGTGAGGCATCTGCCGAGCCAAATGCCAAGAACAAAAACAAGAGCAGCGGTAAGCGGATTCCATCTGAAACGGTGGGTTTTATAAGTTTCCGAGCAAGATACCATGCGTTAAATCACAAATGAGTGCCATAATCACCGTATGTTCAACGAAATTGCTTCTCTACCAGCCGAGATAAGTCCCGCAGCAGTTGTTAAACTGTGGCTACCAAAGCATGAAAAGATGGTGGCAGCAGCTAATTTCGTGGGTTTGGTATTTCATTTTTTCTCAGCGTAACTTCCTATTTTAGCACTTTCTGCATGTTGCACTTGCGGTGTGGATGAAAGATAACAATCCTACAACAATGTTTGTTCGGGAAGTTCTGTAATATGGATGAACCACTGATGGGCTACGGTAAATACGACAATTCAGAACCCTCATAAATTACGCCAGTAGTCGATGTTCGAGATTCATCACTCGGAAGATCAGAAAAAAAGTCATCGAATGAAACTTGGAAGAAACTAAGAGCTTCTGTTTAGTGAATTAAAAGAAAAATCGTTCATCTAAGCGAAACTTCAAAGAAATTGGACCCGTATGTATCAACTCCTACCCCTGGTTCTATCTACCCGAAGGAGGAGAAGGAGACAAGGCACCATCACCATGGAATCCACTCTCCAATCACTTCTCCCTCCACTTACTATGAAGTTCTAAGGGAACCTCTTTGTAGCCCTAGGGAGTAACAAGATTTTTTCATTATATTTTTCTCTTCCAGTGCTCGTTTTCGTTTCATCACACCGTCTCGCAAACTGATAGAAATCAAAAAACTGGAAATCGCATTTTCGGTTATGTCCAAACAGCGACAAAACTAGAAAAGTATTTTATTTGGAGTTTGTTTTTGTTCCAATCATACTTTGGGTAATACATTTGGTAATGACACATTATAGGTTTCTAAGCTCCGGATGGTCTTAAAAAAGTCTAAAAATTAAACTCTAGGTACTAAACGTCCACAAAAAATTCATCCGTTCAATTTGAATTTGAAGATATGGCGTTTTCAACATTTGTTTTGTACCCCTTGCCATTGACCTAGGGTTACGAAAATTTTCGTCATTTTAGCACTACGCTAACTGGGCAAAGTGCTGCGGACGGACGAAATTTTATTCACAGCTAACACACCCACAATGATCCGTGAAGCTTCTCATAATCCTAGGTCAAGGGGAAATGAATTTTGAAAATATCTGACAACTCAGTGATGTTTATTAAATCGATATTATCGAGTTAAAAATAAATAATTACATCACAGAGTTTTCAGAATGAATATTTTCTTGAATTGCGCATACTTACATCCACGTTATCAATATGTAAGATGCTTATGGCAATATAGGCAAGTTCACTACACAAAGGGTAGTTTAACCTCCTAAACTATGGGCCCACGTGTTTTGGCTGTTTTCCCAAACTCGCTCTTTGATTTACCGTTCGCAACTTTCCCCTTCTGGAACTCCACCTAGTTCTGAGGATCTCAAGGGTCTTCTGCTTCTTCATGTGTCACCTTTGGCTCAACCGTAAAATTGGTTGAAAGAAAAACAACTTGGAAGAAGGGGAACTACCCTTCCATGAACTTACAAGGAATTCCAAGCGATTCGATACTAAGGTTGATCAGATACTGAGCTGATTGACTACATCACTTGTAGGAATTTAACATAAAGTTTGGTTCCAATCTATATTTACCCTTGTGGGAAAATGAACCGCCCAACCCATCATGGTATTTCCGGGGTAAGTTCGGTACTTAACCAGAGTCGAGCGATGTGAAACTCCGTTAGCTTGATGCAAGTCTCTACCCTCATAGAGGTTGCCGCTTGAAATTAAGGTAGATTCATAGAATTTCAACCTCCTTAACTCGGTAATTGACCCCAATCTCTTCAATCGAACTACTCAGCTAACTGCTTCCCCTCAAACCAATCTGATTTATCGAGAAAAAAAATATGTTGTGTTATTGAAGATGCGGGGAAGCAGTCACAAATTCCAATAGTCCTGGAGCCGAGGCCGAAAATGGGTGTTCATTTTAGGAGAAGGTTTGATATAAAATTATGAAAATCTAGTCAATTCTGAGTAAGAAAATCCAAGTCTGCCATTTCAAAGCGGTTGCTTTCAAAAATGGCAGCCATTTAAAAAGTGACGAAAACGCACAAACATGACCTGTCTTTAGGATGGATGGAACTTTTATAGATGATAGATTATGTCCAAACATAGATGTTTTCACCAGTCTGCCACTTTCAACCGGTTGAAAATGCGTGGCAGACTCAATTTCAAAAATTGCATTTTTCGGGTGTAAAATTTACAGTATTTGGGACGCCTCAAATTTTCACACATGATTATATATGCCCAAATAAGGAGTTTGAGACTTGTCTGCCAATCTAAAGCAGTTGAAAAGTAATGGCAGACTTGAATTGAAATATTGCCAAATTTGGTGATAAATTTCATCAGTTTTAGGAAGATTCAAATTTCAATACGTTAAAGTACCTGTGGTATGAGAGCAATAGACCATGGTCTGCCTTGCCTAGCCAGTTGCTTTCTACCGACAGACTGAAATGCAAAAATTGCCAAATTACTGATCAAAATTTTGTGATTTTAGGATGCTTCAAATTTCGGCTCAACATTGTTCTCCTGCAATAAGACTGAAAAAGAGTAGTCTGCCTTCAGTAACCCGTTGTTTAAGTTAGGCAGACTGAAATTGAAAAATTGCAATTTTCAAGGTCAAAATGAATGTATTTTGGGAAAGTTGTAATTTTGGCATGTGATACTAGCATGTTAGTGTAAACTTTTTGACGCAGTCTGCCATCAATATTCCGCTGCCTTCTGGCGGCAGACTGAACTCAAACGTGGGAAAACAGAAATAATTTCAATTATTGACCATTTTTATGGTAAAAATGCATCTTCTTTAGGACGATTCAAATTTTGGCACATGATACTACATTGTAAGAAGAAACTTTGTGACATGGTCTGCCATCAATATCCAACTGATTTTTTCGGCAGACCAACAATATTAGGTATCTTACTTACATAATATGTTACAATTTGCCATCCCTCAACACCTTTATTAGCTGCAAGTAATTTTTTCTACATCCATTTTCCTTCATGTCCGACTGTAGAAAATATCTTTAATTTATAAATGAAACAAGGGAGAAGCAGAAAACAGAATGGGAAAACACTAAACTTCGCGTCGAAAACGGCCGTTAGGTGGGTCCCGGGTAGCCGCCCAGAATAAAACTGCCTTTTTTTCATCTTCCAGGTAAACTACAGTCTAGAAATTTTAACCGTCAGTCGGGGATAGACCACATTGCAATATTCACTCGGTTTCTCATCTGTAAAATTGTTTAAATAATACCTTTTTGTAATAATACAAATTAAATTTTGATGCTGAGCTATTGACTTGAAATTTTAAAAATAGGTCAGAACTGGATCACAATGCAATATTCACTCGGTTTTTTGTCTGTAAAATTGTTTAAATAATACCTATTTGTTTAAACAAATGAAATTTTGATGATGAGCTACATACTTGAAATTTTAAATATAGGTCAGAAATGGATGACATTTCAATATTCACTCGGTTTGTATGACATGGTATGAGTATGGTATGGTATATTATTGTATGTATGATTTGGTATAGTACAGTATGGTATGATAGGAAAGAAATTCGTATGGTATGGTATGAGTACGGTGAGAATATGGTATGGTGCCGATTTGCAACACAGTCTGGTATAGACAGAAGGGAGTTTATTTTTCTATGGCCATAGATTTAGGCAAGTTTAGTTATTTTCCATTGTACATTGGTAACATCAACCGAATCCAGAAATAACATTATTTTGTTTACTTTTCCAACAATTTTGATTATTTATTTATCGCCACATTGCATCCGACATTTGGACATTTCACCGCTGAACACGACGGCGAAGTCAGAATTGCAATCTCGCATTACGTCCTAAAATGGACGAAGCGATTAGGAAGAAGTTGAACGAAACGAAACCTATCCATATAAACTTCACGAATCTGAAGACATACGTAATCCCATTAAAATTTAATAAGTTAATATTAACTCACAAACAGTACCTTAAGCGGACGAGGCGAAATACATTGGCATGACTCTCGACTGCAAGCTGAGGTGGAAAGCCCATGTAAAGAAAAAGAAATAAAAAACATACCGTTCTATATGAATTTTTCGAGATATGAGATTTTCAAATTTTCAAAATTCGTTTTGAACCCCTTCCCCTTGACCTAGGGTTATGAAAAGTTTCGAGGACCATTGTGGGGTTGGTCGAAACCCATAAAAAAAATTTCGTAATTTTAACTCAACGCTAACTGGGCAAAGTGCCGCGGACGGCGTACGGCGGACGGACGGATTTTTTTTTATTCGATCTTGAAACGTAAACCAACAAATTTTGAGGGGGGGTTAAAATTTTTTTTTCTTTGGGCGATTCCAATGGTTCATTATCGAAGATAATAAACCAAAATGAAGTACGAGGTACGCGGTGTGGGTGTGACAGGGGGCGCAGAGACATAAAAGGTCTCGTCGTATGACGCACTAGTTGGCTCCTGCCAGCCGTATTACGTCATACGCTCGTGCGTCATAGGCTCTGACGTACTTGTTGGCCTCCTGCTAGCCGTCTTACGTCATACGCTCGTGCGTCATAGGCTATGACGCACTTGTTGGTCTCCTGCCAGCCGTCTTACGTCATACGCTCGTGCGTCATAGGCTCTGACGTGCTTGTTGGCCACCAGCCACCCGTCTTACGTCATACGCTTGTGCGTCATTGGCTCTGACGCACTAGTTATCCTGCCAGCCGTCTTACGTCATACGCTCGTGCGTCATAGGCTCTGACGTACTTGTTGGCCTCCTGCTAGCCGTCTTACGTCATACGCTCGTGCGTCATAGGCTATGACGCAATTGTTGGTCTCCTGCCAGCCGTCTTACGTCATACGCTCGTGCGTCATAGGCTCTGACGTACTTGTTGGCCACCTGCCAGCCGTCTTACGTCATACGCTTGTGCGTCATTGGCTCTGACGCACTAGTTATCCTGCCAGCCGTCTTACGTCATACGCTCGTGCGTCATAGGCTCTGACGTACTAGTTGGCCTCCTGCCAGCCGTCTTACGTCATACGCTCGTGCGTCATAGGATCTGACGTAATTTCCCGCCGGTCGCTTGTGTTCTGACGTGATCTGAGGGAAAGGGTGAATCAAGGGAACAAATTTTTCCCGTTTCAGTTTATGTGCCAAAGCAAAGACATGAAAATGTCAAAAAAATGTGTAAATAGGTACCTAAGCCCAACTGTAATGTCAATTTTCTGACAATGAGTTTTCGACTATAGTTTTCATACCTTTTTACTTAAGTACTTATTGAAATTTGAGACTGATAATGAGCTGTTTGCAAATAAAAAGTCTGATAACTTCATTAGGTACATATTATTAATCTATTTTCAAGTTCCGATTCACAGTTGAATGTGTTTTATTTAGATGTCGTAAAATTCGAAAACGATGGAATGACGAAAAACCTGTCGACTACTGACTCAAGTGATACTGTCGACTTCTAACACATGTAGGTCGACTACTAGTGCAAAACCATGTCGACTACTGAAGAAAATGTTGGTCACTGGTATCGACTACTACCTAGAGCATTGGGATTTTTTACAAAACTTCTTTTTCCCTTTTCAAACCATGTTGAATAATATATCCCGCTGCCAGGTCTTTTAGGAAAGGATCTTGGGTACACAATGAACAGGTTTGCAATGAGAAAAAAACCGAGTGAATATTGAAATGTCATCCATTTCTGACCTATATTTAAAATTTCAAGTATGTAGCTCATCATCAAAATTTCATTTGTTTAAACAAATAGGTATTATTTAAACAATTTTACAGACAAAAAACCGAGTGAATATTGCATTGTGATCCAGTTCTGACCTATTTTTAAAATTTCAAGTCAATAGCTCAGCATCAAAATTTAATTTGTATTATTACAAAAAGGTATTATTTAAACAATTTTACAGATGAGAAACCGAGTGAATATTGCAATGTGGTCTATCCCCGACTGACGGTTAAAATTTCTAGACTGTAGTTTACCTGGAAGATGAAAAAAGGCAGTTTTATTCTGGGCGGCTACCCGGGACCCACCTAACGGCCGTTTTCGACGCGAAGTTTAGTGTTTTCCCATTCTGTTTTCTGCTTCTCCCTTGTTTCATTTATAAATTAAAGATATTTTCTACAGTCGGACATGAAGGAAAATGGATGTAGAAAAAATTACTTGCAGCTAATAAAGGTGTTGAGGGATGGCAAATTGTAACATATTATGTAAGTAAGATACCTAATATTGTTGGTCTGCCGAAAAAATCAGTTGGATATTGATGGCAGACCATGTCACAAAGTTTCTTCTTACAATGTAGTATCATGTGCCAAAATTTGAATCGTCCTAAAGAAGATGCATTTTTACCATAAAAATGGTCAATAATTGAAATTATTTCTGTTTTCCCACGTTTGAGTTCAGTCTGCCGCCAGAAGGCAGCGGAATATTGATGGCAGACTGCGTCAAAAAGTTTACACTAACATGCTAGTATCACATGCCAAAATTACAACTTTCCCAAAATACATTCATTTTGACCTTGAAAATTGCAATTTTTCAATTTCAGTCTGCCTAACTTAAACAACGGGTTACTGAAGGCAGACTACTCTTTTTCAGTCTTATTGCAGGAGAACAATGTTGAGCCGAAATTTGAAGCATCCTAAAATCACAAAATTTTGATCAGTAATTTGGCAATTTTTGCATTTCAGTCTGTCGGTAGAAAGCAACTGGCTAGGCAAGGCAGACCATGGTCTATTGCTCTCATACCACAGGTACTTTAACGTATTGAAATTTGAATCTTCCTAAAACTGATGAAATTTATCACCAAATTTGGCAATATTTCAATTCAAGTCTGCCATTACTTTTCAACTGCTTTAGATTGGCAGACAAGTCTCAAACTCCTTATTTGGGCATATATAATCATGTGTGAAAATTTGAGGCGTCCCAAATACTGTAAATTTTACACCCGAAAAATGCAATTTTTGAAATTGAGTCTGCCACGCATTTTCAACCGGTTGAAAGTGGCAGACTGGTGAAAACATCAGATGTTTCTAGATAGATCTATACATCAGATAGATTCTATGTTTGGACATAATCTATCATCTATAAAAGTTCCATCCATCCTAAAGACAGGTCATGTTTGTGCGTTTTCGTCACTTTTTAAATGGCTGCCATTTTTGAAAGCAACCGCTTTGAAATGGCAGACTTGGATTTTCTTACTCAGAATTGACTAGATTTTCATAATTTTATATCAAACCTTCTCCTAAAATGAACACCCATTTTCGGCCTCGGCTCCAGGACTACAAGAGTTACTATTCTTAGTAGTTACAAACAAAGAAAATCGCAACCCTATCGCTTGGGGGTAGGTACATCCAGCTCTCTCTTTCATCATCCTCTTTCTATTCGCTATATCTAATCAGACACAATTTTATCCCATTTTGTCGATTCTCCCCACTACAGCAGATAAGCCGCGAGTCTGACACCCCCATGCCATTTTCCAACCTTACCGTTACAACTCAAGTTCATTTCATGCCATCTCTCCTGTGTCATGTTCCACACGATCGCCCTTTGACGAACCGCGTCTAACGTAGCACGATTGCCCCCACAGCTACATGTAATTCCGTATCTTAGCAATCTTCGACGTTCCATACAATAGGGGATTAAACCAATGTAAGTATCTAACTCAACCAGACTTGTCGTCATACAGAGTTTTCTCACATAAATAAACCATTTAATGGTTTATGGTTTATTAATCATTTTTTAGGTTTTGTGACATACTAGACGAATATACTGTCTTATCTCACTTCATGTCGAAAAGTCGTACACTGTGGTTAATATAGTACACGAATAGAATGAGATAACACGAGCATGCGATTTTCATCACTTTTATCACAATGGTATTGTAATGGCATCAAAAGGTTTTGAAAATGAATTTTTGAAACCAATTCCGATGGAAAAGCACTCTGAACAAATCCCTAGATTTTAACTTAGTCAAAAAAATATGTACCTATGTATGTGAATGTGTGTCGTTCTGACTGGTACTGAATGCTAAAAATATCAACTTTTACCCACAATACAAATGTCTGGCAGAAATTACAAAACAAAACTCCGACAAAAACAAACAAAGCCTGGATACGAGTAATTTGAAAAACAAAAGGTGCGGGAAATGAAATAGTTCTTTGGCATCGTTCGTCCTAGCATCATGAACCTCCAGTCAATCAGTTTATTCACAATATTGCCTGTAAATCTGAATGCAGAAGAATATTATGCAAGATTGAATAATATTTTCATTAGTGAACCGTTGGAAGCCAACAAAAGAAAGTTTTAACGCCTCCTCAAAATTAGTGGGTTGGAGTTTCAAGATTGAACCATATTATGATTCAATCTTGAAACTTCAACCCACTATTAATTTTGTCCTCTTTGATTTTGATTGAAAACACAATTTATTCCTGTTGTTATTTTACCACAGAAGGAATCAATCGGTTACTCGAAGTCCCTCGAAAACATTTTGTATTTAACTCCATGTCATTCGAGGGAGCCATTTTCCCCTCATTTGCATTCACGTTAGATTCAATATATCTTGTAATGAACATTGTATTTAACCCATTTTATTACTGCACCATTCTGAGTTCACAAGGTTATATTACGGCTGATAAAAACATTTAGACTCCATCTTTCGTTACTAGATCATGCTTGAACAGTTACTCCACCTTATTTCGCCAAAACCCACTAATTTTGAGGAGGCGTTAAAACTTTCTTTTGTTGGCTTCCAACGGTTCACTATTGAAAATATTGAAGCGAAATCAGGATGATTCATGTGACTATACTAATGATTGTTCAGAGAAACCCGAGCTCATAAAGTCCTTTGATACAAAGATTGGATAAACCAATACCGTAGACTGATGTAGTCGATAGAAGGTTCTTGAAGAATTTATAGCGGTAGAGACCGCATATACATCACTAAGGAGGAAGTTGGATCTCCAGCCACATGCCTATCGGCCTACTGCCCCCACTTCGTGATCTCACGCAAGGTGCCCCTGTGTGATATACCCTCCAGGGGAGTACGGAAACCTCTCTTGAAAACCCTCACGTTCTACGTTCAGTGAACAAGTTACATGAAATGTCCGGCACATGGATTAAGAATTAAGAAGCTTCCCCATGCAGCCCTGAACACTTAGTTCAAACAAGAAGTTCTAGATGATGCAAGAAGCATCAGGCCGTGAAACTCAAACCTCACGGTAGGGATCCAGCAATTTTGCTATTAATGGAATAATCGATGCTCAACACGGGAAGCTGTGACATCGGAGTGTGAGTGGAGCAGTAAAGTAATATAAGGAAGAAGGGTTGTAATGGAAACTCGGAAGGTCTCAGGAAGGGTTTCAGTACTTAACAGGAGCGCCGAGTCTTGTGTGTCCTTCCATTATTGAAGCTTACCGGTTACCTCACTAACTCGCTACGTCCTCCCCGTCTAATCCACTTAAACTGAATATTTATGCATCAATCCTTTAAAGGAACTCGAAACTGTATGCAGATCCCAAGTGTTACCGCACTATTAACCTCAACTTTCCAACAACGTTACCTTAACTAAATCTGATACCGCCATCACAAGTTTGGAATGCGTATGGGTCCCAACTTGTTACTACAGCAGGTTTCCAATGATTAGGCACATCCGGTCAAAATTGCATGCTCACCAAAATCCTAAATTGGAATCCTATACCTACGTAGGATCTTATAGGATTCCAATTTTGGATCTAACTATACCTAACTATATCAAAATAATATTTTACTTTCTTGCGAGTAGTAATTTTTTGTAATTGAATGAATTTAATATGTTCATTCAATTACAATAAATTACTACTTATCAATTACTGCAATTAATTACTACACAAATTTAATACAATTAATTACAAAAAATTATTCCAATTGTAACTATAATTATTATAGTTACTATTATAGTTGTAGGACATACAAGAATGTAGTATATAGAACAGCGATATAGACAAAAGGGTGATCGGTTCAGTAAAAATAGTTAACTATGTGAAATGTGCATAATTTATTTATAGTACTTAAGGAAAGTGATCAAGAAAAATGACAGTGAATTTTATCACGTTTGCAAGAGGCAGTAAAATTCAGTGGGACAATGACTTCAAAGCTTGGAGCTTAATGGAAATTAATCTAACGAGTACTTTTCCCCAAGTCAATTGCATCATTCAGCGACAAGAAGCTAATTCCGAAATTTACGTGGCAACACCTTTACCACCATTCACTTAATAATAATATAATTCGAAAATATTTCAATGAATATAGTTGGGTCTAAATGAATTGTTCACTTCTAGTAAACCTTTGGATTAATCGCGTATCCTTACACAAAATGAAAAAGGACAACTTACTTTCCTTCTCAATGCAGCTTCATCTCTACTTATTTAGCTCTAAAAAACCTTATACATATTTACATTCAAAATTATTCACCTCTCGGTGTTAGTTGAGTTCCTCTTCAAAATAAAGTTAACACCCCCTTCGTAAATGAGTTTTCACCGTTTCAAACAGGACTCAGTGGAAACTCTGAAAGTTGTGATATAAGTGAAGCGATTTAGCGAAGAAAACAAATCCATTGTTCGTTTCTTCAATAATGTAGGGAACCTTCATACAAAAAATATAAATATATTTTATGACACAATAATAGGATTTATCAACTTGTAGGAAGCCCGATGTTATTATTCCCACTTTTTTTCAAATATTATCCGAACCATCTACCACTGGCAACTGGAAAATGAGAAAAATCGTAATACAGAATGCAGTAGGTACGTTTTTCAATTTTTCAATTTTATTCCTCAGACCATGTTTTTTCGGCCAAAGAGTGAAATAGGCTATCCAATATCATCATCTGTCCATTCTGTTTGTTGGCCTAGGAGTTGTTATCGAGTATCAATGGTACTTCCTCATCATCACCAAATATCCATCCGTCTTACATTGTAGAAGTAAACGTTGGGGGGGGGATAAGTTATTTGAGCTCAGGGGCTGTGTCTGAGCATATTACAAATTCTATAAATGATTAGAGGATAGAAATTGGATGTTAAATATGTCACTGTCTGGTTTAAGTATGTAATGTTATGACTATTTTATTTGATGCTTCGCTACTGTTCCACCATTCCGTACACTGGGAAACTTGGAAGTACCTTTCTTCCGTTCAACTGTCAAGATCAATCATTCAAACGTCTCCGATGCATACAGAAGCGTGCCAACATCTCTAACTAACGATGTTTACAGCGGATATAAGCGGTATGTACTTCGTTGTTGTCTGGCATTGATCAAACTACTCGCCAGTCTTTTGTTCGTTTTCTTCTAAAAATAAACTTTCCCTCATCCGATAATCCCGTTCGCCATTTGAATCTATGATAAAAATTCGATGGAGAAAAGGGTTTCATTTGGCGCCTTTTTCGTTAGTATCTGTATGCAACTGTTCACCTTTGTTGCATACTTGACGTTGGTCTTCAAATTTCTTGGAATTCCAGATATGTAGGGTACGCGAAAGAGATAGGGTGTTGCATTTGGAAGCAAGGTTCGAGTATTTTGGAAGACAGACTCGTATTGAGTATCTCGTAAGACCCACGTAGCATTCATTCTACAACCAGTTTTTCATTCACTATTAGAGCTCGAAGGTAAAACCGAAAAAACATAATCAACGTTAGCGGGAATCAAACGGTGAATCTTCATGCCAATTTTCACACTCGAGAGTAGCAGATTCAAACCACACCTAGTATTACTGTATCGAAGCTCTTCATTTGAGAAATAACAAGTGTTTACGGAAAGAATAGTTAGCTTATACACTTGAATAATATGCTATATTACTCTATGTTATAGAGTATTGCACACAGAATATTGCCTACTGTTGAATATAATCCTGGGAAATAGAGCAAACACGCAAGGAGGTGAAAAAACTCTATTTGAACACGTTTGGCGCTATCACTTGGACACAAACTAGGGGCGGTTTTCAGGTGAAGCATGTGAGGCTGAGCAACATGTACTTTGGAAGAAAGGAAGGAAGGGTAAGTGGTATAAGTCCATGTTATAACGAGTTATGAATATATTATTATTCATATTTCCCTGAACCTTATGTACGCAAAACGGTATACTACAACAGCAGGACAGCAGAGTATTGCGGGTCGCATACCCTTGGTACCCTCGCATATCCCATTATAATTCCAAGACACAGCTGAGGGGAGGGAAGATCGAAAGAGAGGAAGAGTGAGGCTCCATCAGGTTTGAGCCTCTTCCCAAGGATTTGATGGGGAGAACAAACCTAGTTGGTATAGAAACCAATCAACATTCTGTCCCCCATCGCATGGCTATGGTCACGTGATCTGAGGCTGAGTTCAGTTTCGCCTCAATAATTCTGCGTAAACACGACGCATTAACAAAAACACGTTCAAATACAACGACTTTGGCAACGCAACCTCCTTAGACATGCGGTTTGAAAAAGCCTCGAAAAACCAACAGAGACTCTTCGCAAAACCAACCACTTTTTCCCACCGCTGTAACAAATAAAACCAGTCCTGTCACAGTCGCCGAACGCCATATACTCGTGGCAAAAAAAAACTATTTGAACACTTTCCGAACAACAACCATTAGTCCCACGTTTGGCATTCCTAGAGGTGCAGCCAAAACTATTCCAACTCCGCTTAAGCATAGTGATGATAAACCGTTCTGGAAGAATACGCAACGGTAGATCGCCTTGTGTGAGGAGCAACGGCCAAAACAATTAAAATCTGGACGGCGTATGATACATTATAGCGAAAATGTAGCCCATTTCATACCGAAGTGGTCGTCCTTTAGATTCCAAGCTAATTGTTTTCGTCGTCTTTTCATTCGTGGCTATCAAGAAAGAAAATTATGACACTGGGACGGAAGCTTCGCGTTGGCAGCGGTGGCCGTTCCGGTGATTATATCTCGCGGGCTCCTTACGGCTTTGGCCGCCACCTATTACGCCCTGCTGTTCCCTACGTACCGCCCTTTTCCTAGCTATTATTTTCATTGAGTTATGTCTTGAGGGAGCAGCAGACTAGAGGTACGGCCGCACGGCTTTTCCTCAGCCCTGTTGGGGCTGTGTAGGGTGGGACTTGGGTATTGATCGTTCCTCTGCACGTGGTCCGCTCCTCTCTAACCTAAGTCACCGCTCCATGGGTTGGGAGTTTCCCGCCACACCTCGTCACTTTTTGTTTTCCTCCTATATTTCTATAAATGATAGATGAATTGGAATTTTCCGTTCGAAGGCATTAGCTCTTTTGTATGATTTTTCTCGTCAGGATCTCAACCGCGAAGGAGTTGAAATAACTTCCAGTCCGATGCCCCTGTTCATCCTTTCCCAGGCGTTCTCCTTCGCCCCCCACCGACAGTTTAATTGTCCATGACATTGTAGCAGGCTTGGCTCAAGGTCACCACATATGGGTCACGACTCCCCTATACCTTACAACGTTTTTTTAATGCAAGACATAAAAACTTCAACAAGTTCAACAAGTCTCGGCTATAAAAACTTCAACATGTATCGAAATGAGTAAGATCTAGTTTGATCTGTATAATACGCTACAGGAACAATTTGAAACTATAGAGTATAATATACTGTCCCAACTGACACCCCCCCCCCTCCACCTAATGCCTTCTAAAAAGAACGCACAATATTTCTAAATAAGACGTTATTCTTGGATAGGACCGGAATTTTGTTAGAAAACTGGAGAAACCATTACTTTACACTCGGAAAGAACCTTCTCGAATTAACACGCAATGTTTTAGCTCGTTCTCGAATTATTTCCTAAATAGATATGGTGCTCACAAGGGTATTGTGCGGAACAGTGATAAGAACAAATGTGATATCTACAGAAAATAATAAACCTTTGTGGTAAAATTTGCAGCGTTTCGGTATTTCCAATCGTAAGACATACTGTTTTCGAAATATTACCCAAGTTCTGAACTATGAAATACGGTATGCGGGTTGCGATTGGGCCGAGGATAACTCTCTAGCCAATTCATGCCCCTATAGGACAATAGTAAGGGGTTCCATGGCGGGGGGGGGGGGGGGGTGACATTTTCAACAACTTAGCTCGACAACTTCAAATAGATCAACCATAGTGTTGTACAACCAGCTGTTCGTTTACAATAAGAGCTCAAGGTAGATCCGAAAAACAACACTAACATGAGCTTGAATAAAGCTTAAAATTTCATATGAGGCTCAGCGATATTGTGACATCGAAGCTTTGGTTGTGAGGTACTTTTCATGAGGTCCTTCTTGAGATAAATTAATGGCAGAGGTAGGTAAGTAAAAAGAAATAACCAATGCATTAAACGGGTCGGCTTGTACCTTGATCGGAATATTTACGAGACAATTTCTGACAGTTAGTGACTACCCTCACTTCTGAGAGGACCATCTGATCACCTGGAAGTTGCAAGAATATTATAAACAGTAATCCATGTAGAAGGGGGGCTATCTACATCTACATCTAATTGAATTTCCACGTTTTATTCTCGAAATGTTCCCCAAGTTCAATCTTATTGGGATGATTCGTCCAGTATGGATGTATGGAAGCCCATGGCGAACATGACCGTTGTGCAAATTAATATAATATTGTCAACAAATTTTGGTAGATATCTCACGTGAGGAGCGCTACAACTATCAATAATTTCAATACTTATTATCTATAGAGCGGTTCCAGAATATCTCAATAGGATTCCAGCGCTCTTAGTTGTCATATCTATTTACAGCATAATCAAGTTCGAGAAGATAACAGCGAACATTATATCATTAGTACAGAGGAACCCGGTTTTATGACATACCGAAATAACACAAGGTCCCTGGATGGAGGATCTATAGGTCTACGGTATTCAATTCATAGATCGATACATCGTGGGGTGAAGTATGAGCTCTAAAGGGTGTTCGTTGTTACTTGGATGAAATAATCAACTCGCCCAATTTCAACAGTTTCCAACGAAAATTCCTGATAAGAGCCCCGGCCGATTCACATAGGCACAGTTGATAGATAAATTTTGATAACTGCCCTGTAGATAGCGGAAGTGTTTCCACAATAAAACACTGATCAAATACTTGCATCGTAATCTGTTTCCGTATTGATGCTGCCTCAAATCAACGCTAAAGTGGAAGTGCAAGATTCAACAGTTAATTACTTACTGAATTGAAAGTTACTTCATTCTATTCTTCGATGGTCATGTTTTATAACCATGGAATGTTTTCTGTTGATACGACTCAATACTCCATACAAAAGTTGTGACCAGCATGGCCGAGGCCAGGTCGTGTACAAAAAAGGCGCTGTTGAACCATCCTGTCAGGGACCATAGTTGGTTTTTAGGGAACTCGGGAAATACTCGTAGATCAAAAGCATGATTAGAAAGAATGTTCTTCTCTTCCGTTCTTAAACTCAACGTTAACAAAAAAAATGAACTAAGAAAAGGTACAACAAAAGAAAGAAGTGTCTAAGTGAGGGAAAAATGGGGAGAATCCCGTTGAATTGCATCAACGTTCTTCTGCTTCCCCGCTTTTCGATTTAATACAAGCTCTCTCAGGAATAAGAAGAGTTGGGGAATTCTTCGCGGAGTCTGCCCTCACATCTGTGCTACCACTCAAGCAATCTTCGTCACCATTGCATAATTCATTGTACGACCGACACCTTTTCTCTGATTTAAAAGGGTATGGCGATAAGGAATCTGGGTCCCATGACCTTATAGTTCGTTTTATTTGTAAGTTAATTTTGCCTGAGTAACTTGGGACCGGTTCACTTAGCCGCCATATAATCTTTTAGATCTTGTTTCATTTCAAATTGATGGTGGTGTCCTTTAATTAGATCCTGTAAAACATTGATGTTTTGAGATGTGCTCGCAAATTAGTTGAATGCTGGAAAATTAGAAAATACATTCCAATCTGACGGTACTTTCTATTTTCACTATGGATTGGATGTGATGTTCGTTGCTAGAGACATCTGATTTAACAATAAAGGAATTAGAGTTTCAAGAAACCACCTGTTATTCGTTTTCGATGATCTCGGAGGAAACTATTTACCTAATTTCGGGCGGATGTAAGTTGCCCATATGGAGGATTATCCACAATGTCCTTTAATGTTATGTTATGATTATGAAACTTCTGTGGAAATAATGAAATGAAAAAAAAAATCGTCCAATGTTTTCGTCAGAAAACTTGATAAAATCGAAATTTTCTCATCTTTTAGTCCAGTAAAATAGAGAGAGGATCTCAAAGTGACTTGGGGAAAGCTGGAAATCGTTCTAAACCCATAAGATAGTCTTGAAAACGAGTTTTCTGAGTTTGTATTCCTGGAGGGGTAACCCTCTATTCAGGTCTAATTTTACTGGACTATTTACCCTCCTCCCGATTCTTCCATTTGCTCTACACAATTGGAAGGTTTGAGTCAGTCCATATGTACTTTCCTCAAAGCGCCTCAGGCAGTGCTAATCCTGAAAACTATAAACAGCCGACTCACCCAACATTTTTCCTGTATATCAGTGTATGAGTTCTTAAAAGAGAGAGATAGGCGCTAATGCGGAGTTAGTTTCCATTTCCAACTCCGTATTAGCGCCTATCTCTCTCTTTTAAGAACTCACACAAAATTTTGTCTAGTCCGATCATTTTCACACCAATAATACCCCAATGCAACAACACTGGCATCTGGATTAGTGGTGAAGCGGGATTGGTGGTGGATCAGGATTGGTGGTCATCAGGACTGAGACAAACTGCATTCCTCAAATGCTCGCTACAGACTTTATCCCAATACAGGGGACTCGGTAGATTCTGTCATCGCAACATGGTATTTTATTCATAAATTCTCCAAGTTAGAGCAAACCACCTCACCGGATGGGATTCAAAAGCGCAAAGCTTGCCTGATTTACATCAGGTAGGGAAGATTCATGTGAGCTCACGCAGAAAGTCGGAAAACAACTTGTTCTCCAATCCTACAACTAATACAGACGCTTAGAAGAAACAAACTAAGAGAAGCAAGTGAAGAGTGCACACGGCGAGTTCGTGAGCTTATACACTAAACCATCAAAGGGGTAGATGTAATTGAGTGTTGTTCCAAGAGGGCGCTATTCACCGTTCTTTGTATCGTACGGAGGAGGCAACATTATCGCCCTCAAAGGTGCTTTCAATCCCATTAATTACGAGGTAATAGCAGAGCCATTTCGCGTCAGGGAGCGGTAGCAAGGCCATTTAACCCTGGCTGGTGCGAGGCTCAGGTCTCTTTCCACATCAAACTCCTCCGGGCGCCTTTAACAATGAAAAGGCGAGAAAACCGGTTGTTTTCACGATCGGACAAAAGAGTAGAAAGAATCTCAGAGATCAATAGTCGTTGCACGTAGCGATTGTGATTCTCGAAGTTCCAAGATGATAGGATTTACTTACGAATACTCTGTCCTCTTTTGGTGAAGAAGGGCTACGGAAGTTACGGACACAAGGGGTTGACGCTAGCGAACTAATCAGATCAGCCAGTTAATTAGGTTTCCAAACTAGTTGATTCCTGCAGTTCAATTTTCAGCAAAATTTAACATCCGAAATAACCTTATATAAATGAATATGAAAAATATCTCAATGGACGAAACTCACTGTACAATCAGTACCAATGTAACTAGATGTACAGTCATGTTGATGATGTACAATCAGTTATCTTGGAATGAACAAAATTTGTTCATTCTAAGAGCTCAAGTTTGAAGTCCTGGAATAATTTTATTTTTTATAATTGTATTGGTTTTAACCATTCACGGCGGTAGAGGGATATAATATATTATATTCAAAGACCTGGGAAAAAAAAGTATATCATTCCACGAACAGTTTTGGTGTTACACATTTTTGAAGATTTACGTAAATCCTGTAAGCGGTCTGAAAGAAAATTTTTGAATTGATTTATCAACACATTTTTAGTATAAATATAAGTAATCTTCAATGACTATATATTACAGCCGTTATAAAAAAAAATGGTGTTATACGCTAACGTAGGCAGAAATTAAAACAGCAATAACGCGCAATATGTTGACTTCACCCGCATTAAGGACACTAGAAACCCTGAAAATGGGCGTATCACCCCGCGTGATCTTACGTTTGAAAAAGTGACATTGTTACAGCGCGCACAGAACTATACGTTTTATTCTTAAATTGCCACTTGATGAACATGAGACGAACTACTACGTTCAACTAAAATGGTTAAAAATTGCAGAACGTCTAGGGTTGATAAAATTTAACAACCCAGAGTATTTGAGCCGTAGCATTCTGAAGAGAGCACAAGTACATTGTGTACCGACTAGATCTGCTTCAAATGCCCGAGCATAAGACAACTTTCTACGGAAAATCATTCTTAGTATTGGGTTTCTACAATGAAAATGTTATGTTGTTCAATACTGCTCTAAAAAATAAACTATTAGCTAGGTAGGTATCATAATGATAATCAATTGCCTGGTTCCAAGTTCATTATGTTTTCTTCATCCTACATATTATGTATTAGATGGCTTCTTGTGTGTGTGGAATCCTGACTGATGATCAATGTTGTTGTCTTATGATTTCTGTATGTATTGGAAGAGAGGGCCCTATGGTCCTAAATATGTACAGAATATTCGATAAACGAAGTCAATCAATCAATCACCTTGGGATTACTTGATCCTTTGACTGATTTTGTGTGTTACCGTATCATCTACTATGGATTTCTGATGCAGTTTCTAAGGCTAAAGGAACTCGGGTAGAGGGTGTTAGTGGCGTTGATGGACTATACCCCCTAACGCACGATTATACACACACGATTCGGCAGCTGAATGATTCCCAGCTTCTTGGTGTACGTAGGCAGACACACATTATTTATTAAAGTGCAACAACTTATCTGCATTGGACATACCCACGTTCTGTGTATTCAACTACCGACCATTAAAAAAAATAGAAGAAAGTGATGAAAGGATTTTCAATAAAATCCTAAATAACTCTAGGGCCTCTCAACAATTGGGAACGAGCGATAAACTCATTACTAAAACATGGTATAAATTAACGTAATTTATAGGTTAATAAATAATAATTGTACAATGCCGATCTGGATTCTTCTATTTGGAGAGATACGATATCCAAGATCATTGAGGTCGATTGGGGGATGAATAATTGTTGAAGCAGTTCGATATGCTTTCCATCATCCAAGTTAACATCACCTCCGAAAAAAAATCAAGGGCGTTGTCATGTACGAACAATATCTGTAATAACGGATGGACTGGAAAAGAAGAGGAGTAATGGTGAACTGGTGGGGGGACAAGCGGAATTGTTAATAAAAGGGGTGAAATTGAGACAGGAAGAAGAGCCATGAAAGACATTGAAGGAGGGAAGAAGTGACGGTGATGAATTAACGGGCTGAGCAGACAGAAAGGGTCAGTGCACCAAACCTACATAAATTCTATAAGCCTGGAACAAGGCCCTCTTTGCAAGATATCGAAACTGACGACAAAAGCTCACAGGATGACATTCGTGATATTGTCGATGAAATTCGGATGCTCGAGAATAAAGTACTGTGATGGCGCAGCATATAGCATCCTCGTATGGCTATTATAGCCATACGAGGGTATAATACCCCGATTACAATGATCTGGATGGTGGCCTCACTGCATAAACCATATTTGTCAGGAAGATGTAAAAAGTGTAATTTCGACAGAAGACATTTCATTCAATGTAAATTTTGAGTCTCCTAAGTTGGTAGACCCAAAAATAATTAGGTCCAACAATCTCGACGAAGGAGAACAATCTGACTCTTTTTAGACAAATTTTTATGCTTGATTCAAATTAAACGTCCGCAACAGGAAGGAAGCACAGAATGGACCGATGATCGTTCATTTACCTAAACCATAATAAATACGAGTATAATCGCTCGTAAGGTTGTGATCGGAAAAAACCAGCTGCAAATAATTTGTAACTGTATTAGGCACTACCGATCCCCCACTTTTGATTTGAGTGTTTTCTACTTGCACATTGGATCGACTCCAACCCTTGCATCTTTACTTCTTCTCTTCCTGCAGTGTTCAGATGGCGTACACAGCTGCTGTCCCGAGACAGGCAACTACTTCTGGATGCTAGATAGGGAAGGGGTGAAATCCCAATGCCCACAATTATTTGAATCTACTTATTGTTGATGGATATTTCTACAAATAGGTCCTGTACTGCGGCTTTTTGGACCCATGGCACCTTGGTCCCCCATGAAAACTCACATATCCAACACCATAAAAAACCCCAAGGAATAGCAGGGGTTGATTTTGGTACATAGAAGCGATTTCACAACTTGTAATTCCAAAACTGTCCCCAAGTGCCTCTTGAACATTGCTGGGGTTTGTTAGCGTTATTCGTTTAGCGAGATCTCTATCCTTCGATGCTCTAATGAATGCCTTAACACATTTCTTCCAATAATAGCACAACCCCTCAGGAAACAACGTGAAAGGGAAGCAACCGCCACAATATTATTAAGGTGGGAAGTAACTACCACAATAGATAAAGACACAACTTGCACAACTATACTGCACAACTTGAAACTAGTTTAATATGACAAGAGAACCTTCAAGACGGTCGCCGCGAAGTCTTCCTCTCTCACACATGAACCAAAGGTTTGAAAGATGGATTCAATGCATTTTTCATAACGGCAAATTTCAGCTTCTCACTCTTGTTAAAATTTGATATTTTTAATGGCTGAGGCAATACAAAGCTGGAAAAGTTGTAGATTTAATATACCAAAGGAAACCGAAACATCAAACAAAGAATGTAAAATGTCAATGAACTGTGTAAGGAAGCAAAACCTAAACTTCAGATTAACTAAAATCAACATACCTTTCAGCAGTATCCGTCGTTACAAGAAAGAAATTCTCGACTTTACGAGTCGGGGAGCTATAAACTTCAGCGAAACGAGAACAGTGAGCTAAACTGAAAACCGAGGCTAAACTTCAGGTTAACTACAATTAGCATACCTTTCAGAACTGAAGGCGAGCGCTTACGATCGGACGACTTTGTCATCGGGCCATCTAGAGAATACGTACTATTAAATATTGCAGTTTATTCTAGAAGTATTCTGCACTAGTCTAGGAGTATTTTTTCAGGTTCAATTTACTTGTGGGATTGACTAATTTTCGAAACAACAAGACGAGATAAAGCCGTTCCAAAAGAAAAAAATTCCACTTTCCTTTATATTTGAAGGACGTTGGCAGAGGATTACACGAATAATTGTTCAACAGTCACTTTGTCCCTCTATTGTGACTACGGTCAACGAGGTCGTTAATCACTGGATTTTGTTGAAAGAACAACCCGGAGGTACCCGTCAACACAGGGCATTCATAATTCATTCGACGAGGAAGTGAAACCAAGACTGACTAAAGTCAATGGTTTGACATCATCAAAAAACATATGTTCGAACGATTACGAATCTCGAAAAGCCGAGTTGGCAAAAGGCAGAACTGGAAATTATGTATGTACTCAGTTCAAACGATTGCGATGAAAGAGATTCTGTATACACACGTAAGTATGAATGGGTGTCCGGAAGAAGGGCCAATGTCAAAATTTCTAAATTTTACAGGAGCACTAAAAAACTAGGATATTGCTAATGACCACTAATAAAAGTCTGCTCTACATAGTCTTTCATTGGGGAAAATTAGAAATCATCAGAAACTATTTATTAAAAACTCTGCAAATTCTTGACACAACGGTTCATTATCTTCTTTGTACAGATCACCCTTCTGTCTAGATCACTAGGTCTAAATGTCTAGATCCTAAATGTTAGATTAATTATTATTGTCAATTATCACTAATTATTAACAATTTTATCAAGTACCTACTGAAAATTATTACAATTTATTGTTAGGTATTGATAATTCGTATTTATTATTAATAATAATTATTATTAATTATGATTAATTAATACGATATAATTCTGGGGTTTTTAATACTACGTCGGTAATAATAATTATTATTTGTCTATAAAAGAAGTACCTACCAACAAACATTCGAAATTACCTTCATTTCCGTAGCACGAAACGCACATCAGAACAACAAACTCGACATCACTGAAGCCATATGATGTTCCAAAGAGCTTTTAGTATGAAAATGGACCTGTACTTCAACAGTTTGATTCACGATCTGGTTGTGAGGCACAATCTTTGAGCCGTCATTGTGAACGAACGGCTGGTCGTACAAAGCTGCGGATGGTCTTAAAAAATTCTACGGAACAAACTCTATCTAAATATGAAATAAAAAACATACCGTTTGATGGGAATTTTTCGAGATATGGAATTTTCAAAATTTCAAAATTCGTTTTGAACCCCTTCCCCTTGACCTAGGGTTATGAAAAGTTTCGTGGATCATTGTGGGGCTGGTCCAAACCCAGAAACCAAATTTCGTAATTTTAACTCAACGCTAACTGGGCAAAGTGCCTCGGACGGCGGACGGCGTACGGCGGACGGACGGATTTTTTTTTATTCGATTTTCTGAATCTACGTATCTTGAAACGTAAACCAACAAATTTTGAGGGGGGGTTAAAATTTTTTTTTCTTTGGGCGATTCCAATGGTTCATTATCGAAGATAATAAACCAAAATAGGAATAATAACTTGGAGTTTATTTCCACTATTCAAATGCATTGCCTCTGAAAGTGACAAATTAACTTGAGCCAAAATATACATCCAAACATGAAGAACTTTTCACTCTCACATTAAGGAACGTAAAATATATAAACGGACAGGAAATGAGGAAACCTCAAAATCACCAACAATACTGTGAATATTATTGCTCTCCGATAACGAACATGGGCCCTACTCCACTTCAATTTCTTTCACGTAAATGCGATTTTCCTGACCTCTGTCGGCCTTGTTTAGAACTGAACTGGGAACTCATACCTTATCGGTTACGAAAAAATCCTGACACCCTTCTTCCGGATACCCATTCAATTACGTGCTCCTATGAGAAATATGAATGTGATGGGGACTATCACAAGGAATTTCAGAAAAGTGGTAAAACACAAAGTTAAAAATCAATTTGGAATGGGTTTTTGATTTTAAATTGATAAATAATACTAAATATTACTATTGTTCAGGGAAATATCAAAGTTTGATTTATATGGTAGATAAAACTTGTATCTATAACAGTGCACTTACCAGAATAAGTTCCACGTTATATTATATTATTACATATTATGGACATTATTGCCCTTTGTCACTGGCAGCAAGTAGAAAGTCTTGAGGGCTCCTCCGTTTTAAACGGAGGTTACTTAGAATGTAAACCAAAAAAAAAAAGTCCAACAAGTGTTTCTGGACTTTACTATTATCCTTGCTGGATAGTCAATTGATTAGGTAATGTTCTGTTTGCCCAATGCCAACTGTTTCACAATCTTCAGATGTCCCTGCGGAGATGAAGCATTAAAGCAAGAAATTTTCTTGCTCATAGAGGATTTCTGATTTTAATGTACTTCCTCCAGTCAACACCAGGAAACCGTCATCCGACCCACAATACTATCGTCATACACATGGATCTATTCTTATAGATCATTTTTTACGAGACTCCATAATATAGTATTAATAACATGGAACCATAATATGGTTCGAGCTCTAATCAAACATTCGTTTTCATAGAATAGACATTGCCGTTAGAAACATTGCCGTGGTTGCGGTGCACTCATGATTTTAAGATTTGAAAGGCCATAACGCTCCTCCGTAAGCTCCATGCTATCAATTGAATGGAGTGCAACCCGGAAGTTCGCGTCAGACAATAAAAACCTCAGAATTCGCCTCAAAAAGTAATGTAGCATTAACGTTTTCGTAACAATTTGGAAAGAAAGAAATAAAGACAAAGTGTGTAGCGTGTGATTGAGAAGTTTTATTTTGGTGATTGTCTTCTTTTGGAAGCGAGACCACAAACAAGTACATCGGACGTCACGAGAGGCGGATCTGTTGCACGTAACACGGAAAAACTCCAGGCGGATGCTCTAGGTTTTGACCAGATGGAAGTAATTCAGAAAAAAACACGTGGGTGCTTTTTTTCGAGCGTTCTCATCAAGAGCAAGTTCGGGAATTCGGGGGAGAGGGGGCGGAGAAATATCACGAAGCAGACGCTGTTATAGTCATTGCCAAGAATGGCTGTTTCCAGACACATGAAAGTGCGAAATCTCTTCAGAAGACCATTCATTTTAATACACTTTCAGTTCTCAGATTAAAGCATAATATGACTTTTTATTTGCGTCTATTCTCGGCAGCTTTAGACCAGAATGATGTGATGATTTATAAAAACATGGTAAATTAGTGTCAATCTATTCACAGCTCACTGGTATCTACTGCCGATAGTCTTCAAAGATTCAACCACATAATATTATAACTCATTTTGTAATGCCATGGCCAGAAACATACAATACGAATAGTAAAAGAAGTTTAAGTTATCACGAATCGCAGGTGAGCAAGTCCTATTTAGTTCGAGCAGAGGCGAAGCAGTTTGCAGCAAGATGATGAAAGAAACTGGAAATGATAGTCTGTGAGTGGACCGACTCATGCCGGTTCACCCACACGGATCTCGGAAAGAACTAACGATCTGGTCCAATGAATTTCAAACGCATAAAAGAGCCAATCATGTAGGATCATAATATGATCCTACATGATTGGCTCTTTTATATTATTTCTATTTCTATTATATTATAATAGACCAGGGTATCGTTGTAAGTACCTACAGAACAATTAGGAGATGGGAACAGGCTTCGAGGGCTAACCTTTCTAATGGACCGAGGTCAACACGCATTTAGGTGGGGATGACCAAGTTTCTACTTTGATTAAAAGAGAAAAATTGAGTAAATTTCAGGTGTACCATATTTTTATTCGTCCCAATATCAGAATAATTTTGAGCCTAATAATCCATATCCTGAACCAATCCAGTATTGAATCCAGCGCAATGTGGTGAACAGTACACCTACCAATCGTCATTGTTTCCGGTTTTTCGTAGTTACTGAAAGAACAGAAGAGAACAATCATAAATAATAATATTATGTTCTCACTTTAGAATAAATCAACCCCTTTCAAGAATTTTCGAAGAAAAGGAAGCAAATATTGTTCTCGGTCTAAAATTTTTTAAACTCGAATTTCCGAAAAAAAGTTACTTATAAGTACCAAAATCCGTTTTAGACTATCCTGAATCCACTGCCGAAAGACACCAGAAATCATATGTATATATATTATATATAAACACAGTATGTTTATATAGTATAGTATATATTATATACTATATGTTATATAGTATATATTAATATAGCATACATATATTATATACTATATCGCCACTTAAAAACCCACATGGGCTAACTCACTTTTCCCAACTTTACAGGAGAGACAAAAAACGTGTGCTCAATCTTTTCTGCAGTTTTGATCTACGTTCATCTCATTACAGACTCGTATGGAGACCCAAGAATAGTAGAACAAAATTGCAGAAAAGTCGATTGAGCACACGTTTTTTGTCTCTCCTGTAAAATTGGGAAAAGTGAGTTAGCCCATGTGAGATCTTAAGTGACGATATAGGTATTTATGTATGTGTCATTCAGAAGATACCTAACTCGATAGAATTGAGATGAAAAGTTCAAATTTGCACAAAAAATCTGGCTTGGCAATCGAAAAGTTCGAAGATGGGCAGAATCGGTCCACTCTAGGGGGTTTGGGGAGTTTTAGGGGGGGGGGGGAAATTACCCATAAATTCCGAAAATTGAACAGTCTGACAAGTGACACCTCAATTTAAAAGTTTTTTTTTTTTTTTTTTTTGCTGAACACGATGGTGAAGTCAGAATTGCAATGTCTCATTACCGTCAAGAGTCGTATTTATTTTGGAATGAAGGAAAATTGAATTACGATAGCTTGAAAGAAATCGGAAAGAATTTAAAGAAACCGGTAAAAATTGAAAGAAATCGGATTAGAATTAAAGAAATCAGTTTAGAATTAAAGAAATCGGTTCACGGAACGAGAAGAAGGCTCGGTAGTCACGTAACTAACTTTACGCTTTGTAAACCAAACTTCTTGCATCTCAATTTATTGTCTCTGTCCACACGTGAAGGACAGTTTACTAATATTTTTATCTTCGGAACTTGTAAATTTCGTCTAATATCATTACTTAGTGACATATTCTCCATTGTGCAACAGAAAATATTAGTACTTGTAATATGTAAGCCGTCAGACTAATAGACCGCGCGGCCGCCAGAAGAGCGCCACTGGATGAGGGCTACCAGGCGACCCCCACCACAGATCGCCTCCAGACGTTTCCCCCTCCAGCGACCTATTTAAGCCCAGCGCTGAGGGCTAACAACAGAGTCCAGCAAAACCTCTCCTTGCGATAATAGCCCGTCCGAGTGCTAGCAGTTGTGAATCCCTTTCAGTTTTACAGACGCCCTCCGAGCGTGATTGTGAGTAGAAGCGTCAGTTACGACGACAGTAGTGACATTACGCGTACAGACAGTGATCTGCAAGAACAGCCCGTCCGAGTGCTAGCAGTTATAAGATCTCAGTACTGTGAGTTATATTTACACCTTTTCTGGCCAGATAGGGACGTTGAGTACACATAGGAGTCACCTCCATTAAGCTACACGTAACCCAAGTAGGACGGTTACGTTTACCTTTGTAAATCTTTCATTCATATCTTTCTATTTGCTTATTCACCCAGGGACCTGTTCATATGGACAGCCCTGGCCTCATTTAACGTCACTCTAACTTGATACCGACCTTGCACGGTCACGACAAGTACGGTTCCAAGTACCAGTCACTTGAGACGTATTCTAGTTTAAGTTACACCAAGCTGAGTATATTTCATTTGTTTCATATTTCGTATTTCTTGAGTTCAATATATTTCCATTTATTTGTTACAAGTGTTATTCCTTTCGTCACCCGTACCCGTGTTGGCGTTTATGTAACTGACGCACAGTCACTTTTCCATTTTTGGTCACGCTACAGGTGTGTCAGCTTACATATTGGTGGCAGCTTGTGGGATTTTTGTCTGGTAAGCCCAGGCACGAATCCAGTTACGCCGACACGAGGTGACGAGAAGAAAGCAAAACAACAACAGAGTCACACACACAGAATATTATACACCGTCATTTCCTTGACGTATTTTTGATTACACATTTTTCTTTGTTACATTACACATCATAAGGCGTCACATTGACGTACATTTTCTTTTTCTTCTACGCGTTACACGTTACACTTATAGTTATTTCTACACGTTACACTTATTGCAACAGAGGGTACCCATAACCCTATAGCGTCACATTTCATTTTTCGTAAACACATTTTCATCATGCCAAGACCAAAAGGGAACGGGGGGAACGGTTCGTCACCCGACGTACTGGACACAATCAATGCTACATTGATCCGCCTGTCACGCCTGTTTGACCACGGGCCCAGGTTACACTCAGACGCCAGTGATTACAGGGGGACGAATATACCGCGTTCTATGGTCATGGAGATAGATCCATGGGACCCAAAGAAGACAATGACGGGACGACGTGACGCCAAGACGCCAAGACCTAACCCCAGGTTCCCATGCATGTTTTGTGGGGACATGTCACACTTCCCCGTGGACTGCAGTCACAACCCACAGAAGACTATCTTCTGCAATTACTGTGGGGTACACGAACATCTCGAGATTGACTGTATCAAGAAACGGAGCCTTCTACCCATTTCACATCCACCTGGGGTACGAAACGTGTCAACTGGACCATTGGCCATAGGAGGACGCCCACAGTCACGAGCCTCAACAGCAAGCATCACCTTTCAAGATCCAGCCAACGAGGAGGTGATGGAAGAATGCTTAGCGACGGTTATTGAGTCCATTCAAGGTTTTTCTCTCAGAGTGCCGGTGACGGTCACTTCTGACCCAACACACACACATGGTGGGCCAGTGACGCAAGTGACACACCCGGTGACGCTTGCTCCTGAGTTGATACAACCCTACCAAGGACCAATGACGCAAGTGACACACCTGGTGAAGCTCACTTCTGACCCAACACACACACTTGGTGGGCCAGTGACGCATGCGACGCACCCAGTGACTCCCCAGGTGACGCCGGTGACGACGGTGACGCCAGTGACGACGGTGACGCCCCCGGTGACGACGGTGACGCCCCAGGTGGCGCCGGTGACGACGGTGACGCCAGTGACGACGGTGACGCCCCAGGTGACGCCAACCCAAAGAACTACCTACACGCCCCAGATACCCGTGACACAGGTGACGCCGGTGGTGACGGTGACGCAAGTGACGCACCCAGTGACGCATACTTCTACACCTATACATGGATATGACGAACCGGTGACACAGGGTACGCATACGATGACGCGTAACCCTAAAGCCATACAACGCTGCGACAACTTAATTACACGGGACACTGTTTACCCAAGGGGACGCCGTAGACTACGGGGAAGGAAAAAGGAAGACGGTAACCTTTAACCTGTCTAGTAATTAATGACACAAACATACACCTTTTTTTAATTCCACCTTTTTAATTAACCTTTTTCACCTTTTTAATTAACATATACCTTCTTGTAATTAATTACACGCACATACACCCTTTTTCTTGATATATGAACCACTTTACAATTTAGTAAAATTTTAAGAAATTAAGCTATCTGCTGCTTGGTGTAGCTTACTCTCGGGACCTTGACTTGCTGATTTATATCTTACTCTGCTACCTGCAATTCTTGTAATTCTTGTAATCTTTTACTTACCTTTTGTGCATATTTTTTTTGTAAAACTTGCTAATTATAACCAAATTTAATGTAAAAAGTACTTACCTTTTGTGCATATACTTATACAATTTAACAATTGTAACTAAATTTAGCGACTTAACTATTTGATTTAGCCTTCCTATTAAAATTTAACTCGCTTCAACTCACTTGTTTGGGCACTGATCGACGACAACACCAATCTTCGGGGAATCTATGGTTACCGGCGAGGACGCCGGCTCCCAGGAGGGAGGGGAGTGTAAGCCGTCAGACTAATAGACCGCGCGGCCGCCAGAAGAGCGCCACTGGATGAGGGCTACCAGGCGACCCCCACCACAGATCGCCTCCAGACGTTTCCCCCTCCAGCGACCTATTTAAGCCCAGCGCTGAGGGCTAACAACAGAGTCCAGCAAAACCTCTCCTTGCGATAATAGCCCGTCCGAGTGCTAGCAGTTGTGAATCCCTTTCAGTTTTACAGACGCCCTCCGAGCGTGATTGTGAGTAGAAGCGTCAGTTACGACGACAGTAGTGACATTACGCGTACAGACAGTGATCTGCAAGAACAGCCCGTCCGAGTGCTAGCAGTTATAAGATCTCAGTACTGTGAGTTATATTTACACCTTTTCTGGCCAGATAGGGACGTTGAGTACACATAGGAGTCACCTCCATTAAGCTACACGTAACCCAAGTAGGACGGTTACGTTTACCTTTGTAAATCTTTCATTCATATCTTTCTATTTGCTTATTCACCCAGGGACCTGTTCATATGGACAGCCCTGGCCTCATTTAACGTCACTCTAACTTGATACCGACCTTGCACGGTCACGACAAGTACGGTTCCAAGTACCAGTCACTTGAGACGTATTCTAGTTTAAGTTACACCAAGCTGAGTATATTTCATTTGTTTCATATTTCGTATTTCTTGAGTTCAATATATTTCCATTTATTTGTTACAAGTGTTATTCCTTTCGTCACCCGTACCCGTGTTGGCGTTTATGTAACTGACGCACAGTCACTTTTCCATTTTTGGTCACGCTACAGGTGTGTCAGCTTACAAATATTAGAACTTGTAGACTTGTACAATTGGCTAATAATATTAGGTTAGTAATATTATTACTAACCTATTGTGCAACAGGCCTCTGGAGTATAGTTCATATGATCATAGTTAGTCATCTGCATAACCCCTTATTCTGGCTGAGCTGTCTCTGGCCGAGCTGTCCCTGGCGGATTTTCGATAATCGAGACTTGAGCTAGCAATGACTTCATTCGACAGACGCATCATTAACAAAAACATACAAGAATTCGGGCACAACATAAACCCTCACCATTTGCCATACAACACGATAGATGGATGCATTGACACCGAAAAAAACAACCACCTGACATCAACGTGCAACACGCAGAACGACATCAGATGTATTAGAAACATGATATTTCTAAGGATTACCGAGATGCCACAGTACTGACTAATATACTACGTAAGAGAAGTTGGTGTGGATTATTTAGGTCTACCAAAACTATTGAAATATAAGCCTATCAAAATATAGTAAGGGACTAAGTAGCATCATAAGAAGGTGCCGAACATGTGGTCTGTTCTTGAATCTGTAGCAACCCCCGACCAGAACAAAAGGTTAAGAGGATTTTGGATTGAAATAGAGATGATAGGAACCTTTGCCCGCTCATTACTGTCCCTTTTGGACCGGAAACGACCGAGAAAGCCCGGACAAAGTAATGAAAACGCCGACCTCCGTTTCTCTGGCCCCAGAGCTTCTGACAGTTCAGGCAGCTGACCTTATTGTCGAAGAGGTAGGTCTCGAAGGGAATTTCAGATACGGCGGGAAATGAAACGATATTTGAGGAGAGGCATTGACAAGAGTAATAGGGTAGTCATTGCCTATGGGGTCATAGGCAGAAATGGAGGGTCAAAAGGCAGAAGCTCGGCCACAACCCATTCCATTCCCAGAGGATTTTGCCCAGTATATCAAGGGAGCTGACAACACCAGCGGTGCCAAGCGACCTCGATCTCGTACTAGCTATCCTACGCCAGATACATCCTGTTAATTGCAGAATTTTCTCCACTACTTTTCGGTCGTCTTTAACAGTTCAATTGCTTTTAATTTTTTGGTTCCCTTTTGGTTTTGTTTTGTTCGTTCCTAATAACGTGTGAATGAATTCATCGACCTCGGTGCACACAGTGTTTCTTTCTTCACTATATTATTTGATTTCCAAAAGATATTTGCATTCTGATATTATTTAAACAAAGCAAACTTGCAACACTCAATTGAATGAAGTAATTAATGATATATCTATGCTGAGCAAACTGTACGCACGTTAAAATAATCCAAAGAGGATCTTCGTTCAATGTAGGAATTTTTTTGGGGATTTCTCGAATGGATGTATCACTAACAAAACGATCTATTCCGAGCTCACCAAGGTGACATTTGAGGAGCACTTGGACTTTTTAGAGATTTTTCTTGCCTTTCGAGACGAATCTCGGTCTTTGAAAGGTTCTATTCATCCCAAATGAGTAGCTCAGATCGAATCGAAAGTTACTTTTTGCGAGTTTTTTCTTCGTTTTCGAGTCGAATTTTGGTAAAAAGTTCATTCATCCCGAATAGCTTAAATCCGAGTAACCTACTTTTTTGTGTTGATTCACAAAAAAGATCAAGGAGCTTATATTTTGCATGTTTCTCCTGGATATCCTTTTCCCCCCAAAATGTAACTAAGAATTTAAACTGCTGGACACGCTTCCAAAAAGAGTCACAGGCCCTCTACGCTTACCATGAGCAAAACAGCGTAATGAACGTACAGGTATCTAAGAGAGGTAATACGCTCACCGAATACCAATCTCTAAATGTTCAGTGGCCTCCTTAGAAGGATGCGGTCAGCATACAAATTGAAAAAGAGGGGCGAATGTAAACAGCCCTGCCTGGCTTCTGTCTGTGTGCAGGGCTCCCGTAGTTCCCGTAGAACTTACGACAAGCCTCCTGTTCTGAACGCAATCAAAAAATTTTTCATATTCAATGCCACGCCACTCTACGCTAGATCAAGTTCATAGAATCACTAACATAATAGAAAAGGCTTTAGAAGGTAAAAAAATATGTGCCAGTATCTTTCTGGACGTGGCCCAGGCATTTAACAAGGTCTGGCACAAGGGACTTGAGTATAAACTGCACAGGGATCTCCCAAAACAGTTTTACTTACTCCTAAAATCCTACCTAGCGAACAGACATTTCAGGGTAAAGCAGGGTGACCAATACTCTGTCTTGAAGCCTATAAAAGCAGGGGTACCACAAGGCAGTGTCCTAGGCCCAGTACTCTACTTACTGTACACACGAGATCTTCCGCAACAGGAAAATACAACTGTAGCTACTTTTGCTGATGATACTGCCATCCTCTCTGTTGGAGGTGACGCTGAAACTGCAACTCGCAATCTACAGACGTCCACTAACAAGGTTGTCTTACAGACGTCCACTAACAAGGTTGTCAATTGGACCAAGATGTGGAGAATGAAACTGAATGAAACAAAGTCAGTGCACATCAACTTTACTAATAGAAAAATCTCAGCCCCAGAAGTTGAGATCAATTCAAATAAAATTCCATACTCTGACACTGTAAAATACTTAGGGATGCACCTTGATTCCAAACTTAACTGGAAATACCACATTGAAAAAATGAATCAGGAATTAAAAATCAAGTTCAGAAAGATGTACTGGATGATGGGAAGGAACTCCCATCTCTCACTACACAATAAATTACTCATATATAAACAGATACTGCGCCCCATCTGGACCTATGGGATACAGCTCTGGGGTTGTGCGAAAAAATCAAATATTAAAACAATCCAAACCCGACAAAATATAATATTGAGAAGTATAGTACGGGCCCCCTGGTTCATGCGGAATGATGATATTCATCGAGACTTGAGGGTAGAAACGGTCACCGAAATTATCGCCAAATATGCAAGGAAGCACGAACATCGCCTCCACAAACACGAGAACCTGGAGATGCTCAACGTTTTAAACAACGAAGGAGAGCTTCGGCGACTCAAGAGAAATAAACCTCTGGACCTAATTGTGCTGTGCAAATAGTGCAAGTGTAATCCAGTGTTTTTAACTGTTCTTGATACAAGTATGGGCCAGGTTTTGCTGTAAACCTCCCCCCCCCCCCCCCCCTAGTGAGCTTATCATGAAATGAAATATTGCTAGATGAATTGTACTATGTTTCAGTTGCAATAAATAAATCACGAAAGAAAAAAAAAAAAATATTCAATGCCAAAATGATATCATACTCTTGTCATACGTAAACGTTTCTTATCACAAGGAGTGCTAGGAGAGTTTCGGAATGGATGGAAATTCTTAATATTTTTTAACGTTTAATGTATTGCTTTTTCCAAGTACACCATAAAATATCTCACTGGTTCTTCTTGAACAATAATTGTTTTCAGTGGAGCAAGAAACTGATTTTGGAATATCGGTTTTCAGAGTGTAGGAAGTTCTGGGGCCAACAACCTGATGAGATACATGAGCTCTCATCACTGATGAAATGAAGTATCGTGCGTTAGCCCAAAGGGTCAGATGGTCAGCTTATTCAGTTCACTGTGGGAGCTGTCCTCACATGAGAACCCCTTTTAATGGCGTGGGAACGCTAAATACCATAACGCGAACACGAAGAGGGACAACTATCAAAATCTACTATAATCACGTCTGACGGAAAGTCGTCCTATCGAAGAGTGATTCTGTCCTTACTATTGCCATAGAGTTATGTTCCTGGTTGGGCTAATTGTGAGACTTTCAGACTTGTTCCTAAAACCAAAAAATCACGTGCATTCTACAACATTGAGTAAGAATCCGCTAGTAGGCAATGAGATGATATACATTTTTCAACGACACATAAACAGAGCACATTAAAATCAATTGAAAATCCTGAGTTATTCCCAACGCTCGTTATTTACCGGTTGGCTTTGAAAGAGAAACGAAGATGGCAAGATTTGCAAGGACGATGCATCCAACGATTCGCACTCCTCGATAGTGATGAGTCTTTAGTTTTTCTTTCTCATAGCTCTTAAATCCCGCGCCTAACCTCCATTTTTTCCTTCGCTGAATCGGAAAAAATGTCACCAAAAGAAGTGGCGTGGAAGTATCAGCGACAGATTGAACTCCTCAGGAAAGACCCGAAAATTGGGAAACGTGCCGTAGGAGACGAAAAAGATGTAAGAGAGCGGGAACAAATGATATAACCGAGAGGGACGATGAAAAACTTTCAACTCCAATTTCAAAGAGCTGTCTCTCATTACGAAAAGACTAATACTTTTTAGAATAGACGACCTAAGCCCAAGAAGTCCTCAACTATCTCATTACTCATTCAATTATCACATCCGATAGCCACTAATTCCGATGCCTTTGAGCTTACCTCACCCTAATTTTTGAAATGGGCTCCTTCTCCCCAGAGGCTCCTACCTCTGTCATATTTGGCTGGAATGCTGAACTTATCTGAATCAATTTAATTTCGTAAGATTCCTAACGTCAATCGCCAGGTGTTCGAGTAATTCCGTTCTTCGTTCAAGTTCATTCTGAATTCCTGGAGAAGGTGGGGGTAATCACACTTGTGATCAATAAATGTTAGCCTCGCCGATATCCATGGGTACGGTTGTCTTTGGAATTCGATGCTACGAGCCAGCTCGAGGTGCTAGCATAATATGATGATACTGGAATGTTGCACCCTTCAAGACTATACAGCTCATAAACATGGTTATGACAGGAAGTGATGCTACGAGGGCGTAGCAGGGCCTGATAGCATAGTAAGAAGGAGCTGTATAGTATTATACTATAATAGTCACAGTATAGTTCATCCGGTGAGTAGTAGTAAATAGTCGCGTTCATCCTCTCCAGGAGTCACGAGTGACAATGTGAATGCATCCAATTTTACTTCTATAAGCCAGTAGGATTATAGGATTATATACAGTAACTATAGTCACTGTAACTGTCTTTTTGCTTAAACTCGCACGGGGGTTGATAAAAGCGAACACAAAAGTTCTTAGCGAAGTCACGTTTGGGTTAACAAGTGATTCACCACATTTTCAAAGTAAATGGATATTTCATTAAACTTGTTTTTATACATTCTTCCTATTTGCACTTTTTCCCATTCTATGTGGAGTGTGGTATAAGGAAACACCGCGTGGCTTCGGAACTGACTTATAGAATAAGAAAAAACTATGAACAAATCACCATGTATAAATACATACAAGTTTAAAGAATTCTGTTCTTTGAAAAAGTGGTGAATGACTTAGTAACTACCGTGACATATTATACAATCAATGTTGAACTTTTTAAATTGAAATGTTAGACAAAAAGTTATAAATTTGTACAGTAGTTCAAATAGAATCTGTTGAGGCAAACAAAATAAAACTGTCTTCTCAAATCAAACTGTCTCCTATAATTATTATAGTACCTAATTATTACAGATCCGATCAAGCTCAAATTCTCCTGGTAAAGTATTTGAAGAATAGTCAACTAATCCACTGGTGGCCGGGTCATTTCAAAATTATGGGTTATTTCAAGCATCAATTTTCCAACGCAAAAAATTGCTGTATTTTTAAGTTTTTTGTTCAGCTAGTTCATCTATGCAGGTTCCATGACGACCACCCTAACCAGTCATACAGTTCCATACATAGTTTGTTAAATATAGCATTTTGAAGAATTTAAGAAAATGTTCTGTTTCTAGGGAGAGAGAATTGTCCTAGGGAGGGAGAAAACCCAAGTCAAAACAAATTATAAACTTTATTAAGACTACAGAAAAATAGATAATTATATCTATAGTGAGAATTTTATATCCTCCAGCCTTTGAATTAACTGATTTCCAGTCTTAGGATCAGTTGACTAAGAACAATACTTTGTTTATTCGAACAAGAAATGTTCGAATAAAGTGAAAAATTTAAGGAACTAAAAAACCTTTATCAAATAATTTGAGACCTCAAAACACTAGGGTACAAAAGAGGGACGACTAGGTAAGGTAAGGTACTTTTATGAACTCTAGGGAGAGAGACTCTAGGGTGAGAGGTTTTTGAGGTTATTTTACGGTTTGGTCTAGACTCTGCAGATATCAACATGTGACCGCCATTTTGATGCAGTGTTGCCAGCTAAATCAACTTCTCAAAATATCCTATTCTGCTATTGGAGGGAGATTTTAAAAAAAATTCTAGGGAGAGAGAAAAATACTTGTGGCTGACATAAACCAGTGAAAATATGTTGATTAATTGATTAAATGTCCTCTGTGCTTCCAGTATATGAGTAGGCAAGAATTTCCTGGTGCAATATATGATTTGAGAAATTTAAAAAAGTATATAAGTGCTTGCCATAAAATTATCTGGACCGAGTAACCTACAGCTTGTGACATGCCTAGGGAGGGAGAATTGGGGTAATTAATTAATTCTAATCATACAACAAATCAACATATCTACCACAAATTAATAGGTCATGTAGGAGGCACTCAGACGCGTCACACGTGAAAAACGGGAAATCTCTACTACCAAGGGTTCACTCTCACAAGCTCTGTGACACAGAATAACCTATAATTTTGAAATGACCCGGCCCCTGCATTCATTTTTAGGTTTTCAATTCCATCACAATTTGATGGTTGGTATAAATGGGAAATCCTAAGATCGCTGATACCCGGTTCAATTTGTTTTAGCATCTCAATTTTTCATTGTGTCCGATAGTTGATCTTGATCCTCAGCGCTCATCACCACTGCCAGAAGTGATAACTAATCGTACACCCCCGTTATAATATTTGAGGAAACGATCTTTTTCCAAGTCTAGGTACACAATCATTTAAAAAATCATAATAAATAAAAAATGGACCAATCCGTGTCATAACGACAAGCACGCCGTTAGCTTGAAAAAAATATCCAGGCAGAAAACACGAAGCAAGGACATTGAACAACCAAACTTCGAAAGGGACACCATTATCAAGGATCAAACAATTTAATGAATACACGGGGATTTATCAGCTCCTCGAGTAACAGTGACTGATAAGGAGGGGCTCAATATACGTGACGAGGGTGACACTAACACCTCAGTTTCGTCTGCAGTCTCGTCTGATGTGCATCGTTCAGGAAGCCCCTTCAAGGCCTAGTCTTGACCCTGGTTGAGGTTGGCAAGGGATTCGAAGTGTGGGAGCAGGAAAACGTAAGTACGTTCTAAAACTTTGGGCATAAATATAATTTTAATAATGACGAATTTCGTTGTAACACACCTACCAGGATTGATTGAGGGCTACACGCTAAAGTGAACCTTTGGAGTCGACCAAGAAAGAAAATTGTCTAAACCCCCGTCTAAAACCGATTTTCAGAAAATTCGTCTGTCGTAGAAGGTATGACCGTCGAGGGTTGAACACATGAAAACCCCTTACCTCAAAAAACTTCAGAAGAACGCTATAGTTGTATACAAAAGAATCGATTTTGGAATACAGTATTTCTAATATTACTTAGAGCGATGCTCACTCAGTCATCCATTCACAATTAGAGCTTGAAGGTAAACCCGAAAAAATAATCATACGGTTCGTTATCTTCTGTACAGATCACTCTTCTGTATACAATATCCTTGTCAGTACCATAACTGTACGAAATAGATGCACTAATAAGCCAAAATATTGTTCGAATAGGTGACCATAAATTATTTATGATTCATTTTAATTTATATAAGTCTGGGGTTTTTACTCGTACCAAAGTCTGTGACAATTTATAGCAAGGAGTAACTATCAATAAACAGTCAAAATTACTTTTTGACCTCAGACACGAAAAGTATGTCAGAACAAGAAACAAGGCATCACTTAATATTAAATTTCATCATTTATATTATTGAAATAATATAAATATTAAAAATACTGACTTGGAACACACAATATTTCCTCTCAATATTCCTATTACATCGTGTAGTCATGGAACTCAGAAGAGAATTGTATGCAGAAGTGACCCTGACAGAGTGGTGACCCCTACAAATAATATTTAAACTTTTGTGTACAAATTTGGAGCACATTCATATCGTACTAATAACGTTCAATTGTGGGATTAGCGTGAGATAAATTCTTAAGTCGTCAGCCTTCGAAGGGATTTCGAAATTCCATAGTTGAACGTAACGCGGATATTGGATAAGTAAGTCAAATATTTGAACAATTTGGGAGTTGCTGGAGATCAATGTTGAATCCGACTTATCTAAAAGTGGCAACCGTCCAACCGGAAGCCTGCGTTTGATTGTTTGATCATTTCGAAGGACTGTGAAGTGGATATAGAATAACAGGGTTATTAGTTTGTGGCCTCAAGGTCGTTTTCGGCAACAAAATGTAGATGATTCGGCAACAAAAGATAATCGGTATCTTACAAGGTATCCTTAATAAAAGAACTGTTCCAATATGTTTAATTGTTTATTTTTTTAATAACAGTAGGTATTGAATAAATTGTTGATGGGCAATTTCCTCGAGTTTAAACATAGGGCAAAGCCACAATCCAAATCATGTGAAGAACGCTTAGGTAACGAGTGCGTTATTTAGAAATACCTTTCATCGTAGTTGAGATAAAATGTTGAATTTCAAAGCTGCATAATATATCTGTTTGCCACGTTAGATTCTATTGCATAAAGCCAAACAAGAAAATTTGAATCCAATATGTATGAATGTTGCAATAGACAAGAGTATTGCATTACACTATTAAATGAAGGTAAATTGTTCATGGAACTTACACCCATTCTCAACATTTTCATTAAATACCGCTAAAACACACCCTGAGACCTCGCCCAGAGAGACGTACCACACTCGTATATTCATTCAAAACCTACTACAATTTTCATTCGAGAAAATCAATTCAATCAAATCAATCTAATTTTCATATTTGGGGTCCTACGTAAACAATTCATAAACTCCGGAGGATAGTAAGCATAATAAATTCAAAACTAAAATTCGCCCAGAGAGAAACAACTTTATTTAGGAACAAAGTGACCGGCCCGCCCTTTCAATTATCTATTCATATAGTATTTACAGATTTATCTATTCATATAGTATTTACAGATTTGGTTTTAGAATGGTCTGAAACTGATTTCGTATGAGTTTTTCAATCTTCTCGAGGATGTACGTTGCTGCTGCTGTAGCCTACCCCGTACTCGTATATGTCAAAAACTATTGGGACACTCCTCACCCCCAGAAGCCGAGCTTCTGAGGAGCGTTTAAAAGCCCAATCCAACAACTTTCTTAGCATGATAAACCATTTACTTTAACGTCTTTTTAGGTCTTAACGAAATTGAATAAAAATATCGAGCAAGTAAGGTAAATTCACCTAGAGTCAATTCAGCCCATTTTTCATTTTTATCACGATACCAACATCCGAAAGCGACCAGCTTAAATTTGTAAAGGGAGAACACCAAGATGAAGAAGATAACCAATACTGGGAGTAGAAGAAGATGCTTCGAATAGTCCAGTGAAATGAACAGCTACGCTGGTTGGTAGCAAGTACGAGCTACATAGGATTCCAATAATAACTATCCACATACGGTGGATTGAAGCCTGCGATCCCGAAGGCAGATTATACAAACCGTAGGAGAAAACAGAGCATCGGATTTCCATACAGACTGCTTGTCAATATTTTTCGGATGCAGCAGTCTCGAGGAAAACTCACAAAACCCATAAGCCATACAGAACCATGTATAAATCAGTTGGATAATACGAAATAACACAATATTCACTAAATGCTTAACAATTCAAGTATTTACGAGTCAAGCGCTGCCCCATAACTTCATTACCCCCGTCGACATTACACCACTGTGTTTTTTCAATATACGTACTAGTGAGTGATAAGAAAATGACGAGATCGATTTGCTTTTGATCGTTTTCAATTCTTATTTTCCAAGTTATAGGTATTTAATAATCCGAGTTTGATTCTATTGTTTAGAACACGTGCCTTTAAAATCTCATCTTAGATTGCACAATAGCAGAATCTGCTATCTGATGCCATATATATATATACTTTATTTATTAAAGATTAAGATAACAACTGAGCCATGCAGCCTATCTAGCTACTTCACTTGCATAAATAAATCACATGTCATGTTATCGGCGTTGCAGCTCACCAGTTGACCCAAATTTGGTCCTTAAGTCGCGAAATACATAAGCCGGGTGGTTTGTCCGCTCCAGACGCCGCACTGTTTCACTGTTGTCTAAGACTCGGATCATTTCTAGATTTACAAGCCTGTGAAGTCTTTCTTCATGCCTTACTGCATGACGGTTTCCATTTTCAGGTCACGATGGAGGTCGTCATGTATCAAGGGGCATTGAATATCACTCTAAGTAGTTTATTTTCAAAAGTTTGGAAGTGTTAACACTCAAATTTGATATTGGATTTTTTAGTAGCCCCACATTTGTATGCCAAACGTCTAGACTGGTTTTAGAATTTGCTTGTACAGCAGTAACTTGTTGTGAACATATAGTTCTGAGTTTCCCTCAGCTATTTGCCCAGGGAGAGGTTTGAATGTTTTCTCAAGGTGGTCAACAAAATTTGTTTAATAGCTGTGCGCTTCGAGTCCTAGTTACATCATCAATTGTTATGGGAGATACATGACATGTGTTTGGGGTCGTACCTTGTAGGCTTTCCATAGGAAGTAATCTGTATCTTTGTCTGCCGTTAACCGTGTACATGATTCATTTTTAATTTCTCTGATCAAAGCGCTCAGCTTGTAACTCAATTTATTTAAATCCACTTTGTCCAGAGGCGCTCTGCGAAACCAACGAGTGATACTTTTTTCCAAGTATGGCAGTACATGAATGGAGAAATTAAATTAAATTGAAAATGATTTATTCATGTAAACGAACACAATAAAATAGTGGCTTCTAATTGCTTAGAACTAAGCCCGGGGTAGGGAGATGGGGCCTTTCTTGTAGCCACAGATCCTTACAATACGAGTAGGTACCTACCTACAGTGTGAGATAAATTCTACATATGCATACATTGTTGTTGCGACATAATAATTATAAAAATATTGAATATTATTATTCTTGTGCATTCAGTGAAAATTGGAAATTTTCCAATTGTCACTGAATGCACGAGAAGTGTTTTTATTATTATTATTTTTATTTTTTATTTTTTTTAATCTGTTGGACTTTAACAATTTTACTCAACTCTTCCCTGAGCCCATTAGGTAATCCAAGAAGTAAAATACCATCCAAAAGATAATGTTGTCTTGCCAATGTGGTTTGAGAACAACAATCATGCGAAACCGCGTAGCAAAACTGTGAGTTGGGCATGCAAATGACTCAAAAAATCACTCAAAAAATGTTGATAAGAATAATTGAGCAACATCTGCGATAGTAAACACGCTATTTTCAAAAAATACAACATCCTCAGATTGGATAGCTTAATGCTGTTGAATAGGCTCCTCCCCATGCCGGAAGGTCATATACTCGTACTAGAAGGAAATGAACCACTGAAAAGTAACCACTGAGGAGATGAAATTAAAAAGATAAAGATAATTAAAAATTAGATAAAGAAAAATATGAAGATAATTAGATTAAAAAATTAGATACTTAGATTACAAAAAAAGATAAAGATAATTAAAAAAGATAAAGATAATTAAAAAGATAAAGATAAAAAGTAACCACTGAGGAGATAAAATTCTATTGACCCTAGAAAAAAATAGATCATTTTTCTAAGTATTCAAGTATTCTGTTTAGCGAGTTAACCTGACTCTCCCACTTGAGATATTGGGCGAAAATTACACCAAAGTATTTTGCCTCAGCTCTTCTGGTTATTGGGCGGCAACTTACATGACAGTTTACTCGATCACAGTCAGAGTGATGAAGCACCACATCACCACCGTACGACAGCGCTGAGGACGACGCCAAACTGAAGGAGACCAAATTAGTTTTCTCGATACTGAGTGTCAATTTATTTTAAACAAACCAGCTGTTAATCTTGTGCAATACGCATTCTGCATATCCAATCGTTGTGTCCCAGCTTGCCGAAGAGAAATACAGAACTGTGTCATCCGCGAATAAAATTGCCATGCCCGGTATACTAATGTCAAGATCTCATGTATTTAGGTACGTAATAAAGAGGATAGGCTCCAATACTGTACCCTGTGGTATTCCAAATTCACCCATGTCCAAAAACGAGCTTTATAGGCCATTTACCTTAACACATTGTTTCCTGTTTGTCGGGTAGCTTTTAATCCAGGCGTACGCTAATCCAGTTATCTTTATACTCTGCAATTTATTTAACTTAAATGTAACATAACATAATATACATATTATGTATATTATATTTTATACTCAGCAATATTAGATTACTATTGATTAAGTATTGCGAAGAAAGTAAAATCCATTGGTTCGGTCTTTCAGAAGTCATTATTAACCCACTGCAAAAATTGGCATCTAGAAAGGGAAAGTGGCATGCTCAGTGAGCATTGCTCACGAAGTAGTTACCGATAATATCCGACAAACAACAGATAGTACCCCAAGCAACAAATTCACAGTTCTAGTTCACAACTAGTTTTCGCCAAACGTCCACCAATGGTATAATTCGTTGACCATCGATTGCGGAGACATTGACTATCAATAGAAAGGCATTGACAGTTTCTGAATATTAACGCCCACCCTTGAATTCCCATTCGCATTGTCTGAAATGTAGTTTCGCCAGCGTAATACGCGTTTTAAACGTGAAAGCGAGACAATGGCTAGTACCCGGAGAAACGATTAAAGTTGAAAAATTATATGAATGGCCTGTCGATGGCGCAAGAAGTTATTATATGAATGAGGTGTGAGAACGATTGACGCTGCTTTTACATACATCTGAACCCGGTCTTCTCAATGAACATACATGTATGTTCATTGAGAAGACCGGGTTCAGATTAATGTCCCTATTAAATGTCCCTATACTACGAAATGACATCTATGGTACGTTATAATATCTTTATCACCACACCAAAAGCGTCAATCTGCTTTTTTGGTCATTAGCGAATTTTCGAAGACAAGGAAGCTATTGTTCTCGCTCCAAAATTTTTAAAACTTGAATTTCCGAAAGATTTTCATACCAAAATCCGTTCCAGACCATCCTGAATTCACTGCCAAGAGACACTAAAAATCATAATATGATACATAATATAATAGATAATAATATTATAATATTATCAATTCTATCGAGAGTTATCGTCTGGAATGACACATACATAAATATATATAAATATATCAATGCATAATAATATGTGTACATATTATGTACACATATTATTATGCATTGATATATTTATATATATTTATGTATGTGTCATTCCAGACGATAACTCTCGATAGAATTGAGATAAAAAAGTTCAAAGGGATGTTGCATCGTCCACGGTAGTATAAACGGTTTCCTTCTACTCTATTCTATGCTCTCGACAATTGAAATCGGTTTTGTCTTTCTGCGAGTAGTATGAAAGTAAATTTACTATTAATAGCCAAACCCATTTAAAAAATCCACAGTCATGGCTCAAGGAGCGATTTTTTGGAGAAATGACTGGTTTATGTAAAATGTCTCCATTTTACTGGTTTCATAACAAATGCTGTGCCTTTTTTGCCGAGGAACCCCCTCAGTTTATAGATTTTTCAACGCTGAACACGATGATGAAGTCAGAATTGTGATATCTCATACCTACCTACTTCTTCTTCAAATTGTTCAATGTGTTCAATTTTGAGAACGGAATAAGATAGCGCAATTCTGATGTCACCATGGTGTTCAGCGCGAAAAAACCTTCTAAATGAGGTGTCACTTGAAAAAATCTACAAAAATTCCTAAATTGTTGGGCGTCTTCAAGATCCAATTCTCCCCTATCTATCTATCTAAATGGTGGTACGCCCCTAAATTATTTCTGCTCTCTAACCATTCCTTGACCCACGTTCTTTGTTTTCATTTAACAGTTTTTCTTTTCGATTAGCCCAGAATTGATAACGCTGCTGTTACTACTCTTTTTCGGGTTGACGAAATGCTGTCTGGTTCATGACCAGCTGATATCACTCTCGACCCCGCACTAGTATTGTTCGGACTCTCGAGATTTGGCTCAGAAAATTGCTTTCCGAGAGTGAGCCCGCGAGAATTTTACTTTGACGTGCTACGAGAGTGAGTCCCGAGAGCACAAGCTGCGAGTACTCTCACGTCTAAACCCACTTTTAGGCCTACTGTAAGCTACGATAGCGGTATTATTTTTTGTCAACCTAAAAACACCTCACCTCAAGGGGCAATAGCATTGTGGTAGTACCTACTTATCTAAGGTAGTAATATATTCAATATATTCGTAGGTTTGATTCTCCTCGTCACGAATCAAACCGTTGGCGAATAACAATTAATGTTTTACTTGCAGTATACGCGTGCCTAAATGGGCCGGAGTCTGTGAATCATGAATTTTCCTTATTTTATCAAGACCGATTTCCGATTTCGAAATACAATCAAATCATTTTACAGTTCAGGTTTTGGCTGTCAGCGCTTGTTACTGCAGGAGATTTTACGAGGTCAAAATCCAGCTACGACCTTGATACTCAACCCTCAGGCAGCAAATTTTTGTTCTAATACATATCTATGTAATATTCATAAGTGAGACAGAGGGTGTGGGCAGTAGGTAGTAAGGTTGAAGTGTGCCCTGCCTGGAATTGTGTTTTCTAGGTTAGCTTCGAAACCGGCACTTACTTTCCAATAATCTCGCAGAGCTCGTAGACATCGTCGAAAAGAATCTCGTCGTCAGCCATTGTCGAACTAACTCTTTGGAAGACTTCTGAGAGGAATTTCGCAACAAGACGATCACTCCTAAGAGCCGTAGGTTGTATCAGCTCATTAAAACACTAGGTTGCACTCGTATCACTCGCGATGGTAACACCACTTGAAACTTATCACTTCACTTATATTTTGAACCGCAATTATTTTTCCCCAGGTTATATTTCCCTCCCCCCGCCTTCAGAAGGTGAAACCCCGAAACGGTTGTTGGAAGTAAACACAAGGGAAGCAAGATATCGGCCACAGAGACCCCCGTATCAGTTCAGACGGCGAGCCACATAACTGATTACAACTGATGAACTGGGTTGAAAAGGCTACGAACGGAGGGGGGAGGGGTGGAAGGGTTACCCACCCCAGGCACCTTCTGTAGGGGCGTGTCGGTCGGTGAAGGAAAATATCGGAAGAAGGTGGGGGTGACTGCGACGTCTTCCCCTCCCCTCAAACATTCAATATGGCCGTTTCCCGCGCCCGCCACTTTCAAATTCAAATTTTCCTAACAGTAGAGGGTCGATGATCCGGATTGGGACCAGACCTCATCCGGATTTTCGAAAATAGGCTGTTTTTATGCTTCAAGATTAGAGAAACTCAACTAAACCTTGAGTATTCACTAAACTATGTAGGTAAACTAGTACAGTATGTACAACAACAAGTACAGTAGGTGACAAGTACAGTACACCAACAATTACAGTAGGTGACAAGTACATTATGTACAACAACAAGTACAGTAGGTAAACTATGTATGTAAACAAGTACAGTAGGTAAATACAGTTAAAACTATTTTGCATTACTAAATATTGCACTTTAATGAAACCAAAACAATACTGAATACAATAAAACCCTGCAAATTCTTGGTGGGGGGGGGGGGGTTTAGAAAATTGTCTTCTTTGGTCGATTCCAATGGTTCATTATCGAAATCCACAGTCATCCAATCCAGCATAGCTATAACAGCGAATTTTTAAAAAATGTCTCCATTTTACTGGTTTCATAGTAAGTAGATGTTGTCTCAATTTTTAGCGAATTTTCGAAGAAAAGGAAGCTATAATAGTTGTTCAACAATAATTGTTCTCGACATTTTTAAAACTCGAATTTAAGTACCTACCAAAAACCGTTACAGACCATCCTGAATTCACTGCCAAAAGACACAAAAAATGAAATGTAGGTATATAATAATATTATATACAGTATATATTATATACTGAGAGCAGGCATGAAACTAAACGGTACCTAGCATACTTAATTAGTTTGGTTTCATGCCTGCTCTCAATTTCACTTTGCCCAGTTAGCGTTGTGCTAAAATTGCGAAATTTGGTTTACGGGTTCGGACCAACCCCACGATGATCCTCGAATCTTTTCATAACCCTAGGTCACTGGGAACGGGTTCAAACGAATGTTGAAAATTTGATATCTCGAAAAATCCAAATGGAAAGGTATAGTTCATATTAGAAACATTTTATTTGTTAGAATTTTTTAAGACCATCCGCAGCTTTGTACAACCAGCCGTTTCGTGAGGGCTCACAGTTGGAGCAGATCAAAAGTCGTCAACATGAGGGTGAATCATGCGGCAGCCTGTTGGTTTAGTGTTCATAACTGGCCCAGCTGATTCAAACAGTACATAACCGTTGGGTTAAGAATTTGCAGAATTTTTTTAATTAATTTTTTTTTTTTATACCTATTAAGTATTTTTATTTATTTATTTTTTTTATTTCAAAAGAAGATGCTTCCATTGCATGATTACCTTCTTCTGAATGCATAGAAAACAAACAAAAAAAGGCAGTTTATAAATTTTCATGTAAATGAGGATTGATGCCAATGAAATTACCTATTCGGCAAGGTGATTGGCTAACGCCTTTAGCACCATCGTACTCCCACAACCGTTCGAAGTCAGCGCTCCAAGCGGCCGTTTTCAGGCTGTTTCGCAGCTGTCCCGCGTGATCTTGACTAACAAAGTATTGCAAACGTTCGCTTCTTTCTTGTGAATTTTCACATTAACCAGAATGAGTTTTGACCTGATAATTATCAGCCCTTAAAAACCCCTTGAGAACCAATTATAATTTGTCCTTGAGGGGTTTTTAAGGGCGATAAAAACGAATTGGGGGTCTTTAATGCGAGTTTGTGGGATCTTAACAGGCGACATGTAACTATTATTAGTTAGACTGCAACACAACAGCAACTTTTGTAGACGACACTGTGGTTCTCTTGGTTGGGGAGAACAACACATCAATGGAGAATCCATCAGCAAACTCAACAGATCAATCTCTAAAATCACTAAAATCTCTAAATTCACCAACCGTAAGATCAACTACATCCCGGCTCTTCTCAACAATGTGCTGATGTCGCTTCAAAATACATAAACTACTTCTGTACAATCAACTACCCAGGCCTTCGTGGGTCTACGGGGACCAACTGTGGGGCTGTACGGCTCCTTCAAACAAGCAGATGATTCAAGAGCCTTGAATCAGGGCTTTCACAACATGATAAGTACCTACTACGATGCATAACCAATGAAATTCGGTTTACGGGTTTGGATCAGCCCACGGAAGAATGAAATAAGAAATTCCTTCTTCCATGGAATCAGCCCAAGCATGATCATTGAAATTTTGTATTTATAGTTATAACTCTGGGTGGAACGGATTCAAAATAAATTTTGAAATTGTTATATCTTGAAAATTTCAAATTTAACAGATTATTCACAAAAGTATCGATACTTTAAGATGCACCCCCCCTCCCCCCCACACACACACACACAAAGCTGAATCGAAGAATCAAATAGAAACTTCGAGAATTGGCGCGATTGTTTTCATTTTGAAGCAAAATGTTTTGACAAGCACAGCAACCAAAACCACCACGAAAATACCTCAAAAATACCTCAACACTGTTTACAATTGTCAAGATTATCAATCCGTCCTCTCTCGTGATACATACTCCGTGGATACCGATGGCCGTGGACCTAGTTCCTAAAACCACCGCAACCGTCGTTGGCGCTATGTACGCTGCCACCTCCGGCTCAACTTCACTTCTGCTCTGCCATCGACTGCGATCAGTTTCCCTAAAGTTCACTTCTGCTACTTAAGTTCATTACGATTATATTTCAATTAACTTCAGTGTATTCTGATACTATCAAGAACCCGGAGGTATGTAGAATAAATCTCATACATGTATATTTCGATATCCGTTTATTTCTTTGTCCTGAAATGTTAACATAGGTGGGCCGGCGAACGGGTGAGCCGTCCCATGCAGAGAAATAGTGCTCGTGATTTTTCTCGAGAATCCGGTGCGAATCAGGAAATAACAACTGGAAGCTCGTTGTTATAGTTTTTATGGAATAGTTAGAGAAGTATACTAGTTTTCTTCTCTGTAATCCGGACGGGAAGCACAACGGAGAAAATGCAGGTGAGAGCTTCATAAATCAGGAGGAAAATGGCGGCGGACATTTTGCTTCAAAAAAAGGATGATGCAATATTTAACTGAGTGTGCTTCCCGAGTCAAGTCGATGGTCCGTAAGTCTAGCAGGATATAACGATGAAAAACTCAGTTTTATCGATGAAAATCGCTCTTAAATTTCGGAGAGTGCGGGTGATAACTATTCCATCTCGAGAAAAATTAGTAAGGAGGCGCATAAAAAGAAATGCGTTAGAGCGTCGGTAGAAAGAGAAGATCGATGTATGTAAATCGATATTAAGGTAGGTTACAGTTATCGAAGTGGGGAATACGGATAAAACGGCTCATGATAAAACCCGGATTCGAATATTCAACGAAGAATCGATTAATCGATCGAAATTATAGTATCAAAGTAACATTCTATCAGCATTATCGATTGTTGTTCGTTATCACAACAAATTGATTTTCCACTGATAGCTAGAATTATTATTGAACCTTTTCTTTGCAATAAGGTGGAACTACTGACTTTTCCTTTTAATATGTGGTGTATTTCGTGCATGTAAGAAAATTATACCGGTAGTAACAAGGATGTCATGAAGACAAAACAGATGATCACGGTTGATTCCTGTTCAAAATAAGAAAAATGAACTCTGACGAAATAAGGAGAATCGTGGAGGAGGAGATCCAAAAGAGGAGTGAAGTGGTTAGGCGGGAGGTTGAAAAGGAATACGCAAGCAAATTTGATAAAATCAAGGATCAAATACGGCAGGTTTCTGAGGAGTCCATTTTAAGGATTAACGCTTTGGCGTCCACGCTAACCAACCCGGTGTGTCGTACTCACGGCGATGAAATAATGGTCACTGACGAGGTCTCAAATACGGAATCCGGTGTTAATCCTAATCAGACCGAAGGTGTGCCATCTATTTCAAGAACGGAATTTACAGTAGAGGTTAATAGTGATGTTGGTGCCAGTAACAAGGATTCTGAGCTAACTACCAATATTAATCAGGAGGATAATTCCATTTCAATTCAAATACCAACTAGGATAGAAGATTCCATACAGGGCATCGAAAACAAACAAAATCCGGTGCTTATTCATGAAAATGATGAATGTGAATTCTTTGAAGACTTAGGCGATATAGGAGATAAAACATTTTTCCTTCAAGATTCTGGTGAAGAACCTTTAACCTATGCTCAAGCATTAAGAGCACCTGATGCTGATCTTTGGTTAGATGCAATTAATACAGAATTTCAGGCCCTGGAAAAGTGCAACACCTGGAAAATCATTTCTAGAAAGGATGTGCCCAAAGGAATGAAAGTAATGAAAACCCGGTGGGTACATAAGAGGAAATCTGAAGCTGACGGATCGGTAAGGTATCGTAGTAGACTGGTAGTCAAAGGATTTGCTGATAATAATAACTATGAGTTATCAGAAATTTATGCTCCTGTTGCAAGGTTACCAGATGTAAAATTCCTATTAATTTTAGCAGCGAAATATGACCTGGATTTGGTTCAATATGACGTAAAAACTGCCTTTTTAAATGGTTCGCTTGATAAATTGGTATATATGGAAATTCCGGATGGTTATGACAATTATTTACAACTGGATGAAAAATTTAAGACTAAACATGTGTGTGAAGTACACAGAGCGCTGTATGGTCTAAAGGTATCACCAAGAAGGTGGTATATCAGGTTTCAAGAAGCTGTGAACGAGATGGACTTCCAACCATACCCATTTCAACCATGTTTGTTTATGTGGAAATCAGGAGACAAAATAGCTATTCTTTTACTCTATGTTGATGATATACTTCTGGCTACTAATAGTAATCAAAAACTTAAACAGGTTAAATGCGTTTTAGAAAAGGAATTTTCTATAGTTGATCTCGGGGAACCTAGAAAATACCTGGGTTTAGAAATTATTAGAAACCGGAGTGAAGGAACGATAGGGATACTTCAGAAATCTCATATTGACAACATGTTGATGAAATTTGATCCTGATAGTGATAAAATTGTCTCTACTCCTATGATATTCGATAAATCGATTGAAAAGGAGGAGAAAAATCAAATTTGTGATCTTAGTTCCATTCCGTTTAGACAAGCAATAGGCTCTCTACTTTACTTGCAAGGTGGTGCTAGACCGGATATCTCATATGCCACGAATATGTTAAGTAGACGTCAGTCAAATTTCACTTTGAAGGATTGGAAAGCTGTAATCCGGATCATGCGTTATCTTAGAGGAACTAGAAATTATGGACTCTTGTTTTCTGATAAAGGGAATAATAACATTGAATGTTATGTAGATGCTTCTCTTGGATTATCTGCGGAAAGAGGCTTTTCCACAACGGGATATATTATCTACTTATTTGGTAATCCGGTAGTATGGCGCACAAAACGTCAAAATCATGTTGCTCTTTCTTCAGCTGAAAGTGAGTTTGTAGCTATGAGTACTGCGTGTCGAGACTTAGCTTCAATCAGGACCATGTGTTCAACAATGATTGGATTAAATTTAATTCCAATTATCTATGAAGACTCTAAACCGGCGATTAGACTAGCAGAAGTAGATGACTCTTCTACATTAAAACATATGGTTAGACTGTCGTATTTATATGTGCGTCAAGAACATAGAGATGGAAATATTCAAATTAAATGGATTTCAACGGATGATCAAATAGCTGATACTCTAACTAAGCCATTAAATCATGCTAAGTTTGTCAAATTCAGAGATTTAATGCTGTATAAACACTGATCAGATTCTATTTTGATATTAACAGCTAGAATCGACTAAGTCGGAAGATTTGGTCGATTCCATCACCACCATGCTCAACCCGGAGACTGATATGTAGAACCAGGAGAATGCTGCGACCAATACGGAGAACGCTATGCTGAATACGGAGTGTCATGAATGGAAGCTTGTTGCCTTGCTCGGGATACTGGACATCGAGATGACGACTTGGAGGGGAGTGTCAAGATTATCAATCCGTCCTCTCTCGTGATACATACTCCGTGGATACCGATGGCCGTGGACCTAGTTCCTAAAACCACCGCAACCGTCGTTGGCGCTATGTACGCTGCCACCTCCGGCTCAACTTCACTTCTGCTCTGCCATCGACTGCGATCAGTTTCCCTAAAGTTCACTTCTGCTACTTAAGTTCATTACGATTATATTTCAATTAACTTCAGTGTATTCTGATACTATCAAGAACCCGGAGGTATGTAGAATAAATCTCATACATGTATATTTCGATATCCGTTTATTTCTTTGTCCTGAAAACAATGAAACAATGAAACAACCATCTCGAGTCCGGAGTATTTTTGTCTAAAAAATCGATACGATTTAAATCGATTCAATTTGGAAAATCTGACACCCCTGCTGAACATGAACGGTACCTATGAAACCTGCTACAAAAAGCAAGTCAAATGACATGGTCGATCTCTCAACAAGACAATACACAACAACACGTGAAGAAGAGGGGCCGATATGTGCTATCTCCGCAGATAGCAACTGAATGATAGATAATGGTGGGATTGAGGAAACCAATGTGCTGCTATCACTACCACTTCATGTAGACGTTGATAAATTGAGAAATTCGTGGGTTACTTTTTTGGCTCGGACGTGATTATAGTGCGTCCCTCTTCTCTTCATTACTACTTTTGTTACCCAAGTTCATTGGAATTGCGTTGTGCATCTCCCGAGTTCTCCGCAGACGTGAAGTTGCCGAGACAGATGTATGGAACCTGTGTTATCTCATATGAAGCAGTCGGCTAAAGTAGTGCATTTATTCTGAAATCAAACTAAAAGAGGAAATATCTCGTAACCGATTGTTGAGGTAAGTGATTAAATGTGTAATTACGTGAGTAGGGGTGTAAAGTCTTGTGGAGAAATCATAGGCTTCGAGTATTGACGCAAGGTTATTTGCGTCTTGTTATCAACTTTTGTGTGCCTACTTACGTTGAACGTATTTTTTCAATTCTCGGTTTTCAAGTGCTAGTCAACAATAATACGGTTTGATTAACTACTTGGATACCCCATCAGCAAAGGAATCATTACGTACCAAGTATTGATTATTGCTTGCAATTAGTGCCTGGTGTTGCAATCAATTGCTCCGGTAGTGGTTGGTTGGGTACGTTTGTAGTGATTCTATTCGGTGTTCACATGTTCCGACTGACTAAAAGCTTTAAAAGTAAAATTTACTTTGCTGTATTTTGCCGAATAAAGCCTTACTTCTAGATAAACTGCTTATCATTACCTACAACGTAAACGCAATCTTGGCGTAGGTACGTTTTTAGCGAATTTTTGAAGAAAATGAATTTTTAAAACTCGAATTTCCGAAAAATGTCCTAAACCTACCAAAATCCGTTCCAGACCTTCCTGAATTCCCTACCCAAAGACACCCAAAATCATGTATACAGGGTGTCAACAGTAATTATGGGACAAACTCAAGGAATCAATTCTACTTACATCTAATTTGCAACCAAAAGTGCGTCATAGAGTTTTTTTCATTACACAACTAAAAAACCGACCTTTTCACGTTTTCAGATTTTTTTCATGTTTTCGACCTTGCCTCAGTAAAACGGCTCTAACTCCCTAAAATTAATATGTAAAATAAAAGAGTGGGCGTTAAATTTACTAACTCCCTGATATAAAATCCGATTTTTTAAGGCAGTCCTAAATTATGAAAAAAACTCTGCAAATTCTTGACACAACGGTTCATTATCTTCATTGTACAGATCACCCTTCTGTCTAGATCACTAGGTCTAAATGTCTAGATCCTAAATGTTAGATTAATTATTATTATCAATTATCACTAATTATTAACAATTTTATCAAGTACCTACTGAAAATTATTATAATTTATTGTTAGGTATTAATAATTCGTATTTATTAATAATAATAATAATTATTATTAATTATGATTAATTAATACGATATAATTCTGGGGTTTTTAATACTAAGTCGGTAATAATTTTTCTATAAAAGAAGTACCTACCAACAAACATTCGAAATTACCTTCATTTCCGTAGCACGAAACGCACCTCAGAACAACAAACTCGACATCACTTAAGCCATATGATGTTCCAAAGAGCTTGTTAGTATGAAAATGGACCTGTATTTCAACAGTTTGATACACGATCGTGTTGTGAGGCATAATCTTTGAGCCCTCATTGTGAACGAACGGCTGGTCGTACGAAGCTGCGGATGGTCTTAAAAAATTCTACGGAACAAACTCTATCTAAATATGAAATAAAAAACATACCGTTCTATATGAATTTTTCGAGATATGAAATTTTCAAAATTTCAAAATTCGTTTTGAACCCCTTCCCCTTGACCAAGGGTTATGAAAAGTTTCGAGGACCATTGTGGGGTTGGTCGAAACCCATAAAAAAAATTTCGTAATTTTAACTCAACGCTAACTGGGCAAAGTGGCGCGGACGGCGGACGGCGGACGGCGTACGGCGGACGGACGGATTTTTTTTTATTCGATTTTCTGAATCTACGTATCTTGAAACGTAAACCAACAAATTTTGAGGGGGGGTTAAAATTTTTTTTTCTTTGGGCGATTCCAATGGTTCATTATCGAAGATAATAAACCAAAATTGCCAAAATCCAAAATTAGAAGATTCTGCGCTATTATTACGGGGTTCGTTCGGCGTGCACTCCTCGGGAAGAACTTTCCCAGAATCTCAGCTTTCAAATGGTGTGAAAAATGTTTTTCTCATTGGAATTTGGTGGAGAAAATGACGTTTGAGTCCTGAAAAACGTGGGTTTTTAGGTGAACATCAACGTTTTCCACCAAAAGCCAATTTTTTTCATGGAAGTGAGTTCGGTATCGCAATATAGGCATTTCGACGCTGAAACGGTGACACTTCCATGCCTCCCTGAAGAGGGAGAAACTCGTTTTGGTACTTGTACGCAATTTAAAAAAAAAAAAAAAAAAAAAAGTGGGGAGGGGGGGGGAGGAGGTTAGAAAATTTAACTTTTGAATTTAAAAAAAATCGCTGAAACTCAATGATACCGGCGTTCAAATACTTATATTGAGAATATAACCGTTTTCAGATTCAAAAAATGTTAAGTACTTTTCGAGAAAAACTGGGAAAACTTTTCACGCGATTGCAGCGCCATCTCTTATCAGAGAATCTCACTAATGCCCTTTAGCCTTAAAGAATTGGGTACTTATTTTTAAAAAAAGGATTAAGTTATTTTTTTCAACACCAACAATCAACTATTTAGTAAAACTGAGATGCCAAAAAACGAGTTTCTTCTGTATTAGGGAGGCATGGAAGTGTCACCATTCGATTCAGCGTCCAAAAATGCCTAAATTGCGATACCGAACTAATTTCCATGAAGCAAGTTGCTTTTGGTGGAAAACGTTGATTCGAATGAGATATTCCAAACATCACCTTTCACATAAAACCCGTAATTTCTTCGAAAATTCGCCCGTATTGCCATGGTGCATGACTGTGGGGTTTTTTTTTGCATTTTTAAAGAGGACAGATTTGAATTACTGAAACTTTTCTTTTTCAGGGAAACCAGTTCGCAAAATGGGTGGATGGAAATTGGAAGTGGGGAAGATGGCGATTTACATGATTTTCCCAGTCGGTACGTTTTACCTTTTCAATCAGCCGCAATATTTTGAAGAATGGGTCTTGAAAATGAAGCGAGAGTTGTACCCACCTGAAAATCCGGAACATCGGAGGATGCTCGAAGAAACTATCGCAAACATTAATAAGAAACAAGAATTACAAATGTTAAAAGCTTTGGAACAGAAACGCTAGATTAAAAAAAAAGTGTACATGTAAGTTCTATGTAAATATATATTTTTTCTTGTACTTTGCTCGCATGAATCACGAAACCCATTCAAAAGAAACCCGTTCATGAAGCTAATAGGACTTGAAGCAGGGTACCTCATACCTCAGAGTAGAAAGGTGTGATGGGTTTCTTACTTTCTCAATACTCATCATTTCAAATGAGTGGATTTGAACGTGAGCCTGGTTTAGAATTTCAACATTTAGTTTGAACATAGCTGGGGCATCAGTATCGATGTTTTTTTCGAGGTTTTTGGAACATCGATGTTTATTATTTGTTCTTTTGTGTTTCTTTTTTTTTTGTTATATCTAGAACTGTGTCAAGGGGAGGTCAGGTACCCTCCACCAAATTATTTAGCCATTTTTGTGACAAACACCATGGTAAAAAAACTCTGCAAATTCTTGACACAACGGTTCATTATCTTCTTTGAACAGATCACCCTCAGCACTAGGTCTAAATGTATAGATCCTAAATGTTATATTAATTATTATTATCAATTATCACTAATTATTAACAATTTTATCAAGTACCTAGTGAAAATTATTATAATTTATTGTTAGGTATTAATAATTCGTAATTATTATTAATTATAATAATTATTAATTATGATTAATTAATACGATATAATTCTGGGGTTTTTAATACTACGTCGGTAATAATTTTTCTATAAATGAAGTACCTACCAACAAACATTCGAAATTACCTTCATTTCCGTAGCACGAAATGCACCTCAGAACAACAAACTCGACATCACTTAATCCATATGATGTTCCAAAGAGCTTGTTAGTATGAAAATGGACCTGTATTTCAACAGTTTGATTCACGATCATGTTGTGAGGCATAATCTTTGAGCCGTCATTGTGAACGAACGGCTGGTCGTACAAAGCTGCGGATGGTCTTAAAAAATTCTACGGAACAAACTCTATCTAAATATGAAATAAAAAACATACCGTTCTATATGAATTTTTCGAGATATGAGATTTTCAAAATTTCAAAATTCGTTTTGAACCCTTCCCCTTGACCTAGGGTTATGAAAAGTTTCGAGGACCATTGTGGGGTTGGTCGAAACCCATAAAAAAAATTTCGTAATTTTAACTCAACGCTAACTGGGCAAAGTGGCGCGGACGGCGGACGGACGGATTTTTTTCAATTCGATTTTCTGAATCTACGTATCTTGAAACGTAAACCAACAAATTTTGAGGGGGGGTTAAAAAATTTTTTTCTTTGGGCGATTCCAATGGTTCATTATCGAAGATAATAAACCAAAATCCAGGTATGCAGCATGGCTATAAGAGAGAATTTCCGAAGAAATAACAGGTGTTATGTAAAATGTCTCCATTTTACAGGATTTATAACAAATTTTGTCTCTCTTTTTACCGAGTAACACCTGGTTTATAGATGTAGACATATAGCGGCTATGAAAATTGAATTGATTTCCGCCATTCAATAATGTATATAGGTATATTTATATAGTGGAGGTTGTTTTGACTAGGAAACAGTAGAGTAGTTTGCGGGTAAGGATGACCAACACTAGTCGTTGTTATCATTCGGTTTTTGGAACACGATCCTAATCATGTATAGGGATGGCAAAAAAAATGAAAACATCGATGTATCGATGCATCGACAGGCCGGCATCGATGCTCCAAAAACATCGGACCCCAAAAACATCGATGGGAAAAAAACATCGATGTTTTTAAAAAAACATCGATGTATCGATGGTTTTCAATCAATTTTTTATTTTATTTAATTTATAAGCTATAAATTTATTTCATTTGTTACGTTTATAATTCAGTTCCAAGAAAACAAATCGTATAAACGAAGGCTGGGCTATCACCCAGTATTTGGCAGGTAGTCCATTCAAGAAAAGTAATTTTGAAAGCAATTTGCCCCCCAGGCGATTTCTCTGCTGCGTAAGAGTGGCACCAGCCTTGGAGAATAATCTTTCTGCCGGTACAGAGGTGGCTACCCTCCCCAAGTATTCTCTTGATAACAGACGCCACCAGTTTTTTAATTTGAGTGAGGGCTTTTGACGATGCGATGGATTCGGAAAAGTGAATATTTTTGAAACGTGGGTCCAAAAACATGGGTAGGGTCAGCAAGTGACAGTTTTCCCGCCCCTTAAATCTCGAGTCAAATCCTGACATTAGAGCCTGTTTTAGCTGCTTTCCCACAGGCGAAATATTGGAAGTATCGATACTTTTCAGCCAACACGCCTCGATATTTTCATTTAACGGAAATAAAAATTCAGAAATAATATTCCTAGGTATGTGAGAAAAACGTTAGAATAAAACATTCAGCAGCCTATGGCAAAAAAAAATTGAAACATCGATGTATCGATGTGCCGATGCATCGAAACCCCGACATCGATGTTCCAAAAACATCGACACAGAAAACATCGATGGAAAAACATCGATGTGTCCCGCGAAAACATCGATGTTTCAAAAACATCGATGTATGATTGCCATCCCTATCCTACAAACAAAAATATGGGAGAGTTATTATATGAATGGAATAAAGGGTTAAATAGAAATGGTGACTTACAAACTAGTTTTGAACTTACATGATAATTGTCCGATCGCGACACATTAATGTATATTTATATGTTTATGAACTTGAATGAACGTACAGGAGGATGAAAATTATAGTAAACACTTACGTAAATTTGGAAAAACTAGATGAAAGTGGAAATTTTCGCTCTACAGCGTCGTCAGCCCAAGAAGATTTATATGTTTATGTATGTGTCATTCCAGACTCCATAACTCTCGATAGAATTGAGATAAACAGTTCAAATTTGCACAAAAAATCTGTCTTGGCGATCGAAAGGCTGAATTCTGACTCCCGTCGTGTGTAGAGTTGAAATGTCCAAAAGCTGAGGGTGGGGGGGAGGGGGGCATAAATTCCAAAAATGAAAGTCTGACAAGTGACACCTCATTTTAAAGGTTTTACACACTGAATAAGATGGTGAAGTCAGAATGGCTTTATCTTATTAACATTACACTTGGGCTTAGCTACCTATTTACATAGGTAACCGATATTTAGTAGATATCGATATTTTTGATCGATACTATCGGTCGCAAGAAGTATCGATACTGAGCTATCCGATAATTATCGTCATCCTCCGATACTATCGAATATCGAACCATAGGACCTATGGTTCGATATTTCGATACCTTGTGTAGCGATGGTTCCTTCCTCCATGGATGTATATCGACTGTTCCATGCTTCCTCCGTCGAGCTGGTTCACACCTCTTCACGACACATGCGTGCATGAAATGGTGTATACTATACACTGTATAGTATCCACGCTATGTTACGTCAACAACCGTTGGCGTTTGGCAGTTGAATGTTTTGAGTTGAATTACATCGAAGATTTGAAAATGATTGACCAACGGCTGAAAAAGGAAATCGTGAAGAATCTTCATTCTGCCATCGACAGTGAAATGCTTAATCAGAACGACGTAAGACAATAAGAGCTTCAATTGAATTCCATACATTTTTTATTTAATATTTGCACTCTGTTATTATCTATGGACGTCGTAAATTTGTAACTAGCGAATTCAAAATTCAAGAAGATTCGGTTCATACCTCGCGGTTCATCATCAAGTATAAGTATTACCTCCATTGGAGTATAGGAATCATTGAGTAGGAGTTCTTTTAAATGTCAGTTTTCTAGAAATGGAGCAAAGGGGTTAAGGTGTTAAGGAATTTGTTTTAGCCTTCACGTTCACTCGTTAGAAAGCTCTCGATTTAACGAATATTTTCCTATTCTCTGCGACTGTACGAATAGCAGAGATATGGCCATAAACTTTTTCATTTTTTATTTACGAACTACGAGGGTGTAATTTGGTATGTAAACACCAAATATGTAGGTACCTACCGTATAGAAAGTTGGCCAATTCCTGTGGTGGTAGAGACTTGAAATTATGTAGGTACCTACCGTATAGAAAGTTGGCCAATTCCTGTGGTGGTAGAGACTTGAAATTGGGCGTGTAGCCCCCTTCGGACTTACACTTTAAGCAGCATAGAGACGGGATCGGCTGTGTGGCTACTAAAGTTAATTTCCAAACTATCCTCACTATGAAGCTGTAATTTGGTACGTAGCCTCCTTAGGACTTCAACTTGAGGCTGCCGTAAGTTGTTGACTTTGCTTATGCACTACGTGCGATTCTTGCAATTAAAAATATTGATTGATTGATATGGGCTAGTTCAGATTGATGGGCGATCCGGTTGTTTACCGAAAAACTTAGTAGTGTTGCTTGTTTCAACCTCAATAATTGAGGTTCAACCTCAATTTTTATTGAGGTTGAAACAAGCACCAGTACTTCAAATTTTTCGGTAAACAACCGGATCGTCCATCAATCTGAACTAGCCCATAATGGGCATTAGGGACCATCAGACCTACAGACCTTATTGTAAGGCAAGATAGTCAGGCTATGGAATACGTATACAATTATTTAATTTACGAAAACATGGGAGGGCCATCGATTGTTAAATGGAGTTTTTACGGTTAAAAACTGGGGGAAATATACGATTATGTACACAATTGAAGGGTAAATTGAGTTGGTGAAATGCTCCCAAACGTCGATAATTAATCCATGATGAATGATTGGAACTTTTAAAAATGTTACAGGCTGCATACGGTTTCTATGTAGAGAGTTTGGCGTTGGTTGTTGACACTTTGAAGCAAGACGTTGGTGCAGCATCACTGACTATCAAGGACAAATGGAATTTGATCGAGTTTGCTAAGGAGAGCATTTCAAGAGTATCAATTCTACTTAATAACGGAGGTGAGTTGAAAGTTGTTCTTCTTTCAATGATTTCAAAATGAAAACAGGTGGATTTTATTTTTTATCGTGCAAATTTTCGAAGAAAAGAAAAAGAATTTGCTCTGTGATACTACTCAAATAGGTACCTTAGATGATTATTTTTAATGTTGTCAATATTTTCAATAAAATTTAAATATTTGTTTGAAGGGCATATGGTTGTGTTTCTAATGTATTTACTGCATTGTACTGGTGTTCACTGCCATTATCATTCACTTTCGTGCTTAATAAGTATAATAATAGTGTAAAACAGTGTTTGAGCTAGGAGGGATTGGAGTTTGAACAGTTGCATTTTACCTTGTTATAGAACCTCCACCTGAAGAATCAAGAGATGATCAGCACCCGTCAGCACCCCCCCAAAGTTTATCAGACAATAACAGTGTGAGACTTTGGTCATTTACAACAGAGGGAGCCTGTAAAGAACAAGAAATGCTGATGTGCAGGTACCAGAGGAGGCTCAGTATTGCCACCAGTGCTTTGGAAAAACAGAATTTGGAGTTGGAGTTAGCGAGGGAACTTGTCGAGAATGCTGCTATCACAAGAAAGCGGATGATGCAATCGTCCGCTTGGGCAATGCAATTCGCTCACAAGTAAGAAATAGATAAATTTCTCAAATCATATAATTTTCCAATGCTATAGTGATTTTAAAGGTCAGTACGTTTTGAACCTTCAGTTCACATCTTTACAGGTTCCTTGACCAGTCAGATAAGTAAAATCCTTCCTTAGATAATTGTTTCGCTCACTGCAGGAGTAGATAACAATATAATAGTTCAGCTTATCATAGTTGAATTCTTGTCAACATGTCTCCTCCCGATAAGTCACCTGAACAACCTCTGTGGAATGGAAAGTGAAGAGGTAAACATCTGGTGGATAAACTTGATGTTCCAAAGCCTCACACTCAATCAACTGATTGTACCTACCTATAGACGAAATCGGGAATCACACCAATTTGCCCAACTTTATTCAACATTAAATGTTTAATATCAACATTAAATGTTAGTAAATTTTACTGTTCTCCCATTCATTAGGTTGACCTGTCTGGATGCAAATTAAGCCAATACGCTGACGAAATAGTGATTTACTCAATTCATACAAGAAAATAAACATCAATAAGTAATATGCAACAGGGGATTCAATCACTTCATACCACATTAAAGGAGTTGAACTTTTCCATTCTATCAAAACCACAATCATTATCAGAGCACTTACAGGAGTTAACGTCGGTCACCCAAAAAATATGATAGCCGCCAGCAGGCCATTTGTGCGCTCCCATCTGGATTTTGGGTCTATAATGCTCCAACACGCAAGAGCGAAGCTACTTGAGAAATATGAGGGTGGTTTTCCCACTAAAATGAATGTTCGAAATTTAATATTCTAAAATTAGTTTTCGACTCTCAAATACCTGTAGATAAGTGATCCAACATAGTCAATCGAACCATCAAGTGTAGAAAAAAATAAAGACCTTTTTTTCCTGCTTCCTGGAATGAAGGGCAATCATAGTAGGGAAAACAATTCTCTTGACAATTTTTGTTGGAGCCGGAAAAAAAAATCTTTACTGAACGTTTTTTTGAAACTGATTTTATCGTGAAGTACTAGTAGGTACTGCTATAGTGAATTACTAGAACAATATGCATGACATCATTTAATGCTGTAATCTTCTACTATTTCTATTGCTACTTCTACTACTATTTACTATATCTGTAACCTTTCACAATTGTACTACCTTTTAGGCAATTTAAAATGGAAGAGAAGTTGAAAAGCGGCCATTTGAAAGAAAGTGATTTTCAAAAGCAACAGCTCTTTGCCTTGTCCCTTCAGTTCAATCAAGGCAATGGTTGGTTGACTCAACTTGGACATGATCTTGCCTTGTATCCCAACAACGACAAAATAGCAAGGTAAAACCACTATAATTGATTCTTACTTTTTTTAAAAATCTACTGCTTAGAAAATGACAAACATCGCATATTTTCAATTTGTAAACATTTCCCAATATAAGTTGTTGCGCTCATGCCGGGGGATATGTTTACAATATTGATTCCCCCATCCTCTCCTAATATGATTATGCATTGCCAAGCACTATGGATGGTCGCTATCGCTCGAATCTTAAAAGAAAAGAAAAAACATCCCCCAAACCACAGATAGTATAGTGAAACTCTTCAATCAGTATTAATTTTTCAAATGAAAGAGACCTCCATTTCATGGTCAATCTTGAATAAAATTTCGTGAACTCGCGGAGGTCTCCACAAACCCGGAATATCAAAGGGTTGTAGGGATTTGCATCAGTTTTAATGGGCTGTTATAATCGACTTACCTCCTTTCATTTGGATGGACCTCACTGTAGGTAGCAACATGATGATGTTATTCAACTCTTTCAAATCAAATTGAATCACTTAATTTGTGTTAAAATAATGGTAAATATGGATATTTGTAATTGTTGAGTGTGATTACCGTATATTTTTAAAAGAAGTGTGAATAATGTTGGTTTTTAACCTAGGGAACTATTGGAAAATGTTCTCACCGACAATGCTCACCCTGTGAAGGCCACCTTGAATGTCATGCAGCAAAAGATCGCTCAGTTCATGAAAACATGTAAAAGCTGTAATGTTGATGGTTCGGAGATCGCTCGTACAATGGATCCAATTGCAGAACGTATGTTTTAATAACATAATACAGTGCATGTCTTGAACACGCTGAAAATTCTTAAGCAACGGTATATTATTTTCTGTATAGATCGCGCCTCTGTCTAGCTCTGATTACTTCATTCTTGTTACACACATAACTAGACGAAATGCTTGGAGAATGAGGTGTTCGTAAGAGTAGGTGACCAGGGATCGTGCCGTCCTACATCATAGATCTCTATCAAGATTCACCTAACAACAAACATCCGAAATTGCCTCCATAGACACAAATAGTACCTCAGATCAAGCTCACAAAACCTTGTGTTGTTTCACGCAGTTTTTGGAGCAGCCTAATCGTAGCCCACATGGTGAATTTGAAGGTTTTCAGTCAATTCACGCCTTACAGCAGACAGACGAATTTATTTTCAAATCGATATTAAAAATCTACGTAGGTTTATCTTACAGGTCGATTCCAATAGTTTATAAATCAAAACTCAATTAGTAATATCCAGTCGGATCACAATATTTCGATCGTTCTATGTTACAGTTATTAAAGTAGATCTCAATGTCATCCAAGAAGTTCTCACCGCGCTTTTCCTACCATTGTCATCAGAGAAAAATTCGTCCATCACATCAGAAGTTGTTCACCATGTGTACTTTTCACAGTTGAAACCCGACATCATCTCCCAATTGAGGTAATTTTCAATAATATTATTGGATGTAGAACTTGTTCTCTAATTTTTTTCGATTCCAGTTACAATTAATTGTTGGTTTTTATTTCATTAATATGAAAAATTACATGAAAATCTATACTACTATTCAAGAATTATGTACAATCTTTGCTGTCACCATGTTTTTTTGTCTAACCGTAGGGCAAATTTGGACATATCTACTTGCCTATACCTCATTTGATCCTTTATTTTAATTATAGTAATAATTTCATTCTCAGGGTAGATACTGCCGAGACGGAGGCCAAACTTGAAAGGATAATGAAGGATGAACATGTGTCATTCTGCTCATTGCCGGAACATGTGGAGTATGAAGCGAAGACCAAACTTCATTACCTTACAACTCTTCACAACCCGTATGGAATGCTTGACTGCACTGTTCATATTGTTAAAATGCTCGCTACGTCCAAATTCGAGCATGACCACACCACCTCCATGTAAGGAACCACTACTTTCATAAAAAAATGGCCTAGTCTCAATAATTAAGCGGTCGACATGAGTGATCTACCTAAATGTCATTTAGCACCTTCATCATACCTCTAATCAACTAGCCCGTCTTTGAATCTCCGATTAGCCATAACCTTAGTATGTATCTTGGTACCTAACGTTAGTTGGAACTTTTTCTTTGGAGATGTCATTGAGGATTTTTTTGACAACTTCATCAGATGAAGTGAGACAGATTTTGTCTCATTTAACATCGTTGAACCTCTTATTCAAATATGGGAAATCTTAAACTTATTGGGTAATTATAGGTATTTAATTACAAAGCTGTTTGGTTAATTAGGTATGCTTCAGGTGTGGGGCTCTCTGACTAAACATCGGTGCTTAGGTACTTCCAATAGTCATCTGAATAGTTACAGGTTACATCATCAATTCATAGAGGACATAACAGCCGAGTAACACCTAAATTTTGGACCGAGAACCATAGCTTCCTTTTCTTCGAAAATTTGCTAAAACCAATTTGTCCGTTGTCACCATAAATAATGCCTGAGAATAACGAGCTACACAAAATTATAACGGTATTCCTCCCGAAAACGGCCTGAGCTGCATGGTGATTATTTGATACCTACTTGTTAGATGATGAAGTTCTCACTTTTGTAACCATTTGCAAAGGCTGGTAGGGAAATGACACACGGTATGATACAGTGCATCGTAAACATGTAACTATGTAGTTTACCAACAGTTCATTCTGTTGAATCTAGATTGTATTTGGACATTTTAATATCGGTTATTAATAATCCGGTTTTTTTTTTCAACAGGGGAGCAGACGATCTTCTTCCAAGACTTTGCCAAGTTCTCATTTCTAGCAGCCTCCCTGAAATTTGTGCGGAAGCAGCTTTCATGGAGGCTTTCATGCCATCTGAAAGAGCTCTTGGTGAAGAAGGGTATGCCCTCACAATGTTGCAAAGCTCCATTGCTCATCTTACATCCGAATCTGCACTCTAATGTTGGCCAATTTCCGTGTTGCTTCCAACTCTTAGATCCGAATCAGACCTTAGTACAGGTCGTCCCGTCCCTATGGAACACACGTAACAGATAGAGGTTCTGTCAAGCACAAGCAACATCTTCGATGGTTTCAAACCTACGTACCTTTCGCACTTCCTCCATAACTCAGGAATGTCTACCAACCAACGTAAACTTTGTGGGCCGGTCGTAACCCACGTATCATTCACGTCAGGAGTCAAACCATATTAAGTCACTTTCGTACGTCAGTTCAGGTAACATTTTATTTCGTTAGAGTACAAAACTAGCGTTCGATTGATCCTAACAGCCCAGTTCTTAACATATTCGCTTTTTATTTACAAATATCTGAGTAATGGGCATCACTGTCCGTTGCCCGAACGTAGAGATGTATAATACTTCAAAATGTATCGATAGGCGTCGTATCGATATTTCTAAAAAGAATCGAAAAGTGTCAGGCCGATACTTTGAAAAAGCATCGATACATTCAAGTATCGATACTTTTTACAAACTCAAAATGAGATTGTTCCCAATTGATGGTTGACTCCACTCTCTCTGATGAAACTGACGAAGCGGGGGTTATTAAATATTAGAGAGCCACAGTTGAAAGGACAGGGGTGTAGTACTGGGATTGAAGCCAGAATTTTATGTGATCAGAAGACCTGGGAGAGATTTGTTGGTCGAAATATTGTTTCATTTCATTTGGTACTAGTCTACTGCGGGGGCTGCCATAGCTTCCTGAACAAGGCTGTCATGAGGCGACCAGAGTCCTCTTGACCACTACTGGCCGACGACGTGGCCGTATTATCGGGAGAACGCGCCCCTCTCTCCTTATGTTCATCCCTGATTTCTTCTGACAGTTCCTGCACTGTGTAGCCCACGATGAGTGAAGAAGAAAAATGGACCTTGAATAGGGGGTCAAATTTGTTTTTTCTCCAGTGGACCGAATCGATCTTGTATACCCTTGATAAGAATTGCTTTTACATCGACGCCAATTGGAATTTTAGGTCGCGCCTTTTGAATTTTAACTTGAAGTAAATTTATCAGAGGGATCATGACTGACGCAAGCTATTCGGCGGCCCTAGGCAAGATATTTTCCATTTTCCTCCTCAATTGAACCCCTTAAGGCGGGTTTACATAGAGCGGAAAGTACGGAATGCTCTGTGATTGGTCAGCGTCGAAGGAGGGGGTGTACCTACTTCATTCATACAGTATGAATTTGTAAGTTTACCTGTAAAACTTGAATATAGCTAATATTCATAAAGTTTTATTACGATTAAAATTGAGTTTTAAAGCAACACAAATGCGTTTTATTAGGTTAAAACTTTTAAAAAATCAATTCTTTAAAATTTGTTCCTCTTTGTGCCGCCCTAGGCGGCCGCCTAGTTGCCTGGTCCGCCACTGAGAGGGATCATCAAGCTGGCTGTAACATAATTTTCCGCACTTACTTGAAGTAAGAAAAGATCCTTGAAAAAAGTATCGGTGTCGATACAGCGAAAAAAGAAAAAGTATCCCGATACATTGCACAAAAAGAAGTACTTATCCAAAAGTATCGATATTTTGAAGTATTGATACTTTTTATACATCCATACCCGAACGTAACCGGTTGAAACCTATGTAAGTTTTTGGCGCTCGCAGTGCCCTCGAGCCTGGGCGACAAAAACAGAAAATGATAGAAAACAGCGGCAGTGAGCGGTGTGAGGTTTGCTTTTGCTCATAATTAATTCCTACCAAGTATTATCCGTATTATTTCGTCTTGATATTATTCGAAGTAAGTTCGGTGAAGACCTTGGAAAATATCAATGGATTCTTTTTAATATAAAATGCTGCTCATGACGTGGCGCCCTCCTCCAAAGGTGATTTATCACAATATCTAAATGTAGGAAATTATTTCCACTTTTTGTCGTTTTCAAATGGCACGCCGGGAGCAATACTGGTACAAAAGTTAAATTCGGCGAACGATTGGAGGAAGTATAAAAGCGGAACTTTGAGAAAGATTTTGGTAATGTTTGGTCGCTCACGATCACAATCCCTATCCCATTTCCACTGTATGTTTTTTTTAGAAGTTTGTATAATGGGTGTAACGTATCAGCCAGTTTTGGCAAGAACTTGGAAACGTACGCAATGAATCTTAAAAATGCCTGTAAGTCCTTTACGTTCGAGGGCTTTGGGGCATCCAGAACGGCATTAACTTTATCGTCCGTAGTATGCAACCCATTGGCATCTATTCGGAACCCCAAATAAATTAAAGAATCCTTACCTACTTCACATTTTGATTCAGCCAATGTCAACCCCGCCTCCTCGAGCCTACTCAGCACCACAATTAGCCTTGCTTTTAAATCGTTAGCGTCCTTCCCCCCCACCAAAATGTCGTCAAGTAGAACTGCCACATTATCGATACCCTCCAGGAGTGTATCAAGTACTTTTTGGAATTGGGCGGGTGCAGAAGAAACTCCAAAAGGTAGTCTCGAATATCGAAACCATCCCTTGTGGGTTGATATCGTAGTGAGGTTTTTGGAGCTGTCATCGAGCTCCATCTGCTGGTATGCCTGGGATAGGTCCAACTTCCCAAACACTTTACTACCTTGTACTTGTTGAAACAAATGTTCTATCCTAGGTAGAGGATGTTGGTCCACCTTCAAGTAAGGGTTAATGGTCACATTATAGTCCCCACAAATTCTTAATCCGTTGCCCCCCTTTTTCATTAGAGGTACTATAGGAGTGCCATATTCCGAATAATCTACTGGTTCGAGAATACCTTGATTTACTAATTTTTGTAGCTCTTTTTCTACAGGTTCTTTAAGAGCAAATGGAATAGGTCGTGGACGAAAAAATTTTCGTCGAGCCCCCTCAACCAATTCGAGATGAGCCTTGCCCTTTTTAAACAACTCCAACTTTGAAGAAAAAACACTCGGAAATCTTTGTTTTAGCTCCGGTAGAATTTCCTCATTTTTCAAATGAAATGTTCTAATAGGTTTCTCATGGCTTGGGTGAACCAATTTAAGCCCTAAAATTTCAAACCACTCCCTACCTAGTAAAGGAGGTCCTTTGGCATCAATAATAGGTATACAAAGATAACAACCCATAATCCTTCTCGTAATATTGTACGTTCAAATTCACAACTCCTATAGGATCAGCCCTAGAATCAAAATATGAAATAAATGATTAGTGAGAATTTTCAATTTCACATTCATTGAAATGTTCTTTATAAAGTGAGAATGGCAAAATCGTCGATGCACATCCTGTATCTATCTCAAATTCTATATTTACTCTATTAACCGTAACGGTAGTTCTAAATGGTTTTACACTTTGAACACTATCTCTATTTTTAGACTGGTATTTCGAGTTGTTATTGCTAGCATTTCTACACTGATTGTCACTTTGCTGCCTCATTGAGCCTTTTTTATGTTCAGGACTACTTTTCTTATTCTGGCATACCTTTTTTAGATGATTTCTACCACAGATGTCACATTTCGCATCCTTGTACCAGCAATCGGCCCCATGTTGATTTCCACAGATCTTGCACGGCTGTTGGTTTTTCCTGTATTGATGCGCGGCAGCTTCTTTCGCCGATGCTATTCTCATCGCCGCTTCTAGGGTCAATTTTTCCCTATCTTCTTCGAAAAGCCTATCTTTAGCGGGTCCTTTATGCACGCCCAAAACGAATTGGTCAATTATCATGTCTTCTAAGTTCTTGGACTTACTGACTGATCCCAACGATCGTAATCGGGCAATCCAATCGTTTAAAGATTCGCCCTTCTCCCTCACTGCATTCACAAACTTATTCCGTGAAGAAAAATACACTGGAGACCAAAAAAACGGGCGCAGTTGAAGGGTTGTCGAAGAGTCAAGTTTAAATCGATAACAGTTTGGTTTGAGTCAATAGTAAGGTCAATAACAAGGTCAAGAGAGATTACGTGCAGAGGTCCATCCCTGTTTTTCCTTAACTATCCAGTTTTTTCCTGTAATCTCTCTTGAATTCACGATAGAAGCCTACAGAAGCCTGCTGATGTTAATCTTCACTCCATAGTCCGTGCTTTAGGTCCTCTACTCACCCCAGCACACCGAACGGCTCGTCTTCAATTTGCTGGAGATCACGCTGCTTGGGTTTGCAGCAGGATCCGTTGCCCTTGGACGCCCTGATGCCGGCCTTCTAGTGTGGCTACCAGTTTCACGGTTTCCTGTAGGTTTCTATCGTGAATTCATAAGAGCATTACAGGAAAAAAACTGGATAGTTAAGGAAAAACAGGGATGGACCTCTGCACGTAATCTCTGTTAACCTTGTTATTGACCTTACTATTGACTCTAACCCAACTGTTATCGATTTAAACTTGACTCTTCGACAACAATTCAACTGCGCCGGTTTTTTTGGTCTCCAGTGTAGATTCTTTAGAAAGAAAGTGATCATCAAAAAGCTTGATCAATTCCTCAAACTTTTTATCCTCTGGTTCGGTAGGCACACATAAATTCTGGATCAACTGGTAGCCTCCTTCATCCAGCGAGTTCAAAAATAGTGCGCGTTGTACATCAGTACTCGTAATTTTGTTCGCAACAAAGAAATTCAGCATACGCGGTTTTGCCACGGACCATTGATTCGCGGCGGGCGAAAACGTGTGCAGAGTTCCCACATAATCCAGACTCATGTTGAGCTGTATTTTCGTCGGCAGGTCACGTTCCCGAGGGTTAAATCGCAGCTTTGTCACTCTTTCCGCGATCCAAAACAAGTATAAAGCACACTTACAATTATCCTCGTCGCCACTGGGATGTTCTTTTGAGGGAGAATATTTAACGGGACGGACACGGTACGTTCACGAGCAAATCAATTTTATTAATAATGGACGACAGACTGGGGAAGTCGTTAAGGCGGGAATACACTTGCGCCGAGGCAGGCCGCGCACCGCACGCGGCAGCCTCGGCGCGCCGCGATGCTCAAGTGTGTCCGGCTCCCCAACACAGCTGCGAACAGGCTCAGTCTGCCTCATGTGGCGGAGCAGTGTTGCCCATACATCACATTATGGATCCTATAATACATTACACGATTGAAATCGACAATGAAAATCGATACTTGAACACTCAATCATCCCATATTAGTTGATTGGGTTGGTAGGTTAAGAAATTTGTTGTTGTCTGACCCTTGATTACCGGCCAATTATTGTGTATAGCTCACACAATAATTTTTAGCATCTACATCTAACTAAAATTTGCCCATTTCCACCCACTTAGTAAATGGCTGAACTGGCCAGTCATTGAGATTTTTTTTCTTGATACCATACTAAACCAAAATTGTGTTAATCACCATCGTCACTATTTGCCGTTTTTGGCATCTTACCCCTTCGCTTAAGACTAAAAATTCATTTTCGACCAATGTTTTCCCAACTTAAAACAGGAGTAGTTTTGCGCTAAGTAACACTTTTTTTTCCCTTTACAATTAACACCTCAGTTTATAGAAGTTTCAACGTTGAACACGATGGTGAAATCAGGATTGCATCTCAAACAATCAAGTTTCTTCATCTTCAAAGTGCTCCTGTTTGAGACGAGAATCACATAAGATATCGCAAATCTGACTTCACCATCGTGTTCAGCGCAAAAAAACCTTTAAAATGAGGTATCACTTGTTAGACTGTTCTATTTTTGGAATTTATGAATAATTAGCAGTTACGTAGGTTTGAAACCAACGAAGATGTTGCTTGTGTTACGTGTGTTCCATAAAGACGGAATGAAGTGTCCTCCAACTCTCACTAATAGAGCTCTTACGGTTACCGAATAGTTTGCAGCGATTTTTCCTGGTAACCCCTTCTCCCTGTCCCCTCCTTACTCTGTCCCCCCCACTAGCAGAAGTTAGCTGAAACATGGCAGGTGTTTCTACGAAATCAAACCAAATCGCACACTGCACCCGTGACCTGACGGTCCAATGATTTGCTTGATAAGTGCACGAATAATCGAAATCTGGTTTTCAATTCCTCAAGAGCCCATCCGTAACAATACAAGGAGCCAATCCGTAATAAATAGGATTGGAACCCGGGCACTGGAGAACACTTCTAAAATGACATAGAATGATATCTACAGTCTACCATTTGGGCTCTGTGCTTCGTTGATACTGTTCAACTAGCAAATAGGCGAAATACATCATGTTGCCGCTGAGTGCCTGGAGTATTCAGACTTCTATCAGTGCAATGATAGGAGGAACATGCTCCCTGGTTTGGAAAGAGCACCATGACGCTGCCATGTCACCCTACAGGATCGCATTGAATCACAACGACTAGGAGGCCATTTTTATCCCATTGGACATTGTGCTTGCCAGTGTGTACAGTTCTGGACAAGAACTCCTCCTCTTCCCCTTATTTATTTACTACCATATCTCCTACCTGGGGTTGCTGAATATACCAGCATTGATTAAACAACGGCCGGAGTTTTGCCGTCCCATATCTCCTACTTCAAGTTTCTGTGAATCTTGGTTTCTGTTGTATTTCTTATGATGTACTTTTGTGCATAACTAAGTACATGTGATCAGTTTCCTTGTTCCTCAAAGATTTTCTACCTTGCTGAAGTTGTCATCAATAAAGAAATGAACTTTTTATTTGATTGATTCCTCGTTCCTCGAATGGTTTTGTACGCATTAATTTTATTCGCCTTTCAATACTTGCGACAAGTTCATATGGACCAGAAACACTGTAACAGTAATTTTTTTACCTCAGGCATTCTTATGACAATAGTATGGTTGAAACAACTCATGTTTAACCCAAAGTGTCAAGTACAACCAATAATTTTGAATTAGAGATGGTAGTTTCTGACGAGGCCCATAGATTTGGGTCCACATCCTTGCTTTGTGGCCATGGATTCCATGTTTGCATGAGCCAATAGGTACCTAACTCTATTTGCAGTAGCAGGGCCTGACTTAAAAAATACAGGCCCTAGGCTCCAGCTGGTGCGGGCCCTGGGCTCGGAGTTTGGGGGTCTTCCCCCGGGAAAATGTGAAAAATTAGGTGCAAAATGGTGATTTTAAAGGGAGTTTGTGCTAAATATTCTGTATTGTCTGGCCTGAAAATCATTATTTTGTCATTTTAATTGTGGTGCGGGCCCCTAGGCGCGCGCTATGTCGCCTATACTCTAAATCAGGCCCTGTGCAGTAGAGCGAAATTCATTACTATTATAGACGATAATAATGGATGTGGTTTACCTTCCGAATTGCTATTTTAGTTGTGTTCTTCAGGCTCAGTCAATCACAGGCATAGGTGGTGAGTATATATGAGGCCTAGTGGGTATGGATATCAAAGTCGTCTTTGTCACAGCCTCCTAGATTTCCACTATTTGCCTTCGATCGTGTAAAAAGCTTTTACACTTTCTCTAGTTTTGTCATAAATATGTCCTTATTGTTCGATACAATGAAATCCTTCATCGTCTTCATCAATTTACCGCATCTCAAGGTTGTTTTGGGCGTTTTAGACTCCAGTGAGAATCAGGAATAGGTACTTTAGGCTTTCAATAGGCCGTTTTTATTCTATAGGCTTCCAAGAAGAGGCCGCCTTCATCGAATTCCAAACTTGATGAAATCTTAGATGGCCTGTCCCCAATCACTGTCAACAGTTTGTCATGATGAGGCGATAAAGTCCTGATGGGTTCCGTCTTTGTTTTCGAAACTAGAGCCAAACGGGTGAGAGTCACGGGAGGGTATTTTTCAAATGGTATTGTTGATTCATTGAAAAATAAACCCAATTCCGTCGGGTACAAGAACGAACACTTGGTACCTTGTTTTTTATTTAATTTTTTTAAAATATGAACAAGTTTGGTAAGTAATTTGATGCATATTAAGTTTCAATTGGTTTTTAGCGTGTTTTCAAATTGATTTTTACATTTCTTCATCGTTTTTTCCCGACTTCAGTTTAGACGAGAGATTATTGTGACGACAAACATACCTATTTCCGATTTTTCATTATGGTAGTGTTAAAGGCAATCCCATTTGATGTGTTCGGTTATTCCATCGGTTTTAAATTAAACATTTCCGTCAATGCTTTTCCATTGCATGGAAAGGTCCCACGATACTCAGAAGTGGTGGTAGGGGAGGGAATGAATTTCTTCAACTCAAGAAGAAAGTGAAACTCCGTCTGGTTCAAACCGGAAACCAAACTCAGTCACAGGAAGACGATATGGAACTCCAACCTACGATTGTCAAGTCGGATTTCCTCCTTAAACATAGGCAGAGAACCACCGAAATCCTTCCTAGAACTAAAGAAGACCACCAGCTAGTATGCGAAAACCTGAAGCGGAGGAACTTACCCTTTCACACATAGGCACGGTTACAAAGAGGAACGACTTCATAAATTTGTTACATGGGTTACCGGCCAGTTTCACACAGGAAGATATCCTCCAGGACCTCCAAACCAAGCTCAAAGACGCGAAACATGTCCACAGCACCCACCTCATTACTCAAGTTACACAACAAAATTTAAGGCATTCGTCACGCCGCACAAACATTGAAAGATTACACAAGAAATTTGGACTCGAAACCACCTTCATCATGAAACTGAAAAATAAATTCATAGACACACTAAGTACACACCCTCACACCTTCCCCCACCTCAAACATAACTCACACACCCCGATGGATGGCACACATGGAGGCGGATGAGTCATCTCATGCAAGTCAACCCCCAAGCCACCTCTCACAGAGGTCTTCTGTATATATTTGTAAAATAATATTATGTTAATATGTAAATAGGTACCCTTTAGAATTTGTACCTAATCTGTAAATATGTAAATAGCCCTAGTTTTAAGACACCAACATCACGCTAAGAGTGTTCAACTGTTCCCTTTTCTCTTACGAAATCCACAATCCCCCTTCTAAGTTAAGACACTACATACAATACCTTCTACTTAAGACTAAAAGACTTTTAAGGCCGGCAGGCCGATATTGTTCAACCTACATATCTCAAGACACTATAAAATAATCTATACATACGTGTATAAACCTTATGCCAATAAGATATTTTTTGAATTTAGTTTGTACTTCCCAGTTGGGAATATCAGTGTTCTGAGATCCCATTCTAAACTGAAGAGAGCTCTGAAACGAGATGAAACCCTACTACTTGATATAATTTTCGGTGAGTGAGTACCTCATTTAACATTGAAGAAATCTTGAAAGAAATTAAATTGGTTTGAAAGAAAGTAAGTTGAAAGGGGAATTAGAATTGTTCTGGAAAGGTTTCAATCCAATTTGACAATGCTTCCTATCGCACGGGTCAAGGGTTGGATAGATACCTGAAATGCTTTGCAGTCATTCAAAGAAATATTCCCGGCTTAAAATGGATGTTCCCTGTGTCTCATAAATGATTACTTTGTTGTTTTGTTCATGTCCTCCTTGGTTGAAAAATCTTTGTCTATTTGGAGGGTTGTAGGAGATTGTAAAGAAAACGGAGAAGTTTTTCCAAGCTTTCGGCTTTAGTAAGCCATTTTCAGGGGTAGGTATTGTTTCCTCGACCCAGTCTCTGTTTCTTTCTGAATAAACTACTCGTCAGGTTTATTTTGTTTTGATGAGAAAACAATAAACCTGACGAGTACCTAGTTTATTCAGAAAGAAACAGAGACTGGGTCGAGGAAACAATACCTACCCCTGAAGATGGCTTTCTAAAGCCGAAAGCTTGGAAAAACTTCTCGGTTTTCTTTACAACCTCCTACAACCCTCCAAATAGACAAAGATAAATGATTACACAAAATGCTCTGATATAATGTTAATTCTTATTGGAACAGTACATTTTGAACGTATAATCGGGAATTTAGAAAACATTAATACTTGTATAATGGAATGAACACGTATATACATATTTGGAAACATACATTTCGTTACGATTTATTCTGCTGCTTGAGCCAACATATCATAGAATATTCAAAAATAGTAACACATTTACATCTATTTACAAGATTCTACTGGATCGCCACGAAAATAGAATATACTTACGATTTTACAATTTTTAATATATATAATACAAGTATATTATACTTGTATCTAATGTCGTTATCATTCTTGTTTTGATTATAGAAGTTGTATAAATATGAATAGTAAGTACACACAAGTTATACAGTCACACGGATATAACGTTAAATTTAACAATCGTAAAGAAAGGTGTAAATTTAACCATGAAGCAGTACATTTAATACGTAGGTATCGTCCGCAACCGATATCTTAGAATACGTCTATAGGTCCCATTTTGAATGAAAATACGTCTCCTTCATGAGACGTGAAGGTTGGAATATTTGAATATTACATCTATAATACACCCACCACTAAGACATTTCGTCTTTATTAATAGGCAGTGAGGTAATTCTTTCTCCTCTCCTTGAATTGAGTGAACACGATGTCTGATATTTATAGAATTTTGTGCGTATGTGCACTTGAGTGGATTTTGTAACGTTAATTACCTACCATTAGGATATATCAACTAAATTCGGGTATAGAATGGGGCAGTGAAATGCTCGCCACTTATGTTGGTGCGGCACGTTTCAAGTTTTGCATGAAAAAAAGTTACCTAATAATTTTGAAGATTGTGTCGAGAAGTTTGGTGTAATCATTTTGAGAAATATTCACGAATTTTTTCGCAAATAATTTGAGCAACTGAGGAATTTTTTGCTTCCACCATTCAGTCGCTATACGATTAAAATACTCGAATGGTGAACCTTTCATGGAGATATCTCTATTCTGGGAGAGCAAAATCTATTCATGGTGCTATTATTTCGGGAAATTGAGATAATGAAAAGTATTTACGAGTAATTTTATAACACCAAGATTGAAATTCGGAGTGATGAAATGCCCAGATTCATGTCGTCATTCAATCTCCAAAACGATTTGAATGTCTCTTTATGCAATCGTTAAAGCCAGAATCGTTAAAAATTGAGTGAATATTTTGAAGAGGAAGAATCAAAATAAGGTTTCGTCTGATTAAAGAGGAAGTAATGACCACTTGAACAATAGAGGGTAAAACAGTTAGGCAATTTCTCTCTCATTCAGATTTTCCACGACTTTCAGCCTCCACAAACCGCAAAACCACATGAAACCGAGAAAACTAGAGGTCAAGTTAGAAGCCAACTGCGTTCTTCCTGAAGGCTGTGGCTGTTCCTTGAACGGAATGAAAGTATGAATCACCCTGACATTCCTTAGCGGTACCTACGGCAATGTTTGTATGTAGCATGTGAAAAAATTTGTTTGGGATGCCTATTACGCGATTATTTCATGATCATTTTGGAAATCGACTCAGTTATTGGTCTAGTTGAGGAAGAAACCTCGGAACGTCGATGTTTGTGTGTGTCCTGAGGAGTATAATGAAACATTTGTTCGATTGACGACATTTTCCCCCTGACGTTTAAGTATCAGAACACGTTATTTTGTCCCGTATTTTCTCATTGGTTATGTCTTCAGGATGAGGGTAAACGTGAAACAATTATGTGTGGAGTGGAAATGGAAAACTGCCTGATTTACACCATTCAGTTTTCTTCGATTTCTGTCAATAGTTTTGTAGTTGAAACAAATTGTTCATTACCAGTGAATGGTGTTTTTGGGCGAAGGAGCGAGTTGGGGAGAAACACAAATAGTACGAGTCATTTCGCAATTAATTTTCATGATTCGTTCTCCATTGCTCAGCACGAAATTTCAGCATTATATTTTTATGGAATGAACAAGAGGGTAAATTGTACGAGATGAAATATTAACAATTTTCCGAATTAAGAATTCCTGTCATGCTCCCTGTTAGTTCTTACTACACCCCCAAACCAGTGTGGGATACTGTAATTACTGTTATATCTACACTGCCCTGCTGAGCAAACACCACCGTATCTGCAAACCACATAAAACCGGGAAAACTGGAGGTAAAGTTAGATGCCAACTGCGTCCTTCCTGAAGGCTGTGGATCCCTATCCCTTCTTTCGCTTGAAAACAAAGAATCTATTTGAAACCACTTCCCTCAGGCTAATACGTGGTAACGACATAGCGAAATCGAAAATTTGTAAATACTTCAGTGCTGAGTAGTATCACCAGTAGAGCCGTATCTACACGAACACGAAGAAAGCTGATTTCTATTATCCATTTTCATAAAATAAAAAGTAGAACATGCGTAAAATCAAATGAACCAAATGAAATGGCAATAATAATTAAAATTGAAAATAAACTGGTTTCTAATCATCTTCCAACCCAGAATCCGACGATTCATCTTCTTGGAAAAGGCCAACTTCTCCTCTCACAGCCTGTGAGTCACAGGCAATACTTCCAAAAATTCCATCCGGGTTTGAACTTTGAGATCCTGCAAAGTTTTTATTACTTGAGTCTTCCTGTTAAGGGGAAATCCTTTGGGAGCTGACAGGGACTGGGGTTGAAACACGGCGCCTGCTTTCATGATTTTTTTAAAAAGAAAATCCAAGTCACTTTCTGCTTCTGGTAATAATGTTTTATACCTATTTCAAAGTAAACGATCCACGGACCGCGCGAATTGCACAATATTTCATAGATTGTTTTATGAGTCATTCTCACAAAGACGTGAAATTTGAAGTAGACATTTTCAAAAGTTTAAATGTTAACATTAATATCCTGAAAAAATTCACCAAAGTCTTTTGGTGTATTTGTGATGAAATGAGACCGTCAGCAGCGCCAAAACAACTTAATTATTCGAATGAAAAATTTAAAAGTGAGGTAATTCAGTGTTCAGTGTGGTGCCGAAGGCGTGCGTTGTGTGCTGGAACGAGCGCGTAACTTTATTGATCGTCAGCCCTGGGTGCTCTTCCAACGGGTTAGTAATCGGTATAATTTTTGGTTGCTTATGTTTTCTGTGAATGTTGATGGTAAGATTCAAGAAGAAGGGAAAATATTTTCCCAAGTATAACAGCTGTACTGTTGAATTAACCGAAAACGATCATTTCATCAGACCTTCCCCTAAGGTGCTTTTGTATTTTGGCGAAAAATGTTGGACTGTTCAAGTTTTTAGTAATTAATCAATTAAGTACTCCAACGCTCTGGGAGCATGTGTGCTGGCAAGTACGTACGATTTTCTATAGAAAAAATACCTTTTAGTAACGGAAACCATTACCATTTGTTCAAATTTTACCCATAACCATAATTTCACGTTTGACTCTTATAGATTTATAATAGAAGTGATGATAAGGAGATACCTCAGGGGATAATTATTATCCCCTGAGGTAACATAAGGCTCAAACAGTTGAACAGGCGATAGAAATCGAGCAGGGGTTTAAAACACGACAGGAGCCGCATAGATGATGTAGATCTACATCATGCTAAGCAACGAGCGCCATGTTCCCAATCCTAAGCCGAGATGCTATTTCTACGTGGGACTTTTGTAGATACGGCACAATTTATCGCAAAAATGTACTCTTGGTTGCGGCTCAAAGCTGAAGGATCATTGGGCAACGATGTCATTTTTAGCTCACATACGGCAACGGAAAACCTCGTTAAAATAATAAATAATCTGTGAAGAGGCATTTTCATGGTTCTTCGGACGAACTGAAGCCGAAGATACCTAAAAACAAAAAAACAAAAAAATTATAAATAAATAAAAAGTTGAAATAAAAGAAAAGTAGATACGGTGGTATCGCATAGCGGGGCAGTGTATGTTCTGTATCAATGTTATGTATCAACCAGTGTATGTTCTCTGTACAGTGTTTTTTCCCGCAGTTTTCTTATCCTTTGTTAAACTTCTCTGTCGCCTCCGTAGATTTCAACTTGAACGTCCATGTGAGATCCGGTCAGGGCTTAAATCTGTAGGAGTCTGGAGCGGCGTCCTCAAGCCCCTGTTTATTGTTCGTTATAATGCAGTATTAGTCATACCTGCAAAAAGAAAAGATTGACGACAATAATGTGCGAGTTTATACGAAAGGTGTTCTTGATTCTAATAAATCAGAATTTGACAAATCAGGAAAGCATTGGCGACACTTGCGTCAGTAACGTAGTAAAAATACTACGTTCTGTTCGTATTTTGTGATGCCTACCGATTTTTGAACTTCAAACAGTTATTAAGTATGTAATTGCCACCGTCCCTCAGTTTGTAGCATGTAGTGTATCTTCAGTGTAAGATGCCACAAAAATTAGGGGCCATATCTGTAAAGCATACCAGTAAGCCTAAGAGAAGATCTTCAAAAAATGACGGTATTGGTTTTTTTATTTTTTTTATTATTATTTTTTTTTTTAAAGTGGAAATGGCCGGAGTTTAGAATTTATTAAAACAGGAGGGTTGAGGTGGGGGGAAAAATGTCCAAATGATTCCTGATACAATCTGTCATACATCAGCTCCTACGATGTTTTATGTCGCTACGCTGTACAATTTGAATCGAGTCTTCATTAGGATCAATCAATGTTCAATCGTATGAAGTGTGTACAGCTTCCAGCTTCCCTCACTGAAAGGAACTCAAAAGAAAATTTAAGAATAACAAGGACTACTTTGCCTTAACAAGTAACGTTAATGGGCTCAGTTCTCTTCAATTCTTGTTAGACGCTCTTGTCAAATTAGATGTTGGCAATCAAAACTGACTGAGCAAGGCCTGAATGATGTAATTTATTGGGTCCATTACTGTAACAGCTCATTCTTTTCCCAGAAGTTCTTTCGTTTAAAATGGTGTTCTTCCTTTTAGCGAATTTTCGAAGAAAAGGAAGCTATTGTTCTCGGTCCAAAAATTTTAAAACTCAATAAGTATCCGAAACATGTTTATACCAATATCCGTTTCAAACCAACCTGAATCCACTGCCAAAAGACACAAAAAATGATATAGGTCTGCCGACGACGCTTGGTGCGAAACGTACAGACGAGTATATGTGAGTTTTATCTGTTCTGTTTGTTTCCCCAATCTAAAATAATATATATGATATATTATATATATATTTATATACATTTTTTAGTGGAGGTTTTTTTGACTAGGAAACAGTAGAGTAGTTTGCGGGTGAGGATGACCAACACTAGTCGTTATTATCCTAATCATGCATCCTACAAAACAAACATATGGGAGAGTTATTGTGGTTAAATAGAAATGGTGACTTACAAACTAGTTATGAATGGAATAAAGGTATAAACTTTATAGAATAAAGTTTATACCTTTTATAGAATAATACTTTTATAGAATAACGTTTACCTATACATTTATTCCATTCATAACTAGTTTGTAAGTCACCATTTCTATTTAAACATAATAACTCTCCCATATTTCTGTTTAGTAGGATGCATGATTTGGATCGTGTTCCACGATTGAAACGTTGCAATAAACCGAATGATAACAACGACTAGTGTTGGTCATCCTCACCCGCAAACTACTCTACATTTTTTTATATTTAGGTATGTATTTATATATGTGTGTGTCATTCCAGACGATAATTCTCGATAAAATTGAGATAAAAAGTTCAAATTCGCACAAAAAATCTGTCTTCGCAATCGATGTGCAGTATCGGGCCACTCCAAGGGGGGAAAATTACCCATAAATTCCCAAAATGAGACAGTCTGACAAGTGACACCTCATTTTATTTTATTTTTTTTTTTTTATACGTAGAACACGATGGTAAAATCATAATTGTGATATATTTCCGTTCTCAAACTGGAGCACTTTGAAGATGAAGACACGTGGTTGTTACTTGAGATGTTCCTCACGGTTCATCTGCTCTAACCTGATTACGGAATGAGATCCTGACTCGATTCTGGACGCAGTTGGATGCAATTCTGACTCCACCATCGTGTTCAGCGTCGAAAAATCTATAAATTGAGGTGTTACTCGGCAACAAAAGGAGACAAAATTTGTCGACTCAATTTGCTCGTCGACTCAACATTCCCTTCAATGACGTCCCAACTTCCCAACATTCCCCTCAGCTGGAGTGATAGTTCAATAGTAAAAGTTGGGAAAAGTTAAGATACCAAACTTCTAAATTATATTTCACACAAGTACACTTTTAGACTTTACAGCATAATATGAAATCTATATTATAGATTTCTAGATGCTGCTTATACATCTTATACGGTTTTTTCTTTCTTCGTTTCAATTGTTCGTGCATCAGAATGCATGCATCATTGTACTGACTGAGGTTTCGATTGTAGTTGTATTCAGTGGATGTTTCTAGGAGTTAAGGATTGTGAATATCAGTATGTACTTTGTGCTTAAGGTAATTAATGAGTTGGATGATGATGAGGGGCTAGAGATGAGGAAGAATTGATTGTCAGTTCGATGAAGAGATTGTCATCTTGATGAGATGTGTTTTGGAGAGTACTTCAGTAGATGATTAGGCGGAAGATTTGTTGTAATTAGGCTGACTGAACAGTAAGGAGAACCACTTCGTATCATTAGGTGTTGGAAGAAGGGAGTGTTGCCATGGACGACTAGTGGGTGGGGGTGAATGCTGGGATGGGCGTGAGATTTCTATCCTGATGTAGTGTGAGAAGTATAGTTTCTGATTTAGTGTCCTCCGTCATTGTCATTGTGTTGTGTTTGTGAGACCAGTTTTCAGCCAATTGGTCACTCCTTGCATTCAATAGAACTACCGATTACGATGATCTTACCATGATGAGGAAACACCGTTTTCGCTCGATCCTACATTTAAAATTTTCGTAGATCATTCAATAATGCCAAATTACGAAACATTCTTTATATTTACCTGGGGTCCATGAATTGCTTAGTTTTGGTTCTCGGTCTCCAGAGTCGGATAGTTTCAGTTGGCGGATAGGGATGGGGACAGCCTGATCGACTGGTACTGATTCCACTACTACTGACGTTGACTTCCTGGGTTGGTCTGGAACAATACAAAAAAACCACTTGAGAATGTTAATGCACATAATATATGTATAGTATTATTCATTCAGGATAACATTCATGTTTGAATTGCAATTCAAAGTTCGAGGAATAAATATTGCAATCGAGTACGACGAAACCACAAATTGAATTAAAAAAATCTTTTCACTTGTCCCTCCCTAGTCCACCGTTTTCCTCTGCACAATGGACGAGGTGGGTCAGTTTTAGATGCAAAATTACAAGAAAACATTAGCTTTTACATGAAAAAGCAGTATATTTGATACAATTCTACTCAACTCCTCAGATACTTTGGATGATGATATTATTCACTACTCAACTTTGGATTATCTATCCGTATCTATCCCTAACTAGCTTGGTGATGAATTTTGAAATTATTTCGTGTGGGCAAGGAAATAATTAGGTCATAATATTTCGTTTTCTTCCGGTGTATGGAGGTTTCACCTGATAATTCTGTGTAACCATCACTCATCTGAGATTCTCAAGTTCTTCGTTGTAGACATGTAATTATTTTAGTCACTGCACGTAATGAAAACCCCCCAAAAACAACTCCGTTGTAAAAACTGGCCCGCCAAAAAACCTCAGCCGCAAAAAGGAATTACTTTTCTCCTCCTTTTACTTGTAATAAAATTAGGAGAAGAGTGCAATAATGTTGCTTCAAAATATGACTCTTTGTTGCTCGGTATTTTTCATTGAACAATGGTATTTTTTCCATAATTTCTTCGAAAACTGATTCACTCTGTATGTGAATTGTAAAATAAATAGTCAATAGCTGTGAATTCCTGCGCCTTCGGATGTCGTACATATAATGTACTTACCAGACATTCTGAAGGAGGACTCTTAGTTTGCTACGAGTACTTGGCTCTTCGTATTTCAACATCGAACCGGGCCCTCGCGCTCATTAGGCTTCACACGATTCCTATCAGAGGCGTATCAATTAAACTTAATTAATTAAACAATAAGTGCTCAAACGATACTTGGGCCTCGCCGAATTACGAGTGTGCTACGTGATTCAACTCCGTAGTCTGCCATGTTATGTTTCTTGACTCCCAAAATCTTTTGTTATTTATCAATTGAGAACAAAAATAAGTAGTAACCCTACTTCTCGAAATTAGTGGTTTACGTTACGGAATTCGTATATCCAATAAAAAAATGCTGTAAATTCTTCCACAACGCTTTCTACTATTCTTTTCCGTATATTTTGTATATCGCGCAGAAAGTGTGGAAGAATTATACATAAATGTTTTGTTTCTATAGTAGGGTTACTGGAGGAATTGAATCCTCTGAATGCGTTAGGTCTCGGTCGAGATGGAGTGGAGTCGCTGAAAAGCGAAGACATAAATACTTCACGCAACAAGATCGACCCCTGTTATCTACTTACAATAAATATCCTGAGGAGAAAAGGTTGCTAGGTAAAAGAAAGATGGAGGTTTTATTCAGCACCCCGTTCGGGTTGAGAAATCTTGAAAACGGAAAACGGCATCTTTAATGCGATCCCATTAGCCAAATCACCTTCCACATTCTATTAAAATTGAGGCTTTGAAAGAACTTCTCTCAATCTAAGATATTCTTATCAGGAAGCAACTTTGAAGCCAGGGGACTTATCGAAACCGCCTCATTCCCCAAATTCTGAAAAAGTGAGAAATCAAGATTATGAAATTATTAATAATCCCCTATACTTTATGTTTCCAACTCGCAATGACGTTTGGTGAGATGAATTTTTGGAAAGGTACTTTCTTCTTGAACTTTTCAAGGATTGGAAAATGATCGATGAAATCATAATAGGTAATTTTTATAAGCCACATAATATCGCCATCAAATGAAAATATGATGATTATAATTTTTCAACAATGGAGTTATAAGCAAAAAAAAGAAAAATGGAACCTTTCAACCTCCCCCCACCACCCCGCGGCACCGGGATTTGGAGGGACTTTTCTTGTTCAGGGGATCCCCCTCTACACATTCCCGAAAAAATTGGAACTAGTATTTTTAGTTTCTCTATTTACCCATTTTCGTTCTAGATTGACTGATTAAGATGATCTTCTCCGGGAGTCGGTAACTATAGCTCAGCAATAGTCTGTTCTGATCCAACTAAAATCCAGGCCAAACTCTTAATGATTTATTCATATAAATGTTCTAAATGATAAATTATTCACAATTTGTTTGTACATATTAATATAATTCATGGAGTTTTATTTGTACCTATCAACGACGGTAATAATATGTAACAAGAAGTAGAACAAATATTCGAAATTACACTCTTTCCACTGACACCGGGAAGTTTCTCAGACCAAGGAACTCGATAACACAAAACCAGCTGTTGTGTTCATACATAAAAGTGTGGTTTGAACCGGGTGTCCTCCAGTATGAAAGTTGGCCTGATTCACGCTCATGTTTATGAGGGCCCTTGATCCGCTGATACTATGATTAAACGTCCAAAACCTTGGTCCCGTGTGGAGTGAATGTTGCAGAGGATTGTTTCCTCTTTTATTTTCAGGGTCCGAGTTCTTTTTTCCTTCATGGCTCCAAGTAATAAAAAACTTGGATCCCCTGAAATCGGTGAAATGTCGGCTGTTTAAAGGCCAGGCTTACATTTATTAGTTGCTGGGAAAGTTCGACAACATTTCAGAGGAATCGTATGAACAACCATAATCACTGAAGTAAGTACTCTCAAGTTGAATTCTACAGCTCCAAACAGTTGATAAGTAGTTGATGTTATCCTATTGAGGCAACGGTAATGTATCTAAACTGTTTCTGTGATGACTCTTCTTTGAAATGTTGTCGGCATGTTACCTACCTTCCATAAGCTCAAATCCCCAATTCTGAAAGGAACTTGATAATTTTACGTTTGTTATTTTTCTAATTGGATAAATTCTATTAATTTGATAATTTTCTATCAAGAATTGTAACAATGATTACAAACTTATTTCCCGGCAATTCATAATTCTTAAAATTTAATAATTATTTAATAATGTATCACACTACACGACCATAAACATTACTTCGTGAATTTAGGAAAAAGTACCTACGTTACTGTAATAGGTAGGTTGCCTACAGGTTTCATACATCATCCGGAAACACACTTCACACTGTCTTCTGCCATGAAACGATTTTATTGTTATAGGGTGGATCATCCCGGAAATAAAGCCCGAGAAGAACCCCTTGAATCACTCCCAAGGGAAGTTTTATGATGTCCGTCGACGTTAAAATAGTGATGGGGGTTTAGGATCGAGGTGTAGAAGTGGTTCTAAATCGACGATGGGACAGAAGGTCCACCCAACCCTCAAGACTGAACGGTCGTGCAGAAATAGTCTACTTCCATCGCCGTATTTCACGCCTCGTATCGGTCCAGTGCTTCTGCAACGGTGACGCGTTTAGTTTTACTTTATTCATAATCTAACAGCCATTAGTTTCTGTAAATGATTCACAGGATCATTTATGTATGCTTCTATCCCATTCCTACGGGCCATTTCTTACACTCACTAAACAGATCATTATTCAAATGAATTGAATAATCCGGTTTCAATGTGATGAGTTTATAAATGGTTTTAAAGACAGGAGATTGATGATGTCACTAGATTGTCACTAACGAATGTGCTCAAAATTTAATTGTTGAGTTTTTTCCTAGCACTTTGGTGTATTTGGGTCGAAGTCTAGAAATGTCATTATTATTGAAAGAAGGACTCTTTGTTGTCTATTGATCGATTTGCAACATGTTTGCTTTAAAGAAAATAAGGTTTGAATAAAATAATTATTCTGTATAATGGTAAAATGTACTATTATAATATTATATTAGTAATATACTATTATAATATTATACTAGTATAATGTTCATATTATGAAGGTCTAGGAAAAAAATCTAAAATTAATTTGACTTTTGTTTACCTAAATACCACTGTGCCAAAATCGATTCAAATTTTTACAAGAAGCGCTTTAAACTTTTCCTTCAAAGATATGGCATTTGAAATTTCGAACTCCATTTAACTTCCATTCCTACTGATTTGCCGTTTAAGAGTGATTGGTTAATTTTGAAAGTGCGAAGGGCTCTCCTCGGGGATTTTTAAAGTTAGATATTTGGATTGTACTTATTGACGATGAGTGGGGGAGGGGGGTATAAAATTGTAACAAAGAAGAACTGTTCTTCTTTCGTCGATTGCAAAGGTACGTTATTGAAAATAATAAACCAAAAAGTCAGTCTAACTGAATCAAATACAGCAGGTTAAAGAGGCAGTGATTCTGAAAAAGATTCAAATGGATGTTTCTCGTACTGAGTGCAGTACGATATAGTACAAAATTTGTTTGTTCTAATTTATTGCTATGTGGATCCCAGCATTGTTTCGGTGTTTCACCTCATTATCGTTGTACCTAGTTTCCTTGGCAAATGTTTGGGTGTAACAATCAAGGTCAAAAGTTCATCTGGCTTAACCATGAAAAGCGATGATGATGGCTGAAAACATTTTGAGACCTCAAATAAATGCGGGTCAATTGGTGACTTATGTTGAATTCGAATATTTTGCCTCTACTAGAACGTTAGAACGTACTATCGACGCAGAAGAACATCGGTGATTTAATATAATATAGGGTGGATGTGAGGTAATTACTGTTACGTAGAGTGGTGAGAGGGGGAGGGGGTTAACCCCAACGTTATTAAATTGAAATTGAAAAACACCGCGAGGAAACACGAGGATTCTTTTAGATCGGACTGTTGTGCGAGTCCGATTATCTAACTCCAAATCAATCTGACAGGAGCGTGTGTATTTTTGGAGGTGATTTATCCCTCGAATAGCACAAGACAGATATGTAGATATTGAGGATCCAGCCGCTCACCCGAGGTAAGGTTCCCACATGCTAAGGTTCCCTTGAGTCGAGCATTGGTTCACAAGTAGAGGTAGCGAACCAGTTTGTTGAATGCTAAAGTAGTACTTTTGTCTATGGAAAAAATCCTATGCCGTTCGCGGTAGGCCTCAGAGTGGCAGGGACAGAATATGTATTGAGAACTTATGAATAAGAGATTTGGTGATATATCCCTATATATAGGGATAGTATAGAAATTTAACAAGAAATGATGCTGAAAAAGCCACAAGCTGAATTTCAGTAACTGAATTAGTTTCTTCATTTTAGTAACTGAACATGAGTTTGTCATGGTTTTGTCTCATTCAGAAATAATTTTTGCGTTAAAAAAAAAACAAAAACAACGTACTTAAGTAAACAACGTAATTATGAATATTTGTTGGTAGGAAGTTCTTAATATCAATTGTTGCCAACTGAAGTAGGTTTTAGTGGAAACCCATAATTATATTATATAAATACGAATAAATTGTATGTCAGTAACTGTTGTATATAACTTTATATAATTATGCATATAATTATATAACTGTTATGATAATTATAACTAATTATTATAACTATCTACCTAATGTAATAATTATGACGAATTATTAATTATTATAGTAATAATAACTAATTATTACATTAGTTATAATTATTATAACTATTATTTATTATTAATTATTAATAACTAGTATTATAACTAAATAAATATTATTTCATTTAAGTCATTTATTCATATTATGAAATTATAAATAGAATTCCATTTATATTCCGTTAAATTATATTCATAGCTAATTCATGTAATTTTATTAATAATTATTAGGTCACCCAGGAATTTAGTTGCTAATTCATGTAATTTTATTAATAATTATTAGGTCACCCAGGGATTCAGTTGGAAAACTGAAAAGTCTGTCACTAAGCTACTGTCTCTTTTTCCCCGCACCGTGAAAATATTATCTCGTCTCATTTATTGCGATAATGCCGTCTATAACGATGTTGACGGTAGCGAATAGTGTAGTATGAAATAACTCAGTGCTTATTTTTTGCGTTTTCCTTCTTAAACTCGGTCTGAAACTGAAGTTCTTTCATGTGGAACATGTCGCGTTACAAGAAAAATACCATTTGACACTTTGAGATCGACCTGCCGGCTCAGATGGGTAGTTCATACTAAAAATAAAAAATCGTTGCGTCACGTTTTCGGTTAACGTGTTTTCAAAACTTGAAAAAACGTAATGGGATTTTGCGATTATCTGCGAGTAGAAATCCTTCGATTTTAATTCTTAAATGAATCATCTTCGGTTCTCTCACCTCCAAAAAATGGGAGGAAGAAGAGAATTTTACGCATTTCTATATTTCAACTTTTCAGGTGAAAGTACTCCGGCAATTGCAGGAGAATCACAGCATAATTCGTAAAAGCACGGTGGAACCATTTTTCATTCTTTCCCGGAGTTTTGAGATGGAATGATAAACCTTAGGTGGATTCAACACCACTTGGCAGTTGTTGCTTGTTGACAAAGGCGTCATAAATCGTGAGGAACCGTTATGATACTCGTACAATCGAAATACAACGAAACACCCAAAATGCAAACATACACGTACATCCAAAGGGATATTGGTTGTTTGAAATCCTAATAAATTTGAAGAAATTCCACCATATATCTATCAATTCAACATACAAATAAATTGTTCTACTCATCATTTGGTCAACCCAATAATAAATAGACTGTTATATCACTGGTTTTTATGGAAATGAACTAAATAAATCAAGTTGATACCCCATGAAACTATTCCGTCTAGAAACAAACATCAGACAGTTTAGGAGATTTTGCTTGGACTTACTTTCAAGTCTTCAGAAGGTATGAATTCTACAAACTACTTACTACAAATGTATGGCTGTGGAGAATTTTTATGATATTGATTTGTGAATATTTGCACGTGACAACAATGTTAGGAACCAGTTTACAGTGACTTGATCCCGTAGATATTACGGTAAAGTACCGCTCTGGCTTACAGGATTTTGACCGCAGAATTAGTTCGGACCTGGGATGTCGTTTGGCGGTGGTTGATACGTGCTCAGGAAGCGCGATCTGCCTCAAGCAGCAGCAAAGGCAAACGATTTGTTTGAAATAGACTCTGAACCTGAAACATGCACAAGAAAATGCAACTGTGAGGTACACACAATACAGAATCAATTTTATATCACTATCAAGTTCCTAAATCATCACATTTTTCCCTAGTCCGGTTCAGTCCTACGATTAGATTCACGAATGGGAAAGGACTTAGTGATGTTCTAACAATAAGTGGTCTTAATGAAGGAGTAAAGAATTGACTAGGAATTAATATAGATCTTTTAGACCAGGGGGTTTCGGAAATCAAACCTGCGAAATCCCTGAAAATGTCATCAGAATTGGTCTTCTGATTCCGAAGTAACGAGAGTTGGAAATTTCACATTAGGGCATGTGATTACGAAAGTTATATATTCATAGTTTACGTTTATTTAGATTGCACCAATGCTGAGATACGGTGATTACAAGAAATAGGGTTAAACTTTTTGGTTTATTATCTTCGATAATGAACCATTGGAATCGCCCAAAGAAAAAAAAATTTTAACCCCCCCTCAAAATTTGTTGGTTTACGTTTCAAGATACGTAGATTCAGAAAATCGAATAAAAAAAAATCCGTCCGTCCGCCGTCCGCCGTACGCCGTCCGCCGTACGCCGTCCGCCGTCCGCCGTACGCCGTCCGCCGTCCGAGGCACTTTGCCCAGTTAGCGTTGAGTTAAAATTACGAAATTTGGTTTCTGGGTTTGGACCAGCCCCACAATGATCCACGAAACTTTTCATAACCCTAGGTCAAGAGGAAGGGGTTCAAAACGAATTTTGAAATTTTGAAAATTCCATATCTCGAAAAATTCCCATCAAACGGTATGTTTTTTATTTCATATTTAGATAGAGTTTGTTCCGTAGAATTTTTTAAGACCATCCGCAGCTTTGTACGACCAGCCGTTCGTTCACAATGACGGCTCAACGATTGTGCCTCACAACCCGATTATTGTGCCTAACAAGCTCTTTGGAACATCATATGGGTTAAGTGATGTCGATTTTGTTGTTCTGAGGTGCGTTTCGTGCTACGGAAATGAAGGTAATTTCGAATGTTTGTTGGTAGGTAATTCTTTTATAGAAACTGTATTACCGACGTAGTATTAAAAACCCCAGAATTATATAGTATTAATTAATAATAATTAATAATAATTATTATAAATAATAAATACAAATTATTAATACCTAACAATAAATTATAATAATTTTCACTAGGTACTTGATAAAATTGTTAATAATTAGTGATAATTGATAATAATAATTAATCTAACATTTAGGATCTAGACATTTAGACCTAGTGAACTAGACAGAAGGGTGATCTGTACAAAGAAGATAATGAACCGTTGTGTCAAGAATTTGCAGAGTTTTTATTTCATATTTAGATAGAGTTTGTTCCGTAGAATTTTTTAAGACCATCCGCAGCTTTGTACGACCAGCCGTTCGTTCACAATGAGGGCTCAAAGATTGTGCCTCACAACACGATCGTGTATCAAACTGTTGAAATACAGGTCCATTTTCATACTAACAAGCTCTTTGGAACATCATATGGCTTAAGTGATGTCGAGTTTGTTGTTCTGAGGTGCGTTTCGTGCTACGGAAATGAAGGTAATTTCGAATGTTTGTTGGTAGGTACTTCTTTTATAGAAAAATTATTACCGACGTAGTATTAAAAACCCCAGAATTATATCGTATTAATTAATCATAATTAATAATAGTTATTATTAATAATAAATACGAATTATTAATACCTAACAATAAATTATAATAATTTTCACTAGGTACTTGATAAAATTGTTAATAATTAGTGATAATTGATAATAATAATTAATCTAACATTTAGGATCTAGACATTTAGACCTAGTGATCTAGACAGAAGGGTGATCTGTACAAAGAAGATAATGAACCGTTGTGTCAAGAATTTGCAGAGTTTTTAGTTATTCCATGCATATACTTAATGCTTTTAGCGAATTTTCGAAGAGAAGGAAGCTTCTAGACGATAACTCTCGATAGAATTGAGATAAAAAGTTCAAATTTGCACAAAAAAATCGGTCTTGGCAATCGAAAGGCTAAGTTCGTAGATGGGCTGAATCGGCCACTCAAAAGGGGGTTCGGGGGTCTTAGGGGTGAAAAAATTACCCATGAATTCCCAGAATGAAACAGTCTGACACGTGACACCTCACATTAAAGTATTTTTTTACGCTGAACACGATGGTGAAGTCAGAATGGCAAAATCACATTCCGTTCTCAAACTGGAGCACTTTGAAGATGAATAAACGTGGTTGTTACTTGAGATGTTCTTCAGCGTCTGCTCTAATCTGATAACGGGGTGAGACATCGCAATTCTGTCTCCACCATCGTGCTCTGCGTTGAAAAATCTATAAACTGAGGTGTAACTCAGCAAAAAAGGCAGACGAAATTTGTTATAAAACCACTAAAATGGAAAACTTTAACATGAAACCAGTTATTTATTTGAATATTTGATCTTATAGCCATGCTAACGAGAAAGAATAAATAAATGCAAATTTTTATCATTACCAAACAAGGGTTGTAGGTAATGTTTCCGTTCTTTTCGGACCCAACTCGCTTTTCATTTATACCCTTCCTTGAAAGCCCTCCTCCGGGTAAACCTTATCACCCTGAGGTTATTAGTTAGGCGTCGAATAATGGACCTCTTAACAATCTTGGGCAATGCCAAGTTTTATAAGCGGTGTATTAACTCACTCGAGTCATCGAGCCGTCGAAATGTTTGCAGTTCAGAGCCTGGTATTGCTTCAACATTTGGTCGATATTATGTTAAGAATTAATGCAGATCCCACAAAAGTCTTGCACGCCAAAATAATGTTGTTATCATTGTAGCGAATTGTCTGGGCAGCCCCTAGCGTGAAGTAGTGATAAATTATCCTATACAGTATCCCTGGTAGTGCAGACAAACCATAATTTCCTCATCAATTCCTAATTTTTTATGTCAGTGATAAAGCTGTTTAATTGTTAGTGTACAATCGGAATCTGCTGTTTAAAAATTTGTTAACAACGTCAAGAGTCAAAATTTGACCACAAGATCTAGAACAGTGATATTAAATTTTGCATGTTACATTTTCCTTCTTGGAGCTACAGCAAGTATGTGTACCGTGACAGATTAAATTATAAACAGGGACTCTGGGTGAGCCCTATTCCTACCCGCCGTACTGAAACCTGGGCTTATTGTGTGGAGAGTTGCTCTGTAGGCTAACCTATGGGCTTTGGGTCTAGTCCACTCCCTCCCCTAGGCTGATGATTCCCTACCAGATTGTTTGCCAATACAATCTCTTCTGGGACCTGAAGATTCTGTACCGTCGAGCTTCAAGTGCTGGACACCGTGACAGAAAGCTCAATAATTGAGTGTATTAATATTAATAGTGTATCAATATTAAGTGTATGAGTCTGTGGTTGATAATTATTATCAACCACAGACTCATACACTTAATATACATTTTCAAACGGTCTAAATGTGACTTTAAATTATTTCTAGAGAATGTTCTTGAAAAATCTATAAGTTGGTTAATCACCAGTAGTAGGTATCTATATGAAGGGTACCGGGAAAAAACCGTGTGAAATCTCCAACATGCGATTTCGAGATAAACTGAATTTAAATTTACAAGTCGCCTCGAAACTGGGAGTTCCTCGATTCTAAAGTCACCCGCCCAAAGCTTTACATCAATCGATAGTTACTATCAAACTGTACTGTACTATACTCTTCGAATGCCACAAGATGGCATCATCAGCTCAGAATCTACAAAAAGTGGACTTGAAGTCCACAGCGGTTTTTCCCCTGTACCCTTCATATGAATATTGGAAAAAGGGTTCGCTCATTTACTGAGAAAAAACTCACCGATTATTCATCCAGTAGTAGATTATAGGGTTGACCATCGCGTTGGACATCGCTAGCCAATAAAATGACAGGTACAGATGTGGTATGTAAGCGCTATTTGCTACTGCGTTGTTGTGATAAACGTATATGAAGTAACCGTGGTAGGGAAGCCAACATATTGTGAAAATGACGATCACAGTAATGAACATTCGGACAACCTGAAACAATAGGTAATAGTTTTTATTTTAATTATTTGCATAGTTTCTGACATACTAATCACTTTCCTTACCAAACCCTAAGGATGGTAAGAAAGTGTTGAAATAGCCCAGAAAAAACTCTGGAACTAATGAACCAAATAGCTTTCCGAGTTAGTGGGGTTATTGATCAAATTCTACTCATTGCTCTTAAAATGACTTTGACAGTAATTGATTAATACCTAATGTTGATAATGTGCCACATAAGGTAACTCGCTCAACAGTACAAGATAGTGTCGAACCTCCTCCAGAATTTATTCTGAATGTGGGAAGGTTACAAAGTGAAAATACGCCATCGTGCATGTTTCCCCTTATTGTCCAACGGCAATATATACGCGAGAACGTCACACGAACCGTTAACTTTTACATACTGGACTTTATATTACGGAGATCCTCGCATATTCATTTCTGAAGAGTTTCCGCTGAATTAGTTCACAGAAATGTCTCACGTATGCTGACATAATTCTCGAGAAGGAACACGTCAACATTCGAGTTTGGCGTCCTGCCTTCCAATAGGGTTTAGCTTTTAGATTAGTGTAAATCTCTACTTGTCACTGAGTAGACAGATGAACGCAAAATATATAATGAAATTCACTTCCAACTGAGCTTAGCTACATTTACACACCATGCAACTTTGGTTGTTTTATTTTGGGCTAATGGATTACGAAATTGAACAAAGTCGGTTTTATCTATACATGAGTTGCCAATGTGGTCTCAATCATCCACGTCGGTGTGAGAAGGCCATCCGAAAAGTTTTATGACCAGCCGTGCGTTCACAATGCGGGCTCAAAGGTAGAACCGATAAAAAAAATCGTCCACATGGGCGTAAATCAAATTGTGGCAAGTCGGGCCAAGATCCATTCTGGGGAACTGCTGATACTAACGATACGTGGTTTTGAGATATCTTGTTTCTGGTCCTGAGCTGTTTTTCATGTTTACGGATGTACCTTTGAATATTTATTGGTAGGTTACATTTTGTTATAAGTTATTGCCGTCGTGGGTAGGTACAAGTAAAACCCCCCCAAAATTGAGTGAATACCAATTAATTCTAAATAAATGTTTATTGTCTATGTAAATGTTTTATTTATAATTGATACAAATAAATTATAAGCCATGTACCCACTTCCCTTCATTCGAGATACTTAACTAGTTGGTCACCTATTAAAATATTATTGTACCTAATTCCTCCAATTACATACTCGTTATAGTTTTAGGACTTATACAGAACAGTGCTCTAAACAGAACGGTACACAGAAGATAATAAGCCGTTATAAAAATTTTAAAAAATGTGCAGTTTTAGCGAATTTTCAAAGAAAATGTAGTTATTGTTCTCGGTCCAAAAATTTTAAAACTCGAATTTTCGAAAACTTTTCATACCAAAATCCGTTTCAGACTACCCTGAATCCACTGCCAAAAGACACCAAAAATTATATATATATACATTTATAATATAAATTCTATCGATAGAATTGAGATGAAAAGTTCAAATTTGCACAAAAAATCTGTCTTGGCAATCGAAAGGCATGTACTCGTAGATGGCAGAATCTGGCCACTCTAAGAGAGGGTTTTTTACACCTCATTTTAAAGGTTTTTACACGCTGAATAAGACGGGGAAATAAGAATTGGTATATCTTATTCCGCTCTCAAACTGGAGCAGTTTGAAGATGAAGAAACGTGGTTGATACTTGAGACTTTCTTCATGGACATTATGTTAGAGACATTTTACATAAAACTAATTATTTCTTCGAAAATTCGCTTTTATAGCCATGCTGCATGACTGTGGATTTTGATTTATTATCTTCGATAATGAACCATTGGAATCGCCCAAAGAAAAAAATTTTTTAACCCCCCCTCAAAATTTGTTGGTTTACGTTTCAAGATAGTAGATTCAGAAAATCGACTAAAAAAAAACTCTGCAAATTCTTGACACAACGGTTCATTATCTTCTTTGTACAGATCACCCTTCTGTCTAGATCACTAGGTCTAAATGTCTAGATCCTAAATGTTAGATTCTTTATTATTATCAATTATCACTAATTATTACCAATTTTATCAAGTTCCTAGTGAAAATTATTATAATTTATTGTTAGGTATTAATAATTGGTATTTATTATTAATAATAATTGTTATTCATTATGATTAATTATTACGATATAATTCTGGGGTTTTTAATGCTACCTCGGTAATAATTTTTCTATAAAAGAAGTACCTACCAACAAACATTCGAAATAACCTTCATTTCCGTAGCACGAAACGCACCTCAGAACAACAAACTCGACATCACTTAAGCCAAAGAGCTTGTTAGTATGAAAATGGACCTGTATTTCAACAGTTTGAGTCATGATCGTGTTGTGAGGCACAATCTTTGAGCCGTCATTGTGAACGAACGGCTGGTCGTACAAAGCTGCGGATGGTCTTAAAAAATTCTACGGAACGAACTCTATCTAAATATGAAATAAAAAACATACCGTTTGGTGGGAATTTTTCGAGATATGGAATTTTCAAAATTTCAAAATTCGTTTTGAACCCCTTCCCCTTGACCTAGGGTTATGAAAAGTTATGTCCGTACGGCGGACGGACGGATTTTTTTTTATTCGATTTTCTGAATCTACGTATCTTGAAACGTAAACCAAAAAATTTTGAGGGGGGGTTAAAAAAATTTTTTCTTTGGGCGATTCCAATGGTTCATTATCGAAGATAATAAACCAAAATCCGTCCGTCACCTGTACGCCGTACGCCGTCCCCCGTCCGCCGTCCGCCGTCCGTGGCACTTTGCCCAGTTAGCGTTGAGCTAAAATTACGAAATTTGGTTTCTGGGTTTGGACCAGCCCCACAATGATCCTCGAAACTTTTCATAACCCTAGGTCAAGGGGAAGGGGTTCAAAACGAACTTTGAAATTTCGACAATGTCATATCTCTAAATATTCTCATGAAAAGGTGTAATTTTTAGTTCGCCTTAGAATAACCTGAAAACTTACGAATCTTTTAAGACCAATTGGATTTTTGTGCGACCAGCCGTTCGTTCACAGTGACCGCGCAAAGGTTTAGGAAAAACACCAAACTTTCGCGTCGAAAACGGCCGTTATGTGACCCTACCCCCAGACGCCCAGATTAAAACTACCTTTTTTCATCTTCCCGCTAAACTACAGTCTAGAAATTTTAACCGTGAGTCGGGGATAGACCACATTGCAATATTCACTCGGTTTCTCATCTGTAAAATTGTTTAAATAATACCTTTTTGTAATAATACAAATTAAATTTTGATGATGAGCTATTGACTTGAAATTTTACAAATAGGTCAGAACTGGATAACAATGCAATATCCACTCGGTTTCTTGTCTGTAAAATTGTTCAAATAATACCTATTTGTTTAAACAAATTAAATTTTGATGATGAGCTAGATACTTGAAATTTTAAATATAGGTCAGAAATGGATGACATTTCAATATTCACTCGGTTTGTATGACATGGTATGAGTATGGTATGGTATACCTATTATTTTATGTATGATTCGGTATAATACAGTATGGTATGATAGGAAAGAAATTCGTATGGTATGGTATGAGTATGGTATGGTGCCGATTTGCAATACAGTCTGGTATAGACAGAAGGGTGATCTGCACAAGGAAGATAATAAACCGTTGTGTCAAGAATTTGCAGAGTTTTTTATTGTTGGCCTGAAGGAAAGGTGAAAGCCCTTGTCACTGAGACCTATGTTATTATTAAATCAGCGTTACGGGCTCTCCTATCACAAAGTCACAGCCCTAGCAATATCTGTGAAACTCTTCAGTTTCCCCTTTCTCATTACGACGTCAATAGAATTCTTTCATGACCTCGCCCATAATTTTCAAATGGTACTTTAGTGGGAGGTCCAGTTCAGTGGGAGTAATGACTACAAAAGGGGAGGTCTAAGTTCTTTTGTGGTTTATTATTTTAAAAAATGAACCATTTGAATCAAGCATGAAAAATAACTAGCTCAGTAATGGTTTTTCACGAAAATTTTAGCCCAACCTATAATAACTTATAATTTATATACCTACATTATGAATAAAATAACTCTAATTTATTGGTATTTATATAATTTATAGGTTTTTACTTGTAGCTCTCTACGTAGTCATTAAATTAATGACAAGAAGTACCCACCAACAATCATTCAAAATTACCTGAATAAGGTAAAATAACATTCCTGAAGTATACAATGGGTCATTCTTGAAAATAATAAATATTATTAATCCGTCCGCCTCTGGTCACCTTTTTGAATGTGACGTGCTCACTACTTGTTTCGTATTGTTAAAGGATGGGCGAAATGATGGGCAATCTATACAGAAAATAATAAACCGTTATTGATAACTTCGGAGAGTTTTTTCAACAAGTCAGGAACTAACTGAGTCTCCTGGTCAGTTTTTAGTTTGTCCAGTACGCCCAACGTTATTCGATTTCTTGCTTGAATACAAAGTTTCCCTACTTAAGGGAGTGAAGAAGCAAAACCGTCGATGCCGGTACATTATTTTTGGTTGAATACATTCCGAATGCAATGACAATTGATCTCAAATTCAGTTAAATTTACCTTATTCTCACCATCCACAAACTCACTCCCTTGTTGTCCAAACGTAATTGAATCTCAGTTCAAACAAAGAGTATAAATAAATGAGTGTTTCATGATCTGTAAGGAACCGACTGTGTGTGTGTGAGAGAGAGAGTTTGTTTGGAGGGGGCGTGTTTGATTAGTTATATCAATCATCTTCTCGATCCTTCAACTTGGACCTGAAACCTCATATATATTTGAGGAGCGAAAAAGCGAGCTCGCCTTCTGTTGCAAACTTCGCGAATTTTCAGTCCCTCGCAGTAAAGTGATCGATACGCCAAAAAGTTTGAGGTACACCTGAAAGGTATTGCAAAGCTTGAGACGATGTTAGAACTCTTCAGGGACCTGAAAATCTGTGACATTCTCTGAAGGCCCAAAAAATCATCCTAATTGAGTCAAACCTTTTAACTGGACAATATGTTTGATCATAGTAGATTTTATACTGTTGGTTAAACTCACAGCCTATCTCCAACGTCCGATTCTTGATAAGAACTTAAGGGATCTTCCTACATCGCTTATTTCCAAACATCCGCCTCCTCACGACTGATTGCTTGTTGTCAACTCACACGCTGTTCCACTATCATACTTGGAAATCGGGATGGCGGGTTCAAGTTCTGCCTGTCTCGTAAATTATACCACAAGTCGTATTTGCTGCTCTTGGTACAGATTTTGAGTTTTCATTCACAGGTTTCGGTTTTTCCAACTCACCTAGAAATACTTCATCCCTACACCTACAATTTTTTCCTCATTGTTTCGGTACTTACATGTATAAGGGGTTAATCCAAAACTGTTGTGGAGATCAAATTGTGTCTTCCCGCCTACTTTCATCTTCACAGTCCAATTCAAGGTGTAGGTAAACTAAGTGATTGAAGGCCTAGCTCAAAGTCTTAAATCCATTTTTTGTTTGTTTACATCATGAAGATCTTGACAAATAAGACCGTGTGGAGTCCACGGCGTGGACCTATCGGTTTCGTCTAGGCTTTCTGGATAAAAGTCTCTGTGATGTTTCCCCATCGTACACCCTTAAAGTAAAATCTTTCTTTAACTTAATTGTATTCCTCCCAGCTATTTTGATGCACGTTGAATATTTTGATGTTTATTGTTCCTGCAAAGAATATGCTTCAGTTAGTAGTTATTCTCCGTATACCCAGTAGCTATTATCTCGTTATTTTCCCTAATTACATGCGGAACACCTGTTAGCTCTCTCGATGAATTTGTCAAAATTGTCGAATTCAAGATTTTTTAGCAGTTCTATGTATACCCACCGTAACAAAATTTGAGATTTAATCTCACTTCTCGAAACTCTCATGATGATTGCATAATGCACTTGCTACTCCGGGCCCTACAACATACCTTCGAATTTCTATCACTCAGTGTTCAAACTATTCAGTTGTGTAATTGAACGGAAGAGCCTCCTTGCATAGCTCCTTTAAGTAAAGCATTTGTTTCATCCCTACTTTTAGGGTGTACTACCTGAAAGCAGTAAAGTCGGTAATTTCTAAAAAAGCTTTACACTTTATTCATACAGAACACAGACATTGACACATTGAGACACACATTGGAGACATTGACTATGAGTCCATTCTCCATAGATGCAATTTGTTAACCCTGGAGAGAAGACGGTGTTCAACTGACCTTGTGCTGCTCTACAAAATCATCAACAGCCTGATTCACGGTCCATCGTTACTCTCCGAGATTTACCATTCCGCTCCTCGTTCTTCATCTCGCTCACCGTTACTCTTCAGCGTCCAGTTTTCTTAAACAAACTACAATCGTAATAGACATCTCCGCCGCCTCCCTCGCAGTGCGAACCTACTTTTATCTATGAACCCTCAATTCGATTTTTTCCATTCCTTCCTAACGAACTTAGAAACTCTTGTTGCCTCCTCCCCTATCTCGTTTGGTTGAACCTGTTTTTTTGTTTTTTTTTGTTTCCTATATAGGAAACAAAACATATGTTCGGTTCCATGTGTGAATGTAATTGGGCTTGCCCGTATAATAAATAAATACACTTTACACATCACTAAAAAATAAGTTTTGGGTCGTCGACGTTGAATACGTAGGTAGTTATGTAACCAGCTACTGGTGGGTGGTTAACAGCGGCTATTCCAAAGGTTTGAAGAGCTGTCAACGCTGTTGTCTTCAGGCAGTCTATTATACCTATTTGGCGAAGATCCGTGACAACCCACAATCTTATCCTGCTGTCATCTATGCAGCAATAAAGTTTCAAACGGTGATAACTTCGGTTTGGTTGGAAACTCGACCCAGCCTGGGGGTCACTAGAATCACAAAGCGAGGGAGTAAATCCGAGCAACTAACTGCGGACCCGCCAACTAAGTACCTCTTTGATAACCAAGTTAGGCAACTGCGAAGCATACTAAACCAGATAAGTGTTGCCAATTAAACAGTACTCTCTCCTTGTTATTATTGAAAAAATTGAAATACTCGTTTTTAAAATTAAATGTTCGAGGACTCTTAGAAGAGACGTAGAATAGATACTTCCACTTAATAGATACACATGAAAACTGGAAATTATTCTGCAGCAGTTGATTGTTTATTGTATAGATTATTATTATTATAGGTAGATAATTTAGATGCAATAGATCCCTTATGCCTTGATCTCTGAAACACTCCATAACACGCTCATACCTACAGAAAGAATGGGCGTAATGCGGTAAAATATCGTGTTTTTTATGAACATTCCCATGATCATAACTCATGTCTCCGAAACTGTCAATCGTAGCAAGTTAAAATTAATAATGAATTGGTCTCATTCGAGTAATTATTGCAATTTTCTATAATTGCGAGTCTAACATCTGACTTGACTGGGACACCAAGAAGATTGGATCACCAAGAGGGGGTACAGATGTAGGATTTTTGGTGAAAATATCATAACTCCGCAGAAAATCTGCCACTACAGGACAGACGGACGTATAATTTTTATTAGATTTACAAAGACGTACCCACACATTTTGAGCTTGTATTGAAACGAATCTTTTTGTCAGCAATTAAAACGGTTTATCATTGAAATAGTAAATATAAATGTTGAAATCTAGGGTTGCGTTTGGAATTCATCGGTAGGAACCTATTTTAACAGAAGCAGATTTTCCTACATTTCATGTTCTCAAGTCATGGCAACATGATTATTGGCTCAGGAATAAAACTACAACTTAAATAAATGAAATGATCACACAACAGTTTTTGTCAAGCTTATCATGTTATTAATACAACAATGTGATACGAAACTTCAGAATATAATAATATTATATTCTTCCGATAACTTTATGAAATAATATTATAACTTGGGTGTCACAAGTGTGAATGTAGAATAATATTACCTAAAAAATTTAAAATATATACTACTCTGATTGTATCAGCTCGTCAAATCCCTAGCGGCATGTGGTTCGGTAAACACACCATCCGTTATGCCAACTTGCTAAAGTTTAAATCGACGAGGGTCTTCACAAAGCCGGCTGTACTGCGGCACGAGCGAGGTATGTACTGATAAGTTGAGAAAAAACCGAGGAAATAATATGTGTGATAGCGAGGGAACCATGGGCCTGTTAGGAAGAATTAAAAAATAAAATCTGATTTCATTTTTTAATTCTTCCTAACAGGCCCATGGTTCCCTCGCTAATAAACCATCACACTGAGACAAGTAGATGTCATGATATACTTTCTTACTGAGACTAATCGTGGCTATCTACGCAGTGCTAAGTAATTGAGACAATATTGTGGTGTCCTAGAGGATTTCGACAACCTCTTGTCTAACTTGCCGCACAAAATGGAATCTAAATTAGGGTATGGTCGCTCTGAAGGAGACAATGAAGTCGAATTAGCTTTCAAGAGGAGTCCCTGGGGTCCTAATAATGAGATACTTGGCAACCATCCTAATTATTGCGCTATTTACCTCCTGTACAGCCATGGAGACCCCCTACTCAATTCTTCGTCAAGTTTTTCCTCAATTCATCCAACGAGTAAAAAGATTTCATGATGAAAAGTGTTTGCTCAGTTCCTCATCTTCAGCGCAAGTCCCTTAGAATTTCCTTCACGCAGAGGTAGAATAAATAAATTGTTTCCCTCATTTCAGTCGACAATAATGGTATATTAAAATATCTCTTCATAAAAACCAGGGAGTTTCAAGATCAGTTATAGATATGAAACGGCTGTGAATTCAGAAGACTGCTTGGACTCCTGAAGAAGTTCGAGAGTCCTAAGTGAAGAAATTCAATTTTTTTTTCTTTAATATATTTTATTGCGCCAAGTATATACAAGTAAACTTATAAGACATATTCGTATGTTGAAATTCAATTTAAGGGCATTTTTACTCGTTCTATAGATCGTCATAAGAAGTCTTGTATTATATCCATGACAGAATTCGTATTCATCAACATTAGGCTTTAGGGTTTGCATGGCAACAGAATAAACGAGGCGAGCACAGCACCGAGACAAATCCGTAAGTGGTTTAATCCTAAATTTATTCTGAGAGAGCGAATCATAACTCAATCTTGCTCGTATAAGTGTTTCCACGCGTCTAAATTTTTACATACATAGCTTACCTATGTATTTTTCTTTATAAGTGGGTTTGTTATTCGATGAGGTTGAAAATCTCCTCCTTTGTCACTTCTACAACATTTTAAAGTAATAAAGGGCGAATTAAGAATTTCTTTTTGACAGCATAGACTATTTGACAGCATAAGACTATTTGACAGCATAGAAAGCTGTCATCATTCTATTTATCAAATTTCTCAAATCATTTTATTGATTAGTACAGTTCATTAAGTTAGTTAAGGTAGTTCAATCATTAGTCCCAAATGTTTTCGTTGTCATCAAGCAGTAGAGAAAAAAGTCATTTTCCATTTCGTTAATCTGAAGTTGAATAATTCAATCAAACCCAGCAAGGTCCATGTACAGAAGCTTTTAATTACGCTATATTAGTTGGTAATTAGTAAGTTACGCATACCTGGCGGGGAATGATTTTGTAATAAACTGTTGAGTAAGCTTCACGTCCAACACCCGTCCGTACCAATAAATTATTATTTGTTTGTTTAAACTTCTCATCTAATTTGTGAAGTTCACAACAATATTACCACAACCTACTAGAAACGTTCATAGGTCCTATCCTGGTCATGGCCAGTAGGTAATGTATTAAGATCAAGATGATATCAAAAGACTGTCCACTAAAACCGTGATGATCTATAAAAATAAATTAGTTTTTCCAAATACGAGTACGAGTAGGTAGTACTGAGGTCACTCGATTTCCATGCCTTTTGCACGATTCGGAAAGAAATCCCGAGACCCTCGAAATTATTTCAGCTCAGGTGGTTCGAGTAACCTATATTACCGGAATCTTGCATTGGGGAGCCGTTTGAGAGGATATGCTGTTACAACATTTATAGGCCATCGGTGCACGGGGCCCTGTACTATATATTCTCATTTCCCGTTGCCCGAGAGAAAATGAAATCGCATGAAACATACATTTTTTTTGTGTCAGGATTTATCTCGAAATCAAACAAAAATCCTTGGTCTCCGTGTGCAAAACAAACGCTAAGTCAAGTTTCAGTAAAAAGGGTAACTGAATTTACCATGAGTTGAAACCAATAATAACCCGCCTACCACTATCAAAAACGCTACAAACCTTTCTAAAACGGTTTATTATTTTCTATATAATATATATTATGTCCAAAGTTCATCTAACTCATGAAGTAGTTGGATCAACGTGGTAAAATATTGGCGGAGTTCGAGTAAGTGACAATTTCGAGAGTCTCATGGCAACACCCCACATCGTCATTTGGCCGACTTTTCAGCAGAGCCAAAAAACCATCTGCCATTCACTATGCTTACTGAGTAATTCAGTAAAATAAATCGTGAGATTTACCTAACTTAGGTACCTAATTAGGTTAAAGGTTCTTGACCACTGGTATTCTAAAAAGTGATGTTGGGAGTATCGAGGGTTGGTCGAAATAAAACAATTTTTCTAGGCCGACGTTTCGCAATAAATGTATTGCATCTTCAGGGCTACAAAACAGAGGAGGACGGTAAATATGAATATAACAACATATAACAACATAGGGCAACTCACGCCAAACCACTGGCCATAGGCAATAGGAGACCTTGTTATCAGTCACTCACCAATGATAGCAATTCCATTCCACGTGTGTTCCCATCAGTAACTCGTCTTAAAATTAGATGCAATATGTGAGTTGCCCTATAGTGTTTGTTCCGTTCCACATGCATACTGTGAGTATCTCTGATTCTCAATATTCCAACCTATTGCTTCAACATTCATATTTACCGTCTTTATTCATATTCACATCTTATTCAATAGTTGGGACTCTGACGATTCTACCTACCCGCTATGAACCCTCCACTCTAAACAGCTCCCACAACTTTCCCAAGGTAATTCTCACTATGGAACAACCACATAATTTTGATAAGTAGATGATAGTCATTAGTAAGTAAGTAATATAAGAAATAAGTAATAGATATTAGTAAGTTGTGTAAGCAAGCCATGTTTCTATACCAATGTTCATTCCACCTGTGTATTCCTCCTCTGTTTTGTAGCCCTGAAGATGCAATACATTTATTGCGAAACGTCGGCCTAGAAAAATAGTTTTATTTGGACCAACCCTCGATACTCCCAACATCACTCCTTAGAATACCAGTGGTCAAGAACCTTTAACCTAATTAGGTACCTAAGTTAGGTAAATCTCACGATTTATTTTACTGAATTACTCAGTAAACGTAGTCAATGGCGGATGGTTTTTTGGCTCTGCTGAAAAGTCGCCCAAATGACGATGTGGGAAGTTGCCGTGAGACCATCGGTTTATGGTCATTTCAGGGTTGGGTGGTTAGGGTAGTATGTAAGAAAAAGTGAGTTGGCCAGTGATTGAACATCCAAGTTCTTTTCTTATTGGTTACGAACTTGTTTATTAATTTCATCAAGCTAGAACGAGAAAGTGATAATGGAAGACCAAGAATATTCTGACGATATTAGGACCATCAGGAGTCGAGCTGTGGGCGTTGCGGAAAATTGTAACCCATATTTTCTCCCCATAATTCAGAAAGCACGATGTTTTTTGTGGGTAGAAAAATTACTTTATTCGCGACTTCATCAAGTCCTGGGAAAATTCAGCATCTGCCAAATGAAAAGTAGGTAAGATTTAGCGGCAATTAAGCGGTGCGAGAAGGTAGAGAAGCGAAGGCTCGATCAACCTTCCGGAAGAAAGGTTTCGGTCGTTACGGCATCGCAAGGCAAGGCGCAGTATAATACTACAATAATTGTACTAAATATTGAAAACGGCTCAATTAATTGGCAAACCATATCACACAACACATTAAAATCAACATTTAAACGGGCAATACAATTTATTGCAACATTTTTGCTGGTAAGCCAACACTGTTACTAGTATTATACTATAATAGATTCACGAAGTTTTATCTAGGTGAACAGGTGGTTAGCAGTAGGATGGTGAGAATGAGTGGAGCAGTATTAAATTTGTGAAAAGTTTTAAAACAACGATAATACGAACAGCCTATAAAACTAGCCTACAAGATAAAAAATGCTTTCAAAATGGTCAGGTACTTTTTTGGTTTGCTGGAAGAGGACTGTGGTCATAATGAGGGTGAAAAGTAGTTGCTGGAGATTATAAATTTATCCACGTAACCTCATTTTGGTTCAGATTTTTTTCCTTATAAAAACCGGAGTTACCATCGCCCACCTAAGTAAGGAGTGTTTGTACAAGAAAATTTTATAGATCAAACTAACGCAATCATGGTATAAATCGATCAAATCATTTATGACGCCAAATTTGGGTGGATCCTCGTGGAAAACAGTCAAGCAGGAAAACAACCCGCTAATAATCTATTTGTTAGGTACTTCATTTATTGTGCTGGAAGTCAATTAATTGTTTTGACATAAATATGTCGTACTCCTGGGGGTCATGCTAAATGAAAAAATCCACAGTCATGCAGCATGGCTATAAGAGCGAATTTTCGAAGAAATAATTGGTTTTGTGTAAAATGTCAATATTAAAGAACATGATTTCCATGAAGAACGTCTCAAGTAACAACCACGTATCTTCATCCTCAAAGTGCTCCAGTTTGAGAGCGGAATAAGATATAGCAAAATTCTGACTTAAAATGAATTTAGAAACCAACACCCACACCCCTGGTCACCAGCGATTTGAATATCCACACCGGGGCATCTGTGGCGCGACAAAGACCTGAATAAACGAGGGGGGCCACAGTAGCTCGGCGAGTGTTGCTAAATATACGTGACCCGTGAAGCTCAGCCCAATCCATGTTTAATTTTAATTAACAAATTGACTTACTTTTCTCTTTGATTTTATGTTGTCCAACTGCCTCTGAGTCTGCTCTCCGATGGACTTGCTTCCCCAGAGTTCACGGCTCATCAGGGTGTAACAAAAAGCCATGGCCACAACTGGTCCGAGGTAAGTCAACACTAGGAACACTAGGTTATATCTGAAACAATGAAGTTTGGAGTAAATATACAAGGTGCGTGCATCCCTGAAGGGCTTCAGGGATCAATTCCAAAACTAATTTGCAACAAAAAGTGTCTCCTAGACTTTTTTTAAAATCCACTTCTAAGGTTTTTTTTTCGTGGTTTCGACCTTAAGTCATTAAAATGGCTATAACTTCCTTAATCTTTCAAATAAATTCAAATAATTATACCGTGAGAAAGAGCGTTAAATTTTCCATCTCGCTGGTGCACAATCAAAATTTGGTGAGTGGATTTAATGAGTATAAAACGAGACCGAAGTGCAAATTTTGAGATTTTCCGAAATTATGACGGTTTTTTTAAATCGGTTGTCTCTCTTTTGGTGATGTTTGTTTCGGTGGGTCGTCCATGGGAAAAACATGCTTGAAATTTCACCTTTCCAACGGTGTGCTCAAAATAAACTAGTGGCGGAATCTAAGGGAGAAAATGAAGGGAGGAAAATGTACAAAATTAGACAAATGGGTGATCTCGTTGAAAAATAAATTAAAATTCTGCTAAGCAATTCACACTTTCACAATCCCCCCCCCCCCCCCAGTCATTTAACGTCACAACAATTGCTCAAAACGACCCCCTTCCGCCTGAACGCATAGTATTGCCTTCCTCACAGCCGACTTACTGACTCTGAGGATTTCTCGAGATTGAGCTCTCATCTCGCCGCATGATTCCATGATCCTCACGACGAGCTCTTCTCTTGAACGGACAGGGTTCGAATAAACTTGGAACTTCCCCAAACGTAGAGGTCCATTGGTGTCAAATTTGGACCCCTAGCCGGCCAACCCACTGGACCGTATCTTCTGATCCACCTTTGTGGATAATATTCGTCCTTCCACGTCCTAACAACTCCGGCAGAGTTGGCCGGACACCTATCCACTTGTTCAAGCACTTGGTTTTTACTGGTTAAATGACTGGAAGCTGAATGTAATTTACCCTGTGGCCTACAGCGTTATCGAATTGAAAGGCTAAGGTAAATCATCCTGAATGAAACTGAGGCGTGGACCACATTGAAGTTTACGGCTGAATCGTGGAAGAGCTATTTATGTTGAGTCAGGGAGGACCTGGAGTATCAACATTCGATTTATCGTGAAATTTACATAGATTTCGATCCCTAGCTCGGCCCAAACCGTAAAGTTCTGAAAAAGCCACTTTTTACCCTGAAAAATCTTCCATTTTTCGCATTGAAACATCATTCTCTCCCTTAAACTCAGTTGCTAATTTCTTTTGACTACACCGGTGGAAAGTTGAAAGTTCAAACAGTTTTTACCTTAGACGACCCACCGAAAAACAGGACCTAACAAAAGATAGATGACCGATGAAAAACGTCCAATTTTCGGAAAACCTCAAATTTGTAATTCAATCTCGTTTTCTACGCATCAAACCCGCTCAAGACTTTGGATCGTGCATTAGTGATATAGGAAATGTAACGCTCTTTCCAACTGTATTATTATGTTTAAATTTATTTGACGGATTAAGGAAGTTATGGCCATTTTAATGACTTGAGGTTAAAAACACGATAAAAGTATAAAGAGTAGCGTGTAGAGTGGACTAAAACAAATTTTAGGGGGACTTTTTTTTGTTGCTAATTAGGTGTAGAATTGATCCCTGAAGCCCTTCGGATTTATGTTTTTTGTACCTATACAACTAAACGTTTTGGTTTATTTATTATCTTCGATAATAAACCATTGGAATCGACCAAAGAAAACTTTTACCCCCTTCAAAATGTGAGTGCTTACGTTTCAAGATACATAGATTCAGAAAATCGAATAAAAAAAAAATCCGTCGTCCGCCGTACGCTGTCCGCGGCACTTTGCCCAGTTAGCGTTGTGCTGAAATTCAGTTCGGACCAACCCTACAATGATCCTCGAAGCTTTTCATAATCCTAGGTTAAGGGGAAACGGTTCCAAAGAAAGAAAAGAAATTTCGAAAAATTCAAATGGAACGGTATAGTTCACATTTAGTTTATTTTTTGAGACCATCCGCAGCTTCGTACGTTCACAATGAGGGCTCAAAGGTTGAGGCGATATGAACTTATCAACACGATCGTGAATCAAACGGTTGAAATACAGGCCAATGTTCCAACTAAGGAACAGCTGTTTGGAACATCACAATGTGATGTCATGGTTTTTGGGATGTCACATTTTTTTTGTTCTGAGCTACGGAAAGAAGGCGATTTCGAAGGTTTGTTGGTAGGTACCTACTTGTTTTATAGAAAAATTATTGCGGACGTAGGTAGGTGGAATTAAAAAGTCCAGAATTATATCGGTACATTTTATTTGTAATTAATTCATCATCTGTACCATTAAATGGTACTAAATTTAAGTTTCTGCACAAAGAAGATAGTAAACCGGTGTGTCAAGAATTTGCAGAGTTCTCACTCTCCTTTCCCAACTGGAAACAAATTGCACTCGACACCGTGTCATTATGGGCGAATTGTCGAGAATAATATGTTATCATCTTGAATTGGATTAGTGGTCATGTTATGACTCTATACCTAGCATATTATGCTCTGCATGTTTGAACTCACATCTAAAAATTTTTGGTCATGGAGGGACAATTCAAATTCTGTGATGCTAGGTGGGGGCTAGCTGCTTTGGGTATTAAATGTCCAACAATTACCAGCATACCGAGAATTGAATTGAATTGAATAGCGTTTTATTTACAATCTCGCAAATTTTGGTCATAAATGAGCACTCTTACAATTAACGAGAAGGAAAAGAAAATTACAGAAATATTATTGTCTGGCACTAGGCGGAGCCCGTGTTGCCAAGCAAGAGTAGAGTACCTTCTAGGAATATACTCGTACATAAATTCTAAGTTACGCTCTCAGGTGAGAAAATAAGTAGTAGACCTATACCTGCATTATAATAATATATATAAATATAATATATATATATTTTGCAAATAGAAAATGAAATGGAGATCACATTTAAAGCACATTGAATAACACATCAATCATTAAGTTAATCATAAAATAAAACAAAAGGAAATACTAAAATATAATAATCGCCAAGTGGAAGTTTACTTCACTTTAATGACGAATGGAGGTTCCCTTGGGTATGCCATAGGTATGCTATGAGGAGCATAATCCTCCAGCAGCCCCATGGAGTACCTTCTAGGAATATACTCGTACATAAATTCTAAGTTACGCTCTCAGGTGAGAAAATAAGTAGTAGACCTATACCTGCATTATATATAAATCATTGAATAACACATCAATCATTAAGTTAATCATAAAATAAAACAAAAGGAAATACAAAAATATAATAAAATATAATAATCGCCAAGTGGAAGTTTACTTCACTTTAATGACGAATGGAGGTTCCCTTGGGTATGCCATAGGTATGCTATGAGGAGCATAATCCTCCAGCAGCCCCATGGGAACCCCCATTCATCATTGGGAACCCCCAGTAAACTTCAACAAGCGCTTCAGAGAATATGACGTAATGATAGACCCTCAAAATGTGAGTTCAAAGGAAGTTGAAGTAATACAAGTTCGTACACCGACAACATATAACACAACTTTTGTGTTATACCGAGGGTGTTGCATGCGACTACTTTCTGAAGAAATTCTCCTCGAATAAATTACGCCCGGTCTGTACCTTAGTCGCTTTTGATTGATGTTGGTCGGGTTTGTTCCCTTCGTTTTGAAAGCTCTTATTTAAATCCTTATTCGTTTCCATTCTGACCTTTGCAGGTATTGACCTTATTTCATTCGATTTATTTTCGTTCATTTAATTTTACAACCTATATCAGTCAGAATAGTTATATAATATATTATTTGCGAAGTGGTAGACAGAATATCGATGAAGAAATAAACATTACATACATCCGACGCTGCCTATCTAGTCCTCATTAACCAAAGTAGTCGTCTCGAATGTAAACGTCTCGAATGCATCATACATGAGTAACTAGTTGAAATTATGAACTCGCTCGCAAACCTGCATCGGTAGTACATGCATTCATATTAGACAACTGACTCGGGTAAGTATATCACGTAGGTACTCCAACTGATACCCTCATTCTTTGGCCTACTCATTTCCACTTGTGTGATCTCTTTTCGAATCCATGACGTGAGTTTGATTACGTCCACTGTAAATTCAACGCCACGGCGAATAAAAACAACATTAACAGGAAATTTTCCTGTTATAATTGTTAGGAGGATTATTATTGTTATCCCCTCAGCTGTAACTAATGTTACTGCTCTGGAGCTTTGGGGAGTAGGATGCGCAATGAACCGATTATCGAAGCGAAGGTGATTAGTTCACGGGCGAGAAGGTATGGCATGGTAACAGTAAATTCATCAGTTCTCAGTTAGAGTTTGATATGGACCATCATGCTCTTCCACTATTCCCAAGATAACGTTAACATCAACCTTGTCCCCAGGTGGTGAAATCGGCCATTAGAAAAACTTGCTTGACTGTTGTTCACGGTTTAGATAAGTGTACCTACCTAGTTTCTTGGGGTAACACGAGACATTTCCTGCTGGTGCTCACAACTGATCCCTTACCTATTTCTATTATTGTTTTAATCTGATAGGAAAGTCTTGAGTTCTTCACTTGTTCACCACAAAAGGGAGAAGGGCATAAATAGGATCCGAACAAGAGAAGGGCCATTATAAGCAGCCAAATGGTACGGAAGATCGATTGCTGAATGCATGAAAACGTGGTTGCCACGTTCAATTATTCAATTGGTTCAATAAGCCCCATGAAAGCCGCGCATCAATGCAAAGTAGAATACTATAGTATTATAATACTGGATAAGTCTCCTGATAATCTGTGGATCTAAGATATTGCAAATCTCATCATCGGTAAATAATGAACGTGTTTGTTATTGGAGATAACCATCTCCCCGTTACTCTTTGGCCGATCGTGGTTCCAGTTCAATCTGTATCAGATCGTCGGAATGCATGTTTTAGTGTTATAATTCAGAACTAAGGAATTTTTAACAGCCCCGTCAACTTAATTTATGTGTCCCCTGAAAGTATAATATAAGAGTTCTCTGTATCCAACTAATCTATAGGTATGTGATCTACAGGTATGTATAGGTATGGTTTGGGGGATTTTTTCTATTGCTAGGATGTTAACTATGATAATTGACCATAATATGTATATTAATATATAATATGTCCACTTCGCGCGAACTGGCTTATTGAACATATTGTGTCCTCGCGGAACTGGTGTACGTCCCTATCACTCAACACTTTTCAATACAAACGTAGAGATGATTACTTATCTCCAATAAAAAACAAGTTCATTATTTAATGACGTAACAAAGACGGAACTACTCGTATATCTTACGTCGTTGCGCCACGATCGGCCGAAAACCTAGTGACGAACGATAACCCACAAGGTCCGCTTGACAATATGTCATATATTATACGATAATATTGTCATATTATATTAATATATATGACAATATATTAAGATATTTTATACACATTGATATAACATTAATTCATTTTATATTATTTCATATTGACATAATATGAAATTGACATGATATGATATTGACATTTCATGTCAATATTGACATAATATGAAATTGACATCAAAGTAAGTAAGCAGCTATTTGGAATTAACGCCTTCGAGTAAGGCAAATTTTTGTGGACTCCATGAGCAATAGCTATATGAACTTTAATTTAAACCGTTAACAATATCCAAAAGGACTGGTTAGTTCCAGTTGTGTGTTCTGCGTGAATACCACCAGTAAACCTTCTGGAAACGCTTTCGTCATAGCTGTTTGAGTTCAGAATTTCGTCAACTACAAGGAGGGTCAACAACTTGATTTCAGGTAAAATATTCATTACTCATACAGCACCGCAAAACAGCCCGACCACTTCGCTGCTTGTGGAAAGAAGAACAAATCCTCACCGGATTTTATTGTCGCTACTATGACACTTTACACAGTTGTCACTCGACACTTTACTTTCTACAAAAGTTCAGATCTTTCTACGGTTCCGTAAAGATTAAATTAAATCCAATCTAAATCTAATTTTCTTTCAACAAGTTCATAAAGCTTATTCGTTTAATTAAATTCAGTTTACAAATATTCTGGTCTTCGATTATCTAGATAAGGTAAGGAATATCTGTTATATTCCCTCACGTTAACATGAGCTCGAACGAAGCTTTGGGATCAAGCCTCTTGGTTAAGTTTAAGAAGTCCGCATGATGTACCTCGCATTATTTCGATTATGGTAAACCATAATCTATACATAGGTAACGAAGTAAGCTTGGTGGTGCCGTAGGTACCTATCTCATCCGTAAAACGAAAACGAATTAATCCGTAAAACAAAAAACGTTTGTAATCAAGGTAACTTCACCACCTCATCCCGTAAGGAAAGGTGGAAGCCGTAACACAGGCCACTATGAAACGAGATACGAATGATAATTACGTGAAGTGGAATCATTGTACCTAATGAAGGGCCTCGTTCATAGTTAATTAATCCATAAGTCTTAATAAACTCAAGCAGGAATCCGTAGAAAGTCCTTTAAACGTAAATGACTGCAAAGTTTGCAGTGCAAACATAGCATGGATCTACGTGAGTCGTGACCTGTGCGAATCCCAGTTACCTTCCTCAAAATACAAAAATTACTAGTATTTACGTAGTAAGCACAGTAACTTAATTTCCGTACGAATTCCACAGCATGAAATCCGTTTACATAAGTCCGTAAATGTATAATTATTGGGTTAAGAGTTAACGAACAAATAACCATCCATTCAGGTTTCCGTTTTACAGTATTTCACTGCTGTAGGTACCTTCAAAATGGCAAAAGGCCGGACATAACATACGCCATCAATGTATAACATTTGAGCAGACGTCAGTCCGGTTTTACAGATATGATTGGAAACTGATTCTAAGAATGTTAATATACCTTGCTGGTACTGTGAACTGGTGTTCTCAGATGAAGAAAACAACAACATCAAGACTTGATGTTGTTGTTAGTGTTATTCACATGCACCAAGACTTAGTGTTACTTACATCCATCAATAGGGCTCAACGATTAAAAAAAGGGAAATAAAGGTAATTATGACACTAGATATGCAATCACACTCTTTGGCGATCTGGTGAGCCACAAAGAAATAAAAGGAACAGAAGAAGAAAAAACTCGCTCTTCCATCGGCAGAATTTAAATATGTTGCGATGTCTGTGGCGTAAACTGGCAAACATGAGATCCATATGCAAAACGGTAGTGCAAATTGATATTGCTCCTGAAGTATTGGAAGATGAAAATAGCTTAAACTGACGTTAATTCCAAGAATATTGACATCAGATGGTTGGAAACTGGCAGACAACTTGCTGAATTTCTTACCAAGCCTTTCCGTACTATGCTGGATATACCAAGAATATCCGTAATATGCTGTTGCGTTATATGCCTAAGTGAACATTGTTCTTGTTGCAGGCAGATTGAACTGAATCCGTAACAACCCATAAGCTAAAGAATTGAACAGTTACTGTATCCGTAACAACTCGTAAGCAACAGACTTGAACTGAGATCCGTTGGCCCCATAGGTACATGCCAATTCGTTATTGCCTGAACTGGTTAGACGGAGGAACTGCATTCTATCTGCAACACATCCTGTCTATTGGATCAAATCAGGGTTCGGGATTTGGGAGAGAGTGAAAAGAAGAACAACATTTAATGCTCGCCTGATTTTATTGCGACCCAGTTGTCAGTCGAACTATACCGTAACAACATTTTTTGATTTTTTTTCTTTACTGAAAGATAGTAAAGGGGATAGTGGGCTGCAAATTTTGAGTAGGGAGGAAAGGGGTAGGTATTTCGTGAATTTCACATGTGCCGGTTGCTGCTACTCCAAGGTGCAGTAAAGCGGCGGAAGAACAACTAAGGCGGTTCCAGCGGTGACGAGACGGAAGTGAAAGAATGGTTGGAATCGAATATTGGATGAATGGCGGAAAGTGAGTGTCTGGAATCATGAAAAGAGACTGGTCGGTTTTTCGGGAAGTTGGAAGGATTCAAGGGTTGGGGAGCGTCAATGTTGCCCCGACTGTGAAACTAGTAAATTTTCCATAAAATTAGACAGGTCTATGTCTACCTCTAATTCAAAATGAAGAGATATTGGTTTTGAAAAATCGTAAATTAAGACAAAAGAAAGTCGAGAAAGAATAATAAAATGAAGTAAAATTGTAAGAATACTTCGAGAATCCTACCGAACGGCCAGTGAAGACTTCTCACGTGGAATAAGAGAAGGCAGGTATTCGGCCGACCAACGCTTCCACGAGTAATAGGGCGGAGTCTGGATCAGTTCAGGCTGTTTGGTGGCACATCAAGCATATCGGCTTCGAACAGTGGATCGAAGATTGTTAACTTAACTGACTACACTATCACGAGTCGCTATCACAGGCTCCACAAGCGTCTTTTTTCACACGATTGTAATACGAAGGACTGAGTACATAGCCGACCTGTTGGATAACGGGAACACTTGAAAAGAAAAAGAAGGGAAATGATGTACCGTTGACTGAGGCCCGACATTGTTGTTATAGTACGAAGAAAGTTAATTCTTCTTTATGCTACAGATGACGACCTCAAGGCGAAAAGTTAATCAACGCCAACCTTTTCGAGATACGTACAACATCGTCATATAATCTGCTGATGGGGGGGACGAAACCAAGCAAAACATTTAGGGCGAAGAGGAGACCCTGTTTGAGAGTGTGGAGATCCTCTTTATTATGCTTAGACGCCATTACGGCGGTTAGTGTTGCGGTTACCACGACAGCTCCGCTCCAAATTTCTTAGAATCTCTGGGACATGAGCTCAAGTGAATACCCGCCTGGATTCCTTGACGAACTCTTAGAGGCCCTCTGGAGGTAGTAGAATTAAGTTATAATAAACGGGGGTTTTATAGGAGGGCGTATTATTGTAGGTCAACATTTCAATCATAAACCATCGCAACAATTATTTACACAGTGAGAAAAGTGTTGTTTCTTGGGAATTGTTCTAAATGTGTCTATATATTTGCGGCTGGAGGCTCCAAAAATCAAAAGTCAAATTCGAATTCGAACAACGGGGAATAGATGTAAATCCGCATATGTGTCTAGATCACTAATTATGCAATATTTATTCAACACTATTTAAATTTATTCAACACATTATTAACATTTATTCAACTAACATTATTAACTTTTCTCACTGTGTTACGAAATGTATGGCATTTCATTAAATAAAGCAATGTCATTCGAAATGCCATACACTTCATAATTAGGTAATACATCAGCCGGGGAAGACAACAGTTTAATCTTGTCCGTAAAAGAAATAAAAGTAAAACAAAGCGGAATCCAATTTAAATATTTATAAGCGTTCACAAGGACAATTTCTTAGGTTGTTCGCTGGTTCCGTCAAGCTCCTTAAAATACTTGCTAATCGGTGAAGTAAAGTGAAGTAATCGCCATTTCAGGGTTGGGTTTTACGTCAGACGGTACAGAAAGCGTTGTGGACGTGATCAGCTGGCATGTTGTGATCATTTCGATCTTTGATATTCTTTGATCTTTGATATATCTTTGATATTGCCCCTTGAGGGAAGAGGGCTTGCCCAACAGTCACGTGGGCCATGTGTACATAACACCCATGCTCGGTGATCTTATGAGAGCCCACCTGATAAGGCCGTTGGGCGGTCATATTCCTCGAAGATTGACTTATGGGACTGCCAGGGCGGACGAATACTAATAAGATGACCGCTGGAGGAGTCTTAGGGCCTCATGGAGGAATTGGTACGTATCATATTTATGATTTTTATTTTTTTAAATTATACGATCGTGTAACTAGATTATCGTATAACTAGATCGTGAGGTGACAGAGATCCACGTGAGGACAACTGTATTGGCTCATATCCAGCTTCAATAATGGATGAAATGAATCTTTCTCTAACTAACTTTTTCGCAGGACATGAATTGTTCTACTCCAACATGTACAGAATAAGAGAGATGCTCCAGGAGTAGGATAGCTCACTCGTTAGCAACTGCCAGGAGGGAAGTTTATACACATCACACATTCTTCAGATGTACTCAATGAATGTTGGAAAAGATTACACTGTGTTGTTGGTTCCACTGTAAGTATCGCCATCCAATACGCTTCGAGCAGTCGTAGTCGAACCGGTGGTGCAATCAAGTAGCATTGGATCCACGTAGCAGATTATGTGGAAAGTCAGATTGTCGAACGAAAAATAACGGACGGCAAGAACCACTCCTTCGACACAGCCCACAGTTGAACAGTTTTACGTGTCCGGGAAAACTTGGAGTCCTCGATTTAGCGATCACCTGTAGTAAATTCACATATTTACCAAAATGTATGAATAGGTACATAAATATGTATTGAAATTCATTTATAATAACCCAATTTATCAATATATCAGAAAATGGAATTTCATGGATATAAAATGCTTCACTCTTGGCTCTATGGCCCTTTCTTGGACTTAAGTCCGTTACTGGATCCTATAGTCCTACACGGACTACAGTGTCCCTTTCCTGGACGTGATCCTCCCCTGTCTAGACTCTATAGTTAGGTATGAACTATAGGTTCTTTTTCCAGGACGTCAACGCCCTTTTTCTGGGTCGTTAGTCCCGCGAGACTACAGACTACTGACCCCTTTTCGTGACCAACTGACACCAATAAGGACGATTTGGTCTTATGGCCTCCAACATCCCCTACAGCCGTTCCCAGTCCTCTCAATGACCATACAAGTAGGTATCTCCTTTCATCATGTTTTCATGGTCTTTCATTGACATTCACTGTGTTTCCACATTCTTTTATACAAGTACAAGTTATTAATCAATAAATACATTGAATTCAATTCTACATAATATTTAAATACAAAGGTATTTTATAGGTATTATAGGTATTTTAAATACAAAGGTCCTGTTCTTAGGGACAAAGGCTGAGGATAAAGGTTTAGACTATTTTCTACTATTTAAAAGAATATAAAATTTTCTACAATTTAAAAAAGAAATACAATTCTTCACAAGTACGAAAGATCTCAAAACGAATTTTCTCGACTTAAGTACTTTTTCTCTTAGATACTTTTTTCTCCATGAGTCGACCAGGTTACTCGTTAACCCTATCAACCCTAGAAAGAAACATTATTAAATTTTGTAATGGATATACCCATGTCGATATGTCTATGGGCTGGGGGAATCCCCCCCAATCAACCCAATTTTCATATCGAAAATTGTAACGCGACATGTATACCTCAAGGGCGGGTTGTGGGGAACAAGACTTAGTTTAAAAAAAGGCTTGGGTAGGTATAACAATTGAGTTGTAGTCTACTCTGGTCGTAACATTTAAAAAATTATAAAGAGTAAAATTCCCTTTGAATTCTCCGTTTCGGAGATCACTTGAAATTCCGAGCATTTCGTCGGGAAAGCAATAATACCACAATATAAAATCTCATGGACAATAGCATTCAAAAGGTTAGTTGTACCATTTAATAGTTCATTTTCACAGTTCTGCTTTCAATATCGAGTCAATTATCTCAACTTTTCATTCGCCCTCCAACTGGGCTGATATCGATTCATGGGGCATTATCGTAACTTCATGCCGTGTTACCTCCACTGAAATCTTCTGTTCTACAACCGTCAGAAGAAACTCCAAAACTCTAGAAACTCTAAAATTGCTTATAAATATCTATTCTTTTCTTATGACACCAGTTATTATTTGAACTTATAATATACAATCCACGTTCTGCCTATCGGGTATTCCTTACGTAAAAATAAGATGCTCCGTCGTGGTGGGTAAAATCGATACAGTTCATGCTCCAGCGGTCAAGCTCTCAAATGAATGTCCATTGTCAATTTACAGGTGCCCGGTGTCACGTCGCAATGTCAACCTCGGGCCATGAAAAAAAAATTCGCGTTCTTCCGACCTAAATCTTTCATTCCCCGTCGTCGAGTTGGTAGCCGATCTTGAGTAGCATTCACAATCACCCATCAGTTAAAATTACTTTACTGTCATATATTACTACCGAAATTGAATGAATTTACTTAGGCAAGTTGCCAATTTTTCGATTGTAATTAAGAACTTTCTGATCATTGAATGGAATCATTTATGAAGAGTGGCATGATTTTGAGTGCACTACGAGTTTGTGCTAAAATGTCTATGGTTGTCCTGAGGTGGTCTCTAAGAACCTCGACGCAATAATGATATGAGAAAATAAGTAACCGCATCAAGTCTCTCAATCGATATTCTCCTAATGTAACGCGATACCAATAAACAGCAACAGACAATTATACCGGCCCCTTACACAATGATAAGCAATTAGAAATATACATAATGACGCATTTTGACATAGACATGACTTACTGCTGGAGTCATGACAAATTTTGCTACATGGAAAACGCGTTTTGAGCCTTACGGCTAAATTTCTATAAGTGGAACATGTTTTAGCCACTCAGCTGATCTGGAGCCTGGGCAACGTTAAGTTAAGGTCCTGAGGAGGATGCATACCAAATTACAACTTCATAGTGTGAATAGCATAGAAATTAGCCACTCAGCTGATCTCAGCCGTTTGCTGCTTAAGTATTTATCACCACGGCAATTGGCGTCAGGTGAAAGGGTGGCGCCAGCGTAACGGGCGGAAGGTTTCAGCCAGTTATGTTCCATGTTTGAAAAAAAAAAAAATGTAATGCGATACCAGTAAACAGCAACGGGCCATTATAAGGGCCCCATTTCTCTTGCACAATGCTAAGCAACTACAACTTACATCTCGCTCTTCAATCGGCTCTCCAGTCTGTGTACTACATGGCACTCGAACAGTGTGCACATGGCACTCGAACATCAATCGGCTCTCCCGTCTGTGCAGTACATGTACTGTTAGTCGAACATTTTGTGTACATTTGGTTTAGTACACGGCACTCGAACATTTTGTTAGAACTTAACTTAGAAGTTAGTGATTTAAATGTTTAAAGCATATTCACTAAGTGTTCGCTGTAAAGTGATCATGTAACTGATGCCCAATAAAAATATTTAAAAAAAAGTATGTACCTGGTTGTGTTTGGCTTCGCTCCCTCTGTTACCGATTAACAAAGGATAATGGCCTCTGGGACGGTTTTGACGTTTCGATATTAGTCGGCTTACCCGGCTAATTAGAGCTGTTTGTTACATCGTATGTAACTGAATCCCGCATCAGTACCTACATTTGAAAAAAACGCCCCGTCCTAACGTCACTGTTCACATGCCGAAAAAATTAACAAGATGTAGGTATATGTGTTACGCGAGTCCATGTAAATCCAACTGAGCAAACTCTTTTTTCGTGTCATGTCACTATAATGAGCGGAATCTCAGTGAGATACTCGATTGTAATGAATACTGGTATTCATTGGTATTCACTGGTAAAATTGGATGTTGGTCAATATCAATGGGGTATGGTATTCGCGAACAAATATTCGCTGATTCTTTTTCATTTCACCTGGAATATACAAAAGTCTAAATTACGTACACGCGGGGAGTTAGTGCAATTTACACCAACATGTTCATTTCACGTAGACACCCCCAATTTTGGTTTATCATTTTAGAAAAAATGAATGATTGAATTTGAATCAACATAGAAGTTGATTCCTCCTCCATCACAAATTTTCGTTTTACGCGTCAAGGTACATCCCAAAAGAAGAAACTCGATATCAGGAAATCGATATCGAAAACATAATAATGTTGTTTGAATCTGCTGTGCTCAAGTATGAAAATTGGCATGAACGTTTGACGTTCATGATAATGGGTTTTCCTCGGTTCTACTTCATTGTGAACTGACATTCAACGGTCATACAACGCTCCGGGTGGTCTTTACAAACTCACAACTGGCCTCAACAAATATTTCGCCCAAACATCCGCCCACCCGCGGCGTTTTTTCATTCAAAATAAACAGAACTATGAAATGAAGCCGAGGACGATCCTTGATACTTGTATTCATTAGCGAATGGTCGCTTACCAAAGGTAGAAAAACTTTGTATTCATTCAAAAATTCGAAAAACCGTGTGGCCTTAAAATTGAATGTCGCCCTTTACATTTCATGGGTTCTTGAAAATTGAAGATTGGAAGTCCTTTTGATATCATCTATTCAGTACAGTTTCTGCGGAAAATTATATTCTACTACTGTAAAGCTTGATTGAAATCCAATGATTTCAAATTGATTGATGGTAACAATTACAAAGCGTGACCCAATGAATGAATTTTCAAATTAATCTAATTGAACTACTTACCTCCTATCTGGAAATTTACAATGTTTATTGAACATTTTCAAGGCTTTTGAACCAATGAACCACTTACTTTTCTATCTATCAAATAATCGCGTATTGTATCCATTTGCTTGCTTCCTAAATTTCTTAAATTTATAATTAACAATGATTGTTGATTCTCAGGTTGGAAAGACTAAATTTCTGATTTTTTTTTTTTTCAGATAAAAATGACCAATTTCAGAAACATTTTTTAATATTTAGGAGATAATATAATAAAAATATATTATATTCGCTCTCATGTTTTGATTCTAATGACAACGGATTTCTCCGGAATGTATTTTATTTTAAGTATCAAGACAAGGAAGACAGTTTCACAAGGAAGAAACATAGCTATCTCATTTCATGAAGCTTGAAATCCTATCACAAACCCTCCCTCTCTACATAACACGTAGGTACCTACTCACAAACACACATACAAGGTACCTTATTCCATTCTCAAGAGGATGGTTCTTAATCATCCGCGAGTTGAGTGTTGAAAGGTTTTATCTTTCTAGAAGATCTGAAGCAGTTAACTAGTTAATGAGGTGCTCGTCTATGTCTCCTGTCCAATGCCGTGAAATGCTCCGAAGGGTTGGAATGTAAACCCTGGCAGCTTTCCAGTTCTGGGGCTCTTCATGTGGCGGGGCGGTACTAGAGATAATTAATAGATTCGCGTTCTCGAAATCTAACATAGAATACAGGGGATAATATACTCACGCCTAATCCTCTAGATAGATACTCTGGGTAGAATAGTTAGTCCGTGTTGAGCTAATCTTTGTTGATTAAATCCCTCCTCAATCCCCTTCAATCGGTATGGTATTTAGTTTATGACCAGGTGAATCCCTTTTCATGTCGTTGAGAGGTACAAATGCATACTTGGAGGATTCACCGTTAGTTGCAAAATTTGCAACTAACGGTGAATCCTCCAAGTATGCAACAAAGCACCTTCCGAACCTTCACTACCATGAAGGTAGTGAAGGTTCGGAAGTCGCTTTGTCGCAGTTGTTGTGTTTGTACTCACAGAACAATTAAGGCGACGAATAACAACAACAAAATGAATGAATGAATACAGACACCCATTTTTGGGGGCGCTGAATTCAAATTTGAGGTCAGCTTTTGTCGTGATACATTTCCCAGATTCCAAAAAGTGATTTTAGAGGCATTCTTGAAGAAAATGGAACTCTTACTAAGGGTCCAAAATACGTGGTATGGAGAAAAAATTATGAGAATATTATAGAATTTTTCAATAGCAAAATTAGGAACTTTCACTCGCTATTACATTTAATGTAATAGCGAGTGAAAGTTCCAAAAGTGGTGATTTTTGCTGGCATTCCACATTCTGTCGTTTCAAGTGACTTTTTCTATTCATATACAATTTTTAGCCGAGAAACCTTTATCATGGCGGGATTCTACGAGAATAATATCTTCCTAATACGAATAATAATAATACGAGAATAATAATAATTTGGACGCCTCTCCCGCTTTGCGACGAATCGCCGAGTGATTCAAGGCCTCGTTAATAGTTTTCTGGATTCTCCCTTTGAGCCCTCATTGTGAACGAACGCCTGGCCGTACGACGCTCGGGGTGGTCTTGAAATATCTCCGAATCATAATGCGTTCAAAATTGTACGGTACCGTTCAATTGAACAATTCCCGAGATGTGACGTTTTGAACATTCTAACCCCTTTTCGGACCCCTTCCTATTGTCCTAGGGTTATGTCAAGTTTCAAGGATCATCGGCCTGGTCCGAGCCTGCATCCCAATTTCTTTCTGCTTAATATTTCAATTTAAGATATTATCTTGAAACGTAAATCTATCAGTTTTGACAAAATTATTTTGTCCAATAGGTGAATGATTTCAGTATTCAAGAACGACGAGAAGGAAACATAAATGACAATGCATTCCGAAATAATACTTACACGTGTTCTGATGTTGACTGTGGATAGTGTCCGTCAGGCCATCTCATGTAGCACACAGTTTTGGTTTGTCCATCTCGGAAACTGGAAATGGTAAAAATGAGGTCCAAGTTACACTGCATAGCAGGTGGGCATTTGGTAGTGCATGATGATGATAATATCACATTTACATATTACATATTTACCTACATAATATGTAGATAAATATGTAATATTTATATGTGATATCATTATGTAAATGTGGTATTATGTACCTAAAGGTGATAATATTATTATGTAAATTTTCCATATAAATTCGAGATCGACCTATCGACGTATAATTTATGAGATTCTATTTGTACCTATTAAGTTGGCCATAATTCAGATCCAGTTCCTAAAAACAAATAATCGCAGTCTTATTCACGTACCTAGACAAGAAGAGTGGAACACGTGGAACAAGAAACAATGTATTGTTTGAATCTGCTTTATTTGCTGAGTATGAAAATTAGCTTGAAGTTCTACCGTTTGATTAACTCCTCCTTGACGCTTTTGATTCACGGATTCACGCTCGAAGAACTCGGCCTCGACTTGTTCTCAGAACAGATTCGCGATTCATCCCAACCATACAAGTCATGAGTAGCTGTTAGTAACGTTAGAGTAATAAAATCCAAGTATTTAATACTTGGATTCCTGATATAACTACATGCGGGCAGGGGAGAGCGGAGGAAATGAAAATCCCCTCGTGTCTATCAATGACTTATTTCTGCAGTTTTGGTTCTAAAGACTTTCGGATACTAGGTACCTGATGGTTCTAGAAACTTATATTGTGACTGGCATTGAATTTCAATGACACTGCAAAGAATTCTTCCTATTTTTCCGTTTTGTTTTCAGTTTGGCTCTTCTTCTGATAAACGTCTATGAAATGCGACCGATCTTTGGAAGTTTCTTGTAATAAGGATATAAGGATATAATTTATTGTAATTAAATTCAATAAACCAGAATTGATTGTGTAAGACTCAATAAAACTTATTATTTGTTATAGGTGTGCCTATCAATTCGAATTATACCATGTTTTGAAATAATTTAAGTGCATCTTTTCAATGTGAAGTGCCTCTAGAGGAAGTGTAACCAATAAACACAGCTTTTTTTTTATATGGATAATATATCATATTATGATATATTATGTCTTACCGCTGGGCGTGATGAAAAATTTTGTTACACGGAAAAAAACTAGCATAGAAATTGAGCTTTATGAGCCACTCAGCTGATCCGGGGCCTAGGCGGTGTCAAGTTAAAGTACCACTCAGGAGTAATACGCAAATTCACGTCAAAACATTTAGGAAAAATCATCAGAAAATCATTTAGGAAATATCTACATGCAGATGCACCGGTCCATGGATATGTCTAATTTTCTCCCTGTTACATATCGTGGAAGTAAAACGTAGTGAAAGTGTAAAACAGTCTAAGTGTAGAGTGTAAGACAGAAAAGTGTAAGACAAAAATCGTAAAATTTTCAGGAGACGAAAAAACCCCTATACTGTCATAGAGAAGTAATTATTGCTCCTGGAATGATTCTAAAGGATCAAGAAGGTGCGCAAGGCCAAATTTTACCAATATGGCCCAAAACCTTATTTACGGCCAAATTTTGACTTAGAGGTTGAGTCTCAAGTAAAAAATTACTAATTGCTAAAAATTAGTAATTACTAAATTACTAATTGCTTAACATTGTGTTAAGAGAAACGGGGACGGTATAATTGCCCGTTGATGTTTATTGGTATCGCGATACATTTTTTCATGACCCCCAGCGGTAAGACATACGTATCCATCTCAAAATATAACGCGATACCAATAAACAGCAACAGGCAATTATACCGGCCCCTTACACAATGATAAGCAATTAGAAATATAAGTAAATAATGACGCATTTTGACATAGACATGACTTACTGCTGGAGTCATGACAAATTTTGCTACATGGAAAACGCGGCACCCCCATGCGCCCTCGTGGACCATTTTTCATGCACAATGCTAAGCAATTAGTAATGACACATTTTTTGCATTTAAACTTAAAGCAATAAAATGGATCCAACTCAATCATAATTTAAATGAACGCACTCAGACATCAACAGAATTTGCATTGTGACAAAGTTTAGTTATTAGGGATTCTCGGATCCTCCCTTAGGAGGACTATGATTCAAATACTGTATGCCAATCTTGTTTCTGGAATTAACCCGTTTAAAATTAAACTCAGCTCATCATTTCAAGTTCAAGTTATTTAGATAGATTTTTCTGTAGATTCTGAAATAAAGCAATATCCGTATCCCCTCTTAACACAGCTACAGTGGGAGTAATTCATTTTTTTTGCACTTTTATTGATACTTAATCGTGGGAAATTAGTAGAGGGAATGAGTTGATTCAACCTAGTTTGGAATGATACACGTTCCACAGACCTAATATTATATTATTAGGTTGATTGATGATCATCATCCAAGATCTATAATAGAAGTCTAATTTTTTCAGCGTTTATTAATCTTCCGCATTTTATGGGGACCATTCAATACACACATCAAGTAATTAGCAAAATTCACGTTATATCTCTTTGATGGGACAAAAACCGCTTTCCTTTGCCAGCGTAAAAGGGCTCAGAGGAAACCGCAAAATGTCACCTTTAATTATGATGGAATACTGATAGCAGGGGCCGGCGCTCAGACAGGTTTTCTTTCTTTCTAATTATGAGGCCATCGGGGCCGTTCAACAGGTTTGAGGGCTTCCATTGATTGATTCTATAATTCTTTCGGTGGTATCATGATACAAATGAGTAATTTGTATCCATTTTGCCCGCCAGCCACATACATAGGATGCTCGGTGCTTCGCACCTCGCTGTTGACTGTGCATTTAGAAACCTGATCCTCCTACCCCTAACCTCCACCGTCAATGTTTTCCTGTTCCCTGTCTCCTTCCCACAACCCCTTCTCACCCTTAGTCACCCTCGGTTTCACCTAATATGTTTCCTCTGTTACACCAGCATGGAGCTTTACGCTTCTTTCAATGCTGTTGGCGGGAGCTTTTTGCCAGATGAACAAGCCTGAATTGAAGCATTACTATATTATAAGTATTACTGGTGGTCACGAGTAATCAGTGGTGGTACACCTAGGTATAATGAAGTAATGCTTCAATTCAGGCTTGTTCATCTGGCAAAAAGCTCCCGCCAACAGCATTGAAAGAAGCGTAAAGCTCCCTGCTGGTGTAACAGAGGAAACATATTAGGTGAAACCGAGGGTGACTAAGGGTGAGAAGGGGTTGTGGGAAGGAGACAGGGAACAGGAAAACATTGACGGTGGAGGTTAGGGGTAGGAGGATCAGGTTTCTATATGCACACTCAACAGCGAGGTGCGAAGCACCGAGCATCCTATATATGTGGCTGGCGGGCAAAATGGATATCATTCCTTTTTGCGGCTGAGGTTTTTTGGCGGGTCAGTTTTTACAACGGAGTTGTTTTTGGGGGATATCACATCTTTTTGCATGGCTAGTTTTCGAGCGGTACTTATACAATACGGTTCAATTTAACAAAAGTACCTACGAGGTAACTAGTAAATGTTTTCCTAAATGAAGTTTTATCCTAGTCAAAATTTAGTAAAAAATTAGTACGCCTACTAATTTGCCTTTTTGTTTCTTCTTTTTGTGACAAGAATAATTATTTTTTGGAAATTATTGTTTGTTATCTGAAATGTGTTTGAAAAATAAGTAGTTTTAAAATTTTTGCGAATTGGTTAAATAGTAGTTTTAAAATTTTCGATTAATTAAAACAAATAACAATTTTAAAAATTATTAAAATTTAAAACAATTATTATTATTATTAAATTTGAAAAATTAGAAAGAATTAGAAATTTGAATGAATTTGAATTAGAAATTTTTTGAAAATTTGTTGCATTTTTTCTTGGGGATTGTGCAAATTTTTGTTGTTGAGAATCATTACAATAATTTTAATTATTGGTGTCGAAGAGAAAGTGTAAATAGAAAGTTTCTTCTTCTTGGAGTGCCGTATCCGATTTCACAAGTTATACGGGACCTACAGTTTATCGCCGGTTCCGAACGGCACTATTTGAGAGGCTGTACTAGGCAAATGATACTGGTGGTAGTTTGCCATTGCTTTCCACCAGGTGACCGCCGCAACGGCTAAGTATGTGAAAAATCCTTTCACGCCAGCGGGTATTGAATCCAAGATCTTACGCATCGCAGACAGACGCGCTTGTCCACGAGGCTACCGGCGGCCACAGAAAGTTTGCAAAACGTAAAACGCACGTTTTTATACCACAAATCGCGAATAACTCGAGAACCGTTGGGAAAAGTGCCAAAGTGCGCTACCCTCATTCGAAAGCCCATAAAATTTCCTATCGATCCTTAAACAGGCGCCACTCTACGACAATTTTTCTGACCACCGTTCAACTTTGATGTTTTCGGAAATTAGCCAAATCAGTAGATGTGGAATTTATTCACGTATTTTTGGCTGTGGATTAGTCAAATCGATTGAGATTTAGTTCAAAATTATTGAGCATATTCTAGACAACCTAGCGGACATTTTAAGACCAACCGCACCAATTTTCATCAATATTTGCGGCAGTTGTTGTTGAAAATAGAAAAATCACCATAACTCCTTCATTTTTCCCTTTAGGAAGCATTTTTTGATCTCAAATTAAACAGTTTGAAAAGCTGAACACAACTAAAAAAGAAAATCTGAAAAAGCTTCAATTTTGAAGGAGTTATGACCATTTGAAATTCCTAAAAAACACTATTTCCCCCCTAATTGGGGGGGGGGAAATGGGGGGAGGGAGAAAAAATGGTCAAAAGGCACTCCCTTGGAGCATAACAAACGTGTGTGCAAAATTTCAGCTCGATCCGATTTGTCTGCTGGGCTGTAGCCCCGTCAATGAACAACAACAACAACAACAACAAGAAGAAGAAGAACACGAAAAACGTGAAAAATAGTGGTTTTAAAATTGTTATACCCCCGACACCTGATGTTCCCAAGAGCTGAAATTTGTTTTACGTCCTCACGTGCCCCTGGAGAGTTGGTGTACAAAAAATCAACTCTCGAGACACTCAGGGGACCGAGCTACGGGATGGTGAAAACCCCAACTTGTTCCGTCGCGTAATCAGTGTCTCAGTCGCTTCGGTTTTCTTGGCGGGCGGGACGCTCCCGCGTCCCTAGATTCATTACTCGCCAGCGGCTGGCCAGCCAGAAGGGTATAGTGGATCGCATTGAACCCCCCCCCCCCCACGACAATCCCCGCGTGAAATGTTTTATCATTGTATCTTGCTGTAATATAGGACCATGGTCCACACGGCTCTGCCTCCCCCCCCCCCCCCACACAAAGAATTTTGGTTTGGGGCCTGGCCTGGCCTGTATTTTTATGCATCATTTGATGAACATAGAAATACATCAGAGAAAACACAACGCCTCAAGCTGTACTAAACTGTTGCCCGTCATAATAAACATCACAGGACCACCTAGAACGTTTATTTTCCCACATCTGCGCGAGAGGAGATGTAAGTGAAATCGTAGAAGCGTTGAATTTACATTTACGCTTAGGAAGATTTCGGTCCATAAACAGTTGTATGAGAACTCGCCCTCATGTGATGATTCAATACGAGCAGACAAAATTACCATTTGAGAGTTATCTGTCGACAGCCTTCGTGTCAAGTTGGATTAATTCATTACACTACAGCCCGCGTAAGAAGGTTAGATATGGATGTGGTTGAAGGCTCGAATAACTATATTATACTGTCAATCACACAGTATATTCGTACCTGTTTTGTATGGCGAGCAGACTAATTAAGGTATTGGGCATTATTAGGTTCCACGCACATAATTTACTGAAATATTTTCTTCAATATCTACCAGGTGTTCCCCCCTACCTGGAGTGTGTTGCCTTGAACATCTGGCGCGAACAGAGCCTAAAACGGACTTGCAGCATGGCTATACGAGCGAATTTAAGAAGAAAGAACTGGTATTTAGTAGAAGAATGGTTGGTTTCCATTGAAGAACATGATGTCCATGAAAAACATCTATAAGTATCAACCACGTTTCTTCATCTTCAAAGTACTCCAGATTGAGAACGGAATAGGATATCGTAATTCTGATTTCACCATCGTGTTCGGCGTAAAAACACCCTTTAAAATGAGGTGTCACTTGTCAGACTGTTTCATTTTGGGAATTTATGGGTAATCCCCCTCCCCCTAAACTCCACAAAACCCCCTCAGCTTATAGATTTGTCAACGTTGAACACGACGGTGAACTCAGAATTGCGAAAACTCATTCCTTTTTCAGATTAGAGCAGGCTAACCATGAAGAACATCTAAGTATTAACCACGTTTCTTCATCTTCAAAGTGCTCACGTTTGAGAACGGAATGAGATACCGCAATTCTTACTTCACTATCGTGTTCAGCGTAGAAAAACTTTTAAAATGACGGGTCACTTGTCAGATTGTTTCATTTTGGGATTTTAGGGGTAGTCCCCCCCCCCGGCCCCCTAAACCTCCCCAACACGCCCCTTAGAGTGGGCCGATTCCGCCCATCTTCGAACTTAGCCCTTCGATTGCCAGGACGGATTTTTTCGGCACATTTGAACTTTTTTTAATCTCAATTCTATCGAGACTTATCTCCGCAGTGACACAAACATAAATACAGTAGTCCCTCGTTAATCCGGCAGATATGGGACCAGAACAATGCCGGATTATCGAAAATGCCGGATTACTGGAAAATATCGAGGAAAATCGCAGTTATCATTGACAAATTAGCTACAATTATGTATATATACATAATTGTAACTAATTTGTCAATGATAACTGCGATTTTCCTCGATATTTTCCATATTTTCCTCGATATATATGCATAGTTAACTCACGTTATTTCTTGGAAGTAGACGGCTGAAAATATTCAATTGTCTTTTGCTTCTTACTGTTGAGAGACGCTTTGAGTATGCTTACATTGTCATGCTTTTCATGCATGCTTTTCCAGCTTTGAGTTTCCCATCAAGCTTATTTAAAATAACTGCAGACTCTGTAGTTATTTTGAAGAACCTGGATGGGAAACTCAAAGATGGAAAAGCATGCATGAAAGCATGACAAAATATTATAAAAAGCTATAAAGAATTGAAAAAAAACGGTATTGGTTTTCAACAAATTGTTTATGGCCAGAATGAGCAGGTTGGCTGAGTATTTCAAACAGGGGCGTAGCGTCAGGGGCAGCGCAGGAAGCGAAGCTTCCCCACAAGAGATGAACAATGTAGTACATTGTGTGCGTCCGTCTGTGCGTATCCTGGCGAGTGCGTGTGAGCGGGTCCACGCTTTCCTTTTGCGCTGCCTAATTGCCTAAATGTAATGTGCAGGCGTTAGTAGATGGATCGCGGTGGTCGATATTATCCATCGATTCATATGAATGAAATTTTCCGGAAGTTGGTATGGATCAGAAAATTTCATCCTTGTTTAAAATTAAATTCTAGTTGTCCATTTCTGCAATGTGGCTATTGTTTGATTGTTCATAGTTTTCAGTTGTTCGTTTTTATCCTTCTAAAATGGATAGTTGCTGTTCAATGGTTCACCATTCGTTTAGTCCGCAAAATTTTAGCGAAAAATTCGACATAATTGCGGCTGTTCGACCTCGGAGGTCCCGAATCTCAATGGAGTTGTCTACAAACCCAAATCGTGAGAACACTCGACATTTTAAATCTGATCTAGCTACCTACTTAAGTCAGAATTTATCTCAATCTTGTTAGATGAAACATTGACGTTAGTTTTCTGTCCCAGCTCTCAATAGTCGTATCCAGATCAGTATGTCAGTTCTGGACTACCTATAGGAAATTCTTTTTCTCTTGAAAATGAATTGACAGGCTAGACATTTACGGAGCAGCGGTGATATCAGGCCATTTGACAGGATTACAGTCAAGAGTTGTAGTGAAATATCCTGAGGCTTTGTTTGTTCACTGTTACGATCGCTCTCTAAACTCATGGTAACAACAAACTACCAGTTGTATTAAAGAGAGTCGAGTTTTTTCCAAACTCGACAGCGAGGCAAAATCTTTTTCGTCATTTTATTGAGAAAAAAAATTTTCTTCTTAAGCTCAGACTAGGTGGAATTTCGCCTCAAGGCTGATTTTCATGGTAGAAGAGCACCGTGGATTGTTTTATTGATTTTTTTCAATAATATCATACAATTCCTTTGAATAAACGGCTTGCTAAGAACTGCTTCATTTTTTCATTTTTAAGCTGGGTTCACATGGATCCGTAACGTCCGTAATGCGTCGTCAGTTGGGCCACCTGATTGGCTGGAGCAAGGGTATGGAGTGGGGGGACTCCTTCTTCAGATTCAGATTGAAAATTAGATATTCAACACAACGGAAGAGTGCGCAATAGCTTCTGCGCACGCCTAACCCCGTTATCTCTCGTAATCTATCGTTTTTCGTTGAATCTCTGGTCTGTTTCCCCACATACTGCAGTCCCCACTACTAATGCACGAGTCCCCCTCCACTACCTATTACGGACGATGCATTACGGACGTTACGGATCCATGTGAACGCAGCATTAGTGTGAAGGGTATAGGAAGTGTGTGTAAGGGGGGGGGGGGGGATAAATTGAGTGCGGTACCTCTATGTCCAGAGCTACGCTACGCTCCTGACGAACACACGTGAGGATTTTATTTGTTGCAGAAAACCGCTATTTGCATGGGACGTGCGAACTATCAGGAATGGCCGTGTCGCAGCAACAGCATCGCCCCACTACCATGAAGTGAGGAATAGCATCCAGCAAGGTGGATACTAGAAGAGAGGAGAAAGAAGCTGTTTCTGAATGTCGATATGGTACCTAGTTTACATAAGGAGTGTCAATAAACCTATTTTGGCATCAGAAGACTATTTGAGTGTTGTGCACCGTTATAATATTAGATATATATTTATTTATTTATTGTAAATATATATTATATATCTACATATAAAATGTTTCGGAAATTCGAGTTTTAAAATTTTTGAGCTCAATTTGAGATTTCAAGCTCATTTCTCGGTATACAAAATGCTTGGAATCGAACGGCAACATCGAGGAAAAGTAATTATACACTAAAATACCCACCCTGTAAATTTAGTCAAAATAAATTTTTTTTTTAGTGAGCTAGAGCGTTTGTATTCTTACTTTTTGATCGTCCCTCGTACGTCGAGCTTTCGCATTACGATGTCGTTTTGCAAAAAGTTTTCCAGTCATAGAAGGAAATCTGGTCGATAAGGTCATACAGTTTATCGCCCTTCTTGCGAGCTGCACGAGCTATTTAAATTTTGCCCCGCATCGGTCACTAAGGCAGAGGGAGCGGATTTCTTTGATATTTTCTGGCTGTGACTGATAATACTGGTGCAATGCATGATGCAATTTCGTTGCTGCCTCTACCTCCTTTATCCTCATGCCACATAAAGCATTCTCTTTGTTTCGAAATGACATTTGGTATACATAATGAAATTGTATGTTGCCAATCTCCGTTTATAAAAC